>CM065692.1:54235786-54258286 GCA_017654935.2 Phymorhynchus buccinoides
CCCTCTCCCTCCCCCTCTCTCTCCCCCCTCTCTCTCCCCCCTCTCCCCCTCTCTCTCTCCCTCTCTCTCTCTCTCCCTCTCTCTCTCTCATCATACATGATCCCCAATACAATATATCAAAGAGACACTTTTCGTTACATAAATATAAACATTCTGGCTAAATCACAATAAACAAAATAAAACAATATAAGCCTAAAGAAAAAAAAAAAGTGTATACTAAATAATTATTTTATGACACTAAGCACACACACTCGCGCGCGCGCACACACACATACACGCGCGCGCATGCATGCGCACACACACTAAGAGAGAGAGAGAGAGAGAGAGAGAGAGAGAGAGAGAGAGAGAGAGAGAGAGAGAGAGAGAGAGAGAGAGAGAGAGAGAGAGACAGACAGACAGACAGACAGACAGACAGACAGACAGACAGACAGACAGACAGGCAGACAGAGACAGAGATAGATAGACTGAGTGAGAGAGAGAGAAGCATATCTAACACACTCATCTTTAACAATCATAACATTATAAACACAGCCGATAAACACCGATACATGACAAAGTCGAGCCTAGTTACTTGTAGGCCTACTTCGCATATTCAACTAAAAAATAAGCTTAAAAGTAAGCACACACACACACGTTATAAAACCATAGTAAATACATATCCATAACATCATCAATCTTAATCTTACTTTATATAAGTATTTATTTATTTATTTTTAGCATGCACAAATTTGTAAATTAGCATACACACTCGACAAAATCAAACCTAATCCTACCTTATACACTCAAGTTTCAAATATACACTCAACTAGCAAAACAAATTTAAAAGTAAGCATGTGCACATGTCAACAACAAAATAAATCCTACATATCATCTTAATTGTTAACAAATACAAAAAACGACACTAATATTTTTATATATAACATGAGAAAATCAAGCCTAAGCCAACATTACACACTTGTCTGTAAAATGCAAAAAATAGAATAAAACACATACACATTATTAAACCAAACTTAATTGTGTTTAACATAGCCAATTTTAACATGCATACCTTTATACATGACAGATCAAAACAAGGTAATGTTAGATGCGCAAAATATTCATGAGTTAAAAAGTAAACACATGTAGGCATCATGATAAATAACAGTGCATACGTTCAATATTTATTTATGTTAGTCCATCGGAGCAATGACTTAATGCTATTTGTAAAATAAAATAATAAAAATTAAAAAAACAAAACAAAAAAAACTGTTGGGTAAAACAAATACAATAAGTCATGTTTTGCTAATGTTATGTACCTGATGAGAGAGAGAGAGAGAGAGAGAGAGAGAGAGAGAGAGAGAGAGAGAGAGAGAGAGAGAGAGAGAGAGAGAGAGAGAGAGAGAGAGAGAGAGAGAGAGAGAGAGAGAGAGAGAGAGAGAGAGAGAGAGAGAGAGAGAGAGAGAGAGACTTCGTAAACAAAGTAAAATGTATGAAACATAGTTGTTTTTTAAGCCGTTCTTTTTTGTTATATTGAGTAAATATCGGATGGGGAAAATTGTTGGTCACTAGAAGGTGCACTTTTCTAATATGGCCGTTTATTACCCTATATACCATAGCTAGAATTGTGCTGTGATAACTTTATTGAGGCAGATGACCTTAAAGGCAAAATATCATTGTGATCACGAAATTGAACAAAGGGTGAATACTCTTTCTAATTAACCCCCCTCCACCAAAGTTGATTACGTGGGTCAGAACCAAAGTGAGACAAACAAAGCATCATTCTCAAAAAAGAATGTGCCACGTTCGCCTTTATGATTGTGATATTTTCTTATAAATGGACGGATAATACAATGAAAAATGTTTAGTGTCAAGGTTAAACTATGTTGTACTAACCTAAAAAGTGAAACTAGTTTTGCAATCAAATTGCCTCGTATGCGTGCAAACCTTGACTGAATCTCAACATCAAAGCACAATGGATGCTTTTTTGACAGAAGGGAAGTCATGTGGATCTTAATCATCAAGTGCGATTCACACAATCACAGTTTTATCACAAAGAAACGTATTATTGTGCGTGCAATGTTTATATGGTCTCGAATGTGAAACAAGGACATTTTAATATGAAGGAAATTATATGACTCATTTGATTCAATCACGATCGACATAGCAATATCGTTATTTGCTATAAAACAAACACATACGAAAATAACCCAATCGCGCGCGCGCACGCACGCACGCACGCACGCACGCACACACACGCACGCACGCACGCACGCACGCACGCACACGCACACACGCACGCACGCACGCACACGCACACGCACGCACGCACGCACGCATATATATATAGAGAGAGAGACGCTTACACATATACACACGCGCGAGCGCACGCGCGCACACACACACACGCACGCGCGCACACACACGCACGCACGCACACACGCGCGCACGCACGCACACACACACACATACACGCTTACACACACACACTGCGCACACACATACAACATACACACACACATGTATACACACACGCGCGCGCGCGCGCGCGCGTGCGCACGCACACGCACACATACACGCACAATCACACACATGTACACAGAAAGACACACACGCGCGCGCGCATGAACGCACGCACACGCACACGCGCACACACACACACACACACACACGCACACACACACACACACACACACATGCATACAGGGGCAGAGTGATAGATAGACAAACAGAGAGAAACAGAGAGAGGAGAGAGAGAGAGCGCACACGAGAGAGAGAGAGAGAGAGAGAGAGAGAGAGAGAGAGAGAGTGATAGAGAGAGAGAGAGAGAGAGAGAGAGAGAGAGAGAGAGAGAGAGAGAGAGAGAGAGAGAGAGAGAGACAGAGACCTTCAGACAGACAGAGACAGAAAAATGAACAACGAATTAATGAACTGGGCCATCTGCCCATGTCAAACGGAACAGTGGGGTAGGGGCGATATATGTACACAGAGAGAGAGAGAAGAGAGAGAGAGATGAGAGAGAGAAAGACAGAGAGAGACACACAGAGAGACAATTATAGATAGAAAGAGAGACAGAGTTACAGAGGGAGAGAGATATATTGAGAGGCAGTGAGAGAGTCAGAGATACATTGCATACATCAGTGAGAGAGTCAGAGATACATTGCATACATCAGTGAGAGAGTCAGAGATACATTGCATACATCCCATGCGCTTAGACTAGGCCTGTTTATTACACAATCATGTGGACACTCTGGACACCCGCCATGACTAATATAAAGCAGACAAGGTATATGTATTATCACAATAACATAGAAGCGCAATAATAATAATAATAATAATAATAATAATAATAATAATAATAATAATAATGAGGAAAATGTATACAGCGCCCATCCTATTATGTAGACTACAGGGTGCTTTACACCGAATTGAAATGGAATAAAAACATGAAACAAAAATCCAATAACACGATCAGACAAAACAATACCGGTCAGACTTCGTTTAGCCGGTAAAAATGCACATAACAATCAGCAACAAAAACTGCTGTGACTGCTACTATTACTACTACTACTACTACTACTACTACTACTACTACTACTACTACTACTACTACTACTACTACTACTACTACTACTACTACTACTACTACTACTACTACTACTACTGCTGCTGCTGCTGCTGCTGCTGCTACTACTACTGCTACTGCTACTACTACTTATACAGGCTTAATACACGTATGCATTGTCACACAATTCGCAAGCTTGAAATCACAGTATATATCAGTTCACAACAGCATACACACATAAACAACACACACACAAACAATGCACACACACGCACGCACACGCACGCACACGCGCACGCACGCACACGCACGCACGCACACACACACACACACACACACACACACACACACACACACACACACACACACACACACACACACACACACACACACACACACACACACACACAGACACACACACACGCGCGCGCGCGCGCGCACGCGCACAGACACACCATGCATACAGACACTCATATAAATGGAAGTAACTGTGACCCAGCACCACGAAGGGGACATTAAGTGTGAAACTCACCATTCTAATCAACTTAAATATATGAAGACGTCAGACAACTCTCTCTCTAATTACACAAAACAACATTCTTATATTTTGTTTCGTTCCAGAGTTATGAGCATTTAAATTTAGTAGGGTGAGCGCTGACCATTTTGAGAAAACACAGTCTAAAGTCAAGCCTAGCTGAAGAAAATGCATTGACCTACTCGTTTTAAAACATATCTAAGACCATTTATATACCATAGCAATGATTATCCTTTATAAAATATGAAAGATAGCATGTTAGAGAACACAAAAATACCCATAACTCAAAAATGACAAAAAATGAATTATTTTTGACTTTTCAAGCCTGTTGTGAGAAACTAGCCCAGCGACTTTATGTTCCTTTCGTGGTGCTGAGTCATAAATACGAGCAATAGCAGCATTCAAAGCATTTGAACGCGATATAGTTACATCGCATTGGCTGCTACAAAAAGAAATGGAGCAAGATTGATTAGGGCAAAACAAGTCATTACGATAGCCTCATTCATGACATTTGAACTGAAACAAAAACGACATAATCATTCGCATTTTCATGAATTAAATGGTGTTTTTGTTATAGGAAGACAATGGAAGTAAACCACATGAACACATTAGCCTTTTAACATAATATTAACATGTTTGCGTTACATGTGTCACAGAGAGAGAGAGAGAGAGAGAGAGAGAGAGAGAGAGAGAGAGAGAGAGAGAGAGAGAGAGAGAGAGAGAGAGAGAGAGAGAGAGAGAGAGAGAGAGAGAGAGAGAGAGAGAGAGAGAGAGAGAGAGAGAGAGAGAGAGAGAGAGAGAGAGAGGAGAGAGAGAGAGAGAGAGAGAGAGAGAGAGAGAGAGAGAGAGAGAGAGAGAGAGAGAGAGAGAGAGAGAGAGAGAGAGAGAGAGAGAGAGAGAGAGAGACCAAGATCGAAAGGCACAGACAGATAGAGATGCATAATGTGTATTATACAAAACTGCGTTGGCAATAAGCATCCAACATTGTCCATTTCAATCAATTTGCTCAAAGCCTATGATGCAAGCGCAACTGCGCAAAGCCTATTTTGTGTAAATCATATGGTGTTTATGACATCTTAAAAATAAAAATAATAAAAATTAAAAAAAAATCGTCTTAGCATCGGATGATGTATCTGACAATTTGAAATAGGCGCAGTTCAGCTTCAAATAGGCGCAGTTCAATTTCAAGTATGCCCACTTTCGCTGGGCTTGCTACCTCTTTCATGCATTTGTTTTATAATACATTTAACACAAGGTACTGAAGCTGTTGTCTTGAGTCTTGAGCGCCACTTCCAGTCCGTTCCGAAAGACTCTCTGCGCCTCCTCGCTCTCCCCCCACTGGAGGAAGGTTCCCCGCATCAGCATTCTGCGCATGTCCTTCGTCATGCTTCCGGCCTCCACGTCGCCTAGCAACAGCACGATGACGTCTTTCCCCTGCTCGAAGGCGGCGAAGAGGATGTGCTCGAACTCGCACTGTCGCCACCCTTCCCTGTTGTAATGATCGCTGATCAGCAGCATGATGCGTGCACTCTCGTCCATGTACCTGTGTGAATTAAATAGGTTAAGTTAGGTTAGGTATTAGGGACAGGCTTTCATTAGCCTAGGCCTCGCGGCCTATGAAACGTCCCATCATTGACATATACTTTTTGATTTTGCATTGGGGTCTGACACAATAAATGCAATGTTTCAGGACTGTAACAGCGGCACGCGTAGCCTTCGTAAGCACAAGGGATAGAGGGACGTAGACTATGGTTAGTTATTATTACGATGACTTGGAGTCAAATCGGACTATCTTTAGACAGTCCATTGACGTATTATTGAACCTAGTACAAACACGAATAACTTGTATCAAACAATGACTACAGAAATATATAAAGGGGGTTTTGCTTTTCATATTTCTGCAGTCTTTTTTTATGCAAAGTTAGTAGTTTCCGTACTAAGTTCAATAATATGTCAATGGACTCTCTAATGATAGTCCGTTTTGACTCCAAACCATCATTTAATATCATTATGAAATAGTATGCGTATCTCACCTATCGATGAACGATCATGTTGCCGATCAGCACGCCGTCTCTCTCCTTCCTCCTTGAAGACATGTTATTTCAAAATTGCCACAGTATAATAATGACCAACAAAACAAGTAAATCCTTCATTGAAACCAAGAAGCGAAGAATCCAAGCATTACTACGTACATGCATGCATTGTTCACCTAGTGATATTGTCGACCTGCACAGTCCCTGGTACGCTGTCTCTCTCCTCCTTGAAGACATGTTATTTCAAAATTACCACAGAGATGACCAACAACAAAAAATAGTAAATTCTTCGTTGAAACCAAGAAGCGAAGAACCCAAGCATTACAATGTAGGCCTACATCCATGCGTTGTTCACCTAGTGATATTGTCGACCAGCACAGTCCCTGGCACGCTGTCTCTCTCCTCCAGGAAGACCTTGAGGCGATGCTCCTCGCCCTCCAGGATGGGCAGCAGTTGATCCACCACCCAGTCCACGTCCTTGGAGCTGTGTGCCAGGTACACGTCGAAGGGGAACAGCTGGGCCTGGTCCCCACCTCCGTCCAGTAAAGCCCCAGGAACCTGAGGACACGCCCATGTAGCCAATTAGCAGGCGACTCTTTTGACTATTATACATAATATACGTGATACACAGAAATCTAAAAGATATGATTCATTATATTGTTTATAGGAAACAGATTCTTCTTCTTTGATCGCTCAGACAGTTTCCTGTCAATTAGGAGCGCGGATGCGTCATGCTGCCGTTATGCGCCTAACTAAGAACATAGTTTTTAGCACTAAGAAATAGTTAGGCCCAGCCAGTTCGACTTCGGCTGGAGGAAATGTTTTTGAAAGTGTTCCGTGAAAAAAGGCAGGATAATGGACCGGTAACTTAAGGCCGAAAGATAGTAGATGAAAGCAAGCAAAGGGAAAAGGCAGAGTCAAAGCGAGTGACAGATTAGAGGAAGCTACAATCACAGAACATCCAGAAGGTGGGGGAACTATTTATGCAGAAGACCCCCCGGTATCCCTACGGGGGCGGGGGGGGGGGGGGGGGGGGGTACTTTGCGTTTCCAGATTCTTCTTCTTCTTCTTCTTCTTCTTCTTCTTCTTCGTCGTCGTCGTCGTCGTCGTCGTAATTAAAATCTACGACCTCCTCTTCAAACATGACATTCGTCCAACTGTTTTCAAGAAAGTCTTAACTTTAAAACAAAAATCTGTTGATGTATGATGAACAAAATAATAAAAAAATAAATCAGAGCGCATAATATCGCCATGCGCATATTAGTCCAAACCTCATTAAATGCTTTCAAAATAGTAATTACTGTAATTGTTTTGATGAGTCAGTACCTCAATGTTCCCTAGGTGTTGTTTTTATAAGCGTAATGGGGCACCCTGACGGATTAGTTTTTTGTGTAAGAAACACGTCGAGATCACCAGGAAAACACCCTTTACAAAGATTGTAACACTCACTTTGCTCTGATTTCCTAGACATCAAACCGTCATCAAACCCTCAAATCGGCGATTCCTCCTTGGCGAAGGTGCTGGAAGTCAAATTAGTTCACCCAAAGAGAAGGCGTGTGCCGTCTCTTTTCTAATGGCCACCAAATCGTTTGCACGAAATTTTCGCAATACAAACCTTTTTATTTTTTATTTGTTTACAGTTTATCTAAAGGAGTTTCGCTCACAAGAAAGGAAACAGCTCTCTTTTTTTTTTACTGCACTACAAAATAAAGAAAACGCTTCAACCACAGTGAGTGACCTCCACCCACCCCATCCAAAATGGCTTATCTCTCCGGCATCTCCGCCAAGTAGGAATCGCCGTTTTGACGGTTTAATTTCTAGGAAACCAAAGCAAAGTGAATGTTCCGATCCTTGAAAAGGCTGGGTTTTTTGTGATCTCGACGTGTTTCTTGCAAAAACTCATCCGTCATGGTTCACCTTTAAGCTTATTGTACTCGATTAACACGACACGCGTTTAAAATTCCGACCCCCCAAAAAAATCTGATAAAACTGAATTAGAGTGTATTTGTGACCCAGCACCACGAAATGGACATTAAGTCGCTGGGCTAGTTTCTCATAACAGGCTTACAAAGTCAACAATCTCATTTTGTGTTTTATCAATTTCGAGTTATGGGTAAAAGTGCTCTAAAATGAGTAGGTTGATGCATTTGCTAAACTTTAGACTGCGATTTATCAACATGACCGAAAGTCATTCCATCAACTTTGAATGCTCCATTACCCTGGACAGAAAAACAAACCGTTACAAGAATGGTTCTTATATCAATTGAAAGAGACTTGTCTGAAGTTTTTAAGTGGACCATTGTCTCAGAATGGTCATTTTGCACTTAATGTCCATTTCGTGATGCTGGGGTGGCATTATGATTATAGTCTATTAACTCTCCAGTACCTGTAAGTACTGACGGCGGCGCCTCAATCGGTATATGTAGTACCTCAGATGCCAACGGTACCGGTACGAAAATGACATGAGCACAACGATTCCTGCTATCAGGCAGGCACCGACCACCCCCACTAAGATAAAGGGGTTCTTCACGGCGCAGGACTCTGCTGTGGGGCGGTACTGGTACAGCGGTACCTCCGCCATGTCGGCTGGCGTTCGGCATCGGTACTGTCTGGAGATGAAGTTGTTCACCTTCACGCTTCCGTTCTTCCGCACATCGTCTACCCAGCTGAAAAAACATACATCGTCGTTGTCGTCATGATCATCATCATCGTCCCCCTCCTCTTCCTCCCCCTCCTGCTCCTCCTCCTCCTCCTCCTCCTCATCATCATCATCGTCATCATCATTATGATCATCATCATCAATATGGCATGTAACCAACAGCAGGTATCCTTTTGCCATCAGGTTTAGCCGGTGTTCTGTTGCATGCAAATGTTTCATTTAGAGATGTGTCGCAGCATACATCCCCCAATGCTGTTCCTTTGCTCATCTGGAACTATTGTCACAGCTGTACATAGAAGACTAAGTTGTACCATGGTGTTTTTCTATTACTGTAGATACTCACTCATCACGTGGTTCTCACTCCCGCTGTACACGAGGCCTATATGTATTGACCAATAATAGAAGTACGAATACGACTTAAACGTAAAACAATTATCAACAACGACCTATGGTATGAAAATAATATTATATACAGAAACAGACAACAACAAAAGCAACAACAAAAAACACTTATTGGTCAAAACATGACTAGCGAAAACCCAGGCAGAACAATATGTTGATATTCTCACTTTCGAAACCACATGAGTTTGCAGGTGCAGGCAAAAGGGTTCTGGGACATGTCCAGCCATTGGACGTTCTTCCTGAACTCATAGGGCAGAGTGGACTGGTTCACCGCGGTCAGACCGTTGGCCTGCACGTTCAGTCGCCTCAGACTGGTCACTTTCTCCAGCGCTTTGCCCAGCCCGTAGGAATTCATGTTGTTTCCCGTGAACATCAGTCTCTAGAAGGCACACACAAACACACACGCCTGTAAACGTAGATAAGCAGACAAGCAGGTAATACACACCCACGCGCACACACACAAACGCGCGCATGCACGCACGCGCGAACACACAAACACACACACACACACACACACACACACACACACACACACACACACACACACACACACACACACACACACACACACACACACACACACAATTAATCCGCCCAGAAGGATGATGACCATCGCCTCAACAGTCCAGTTCATCAAAGAGGATTGCACTGTTGATGATGCACGACTTGCGCGTGAGTTGGATTGAAGTGAGGGAGAGTTGCGCAGGGTCATCAACCTCACTCTCTCGTCACAGCCCATCTGGATCCAGTGGCAAGACGAAGGTCAAGACGACTGGAGATAAGCCAGGATGCAGTGGATGGCCAGCAGTGTCCTTCGTGTCTCACTGTACCCTAATTGCGCTCCATAGCGCTTTGCTGAAACCGCCTTCCTGCCCGTTGAACCAGCTGGTGGTTTCTTCCGTGCAGTCTGCCGGGACCAGTCTTCACATGCGTAAGTGGACAGGCCCTAATACACCGAAAGGGTTCATAGCCCGTCGGCTACCCTCATCTAGATTGGCCGGCCAGGGAAAGCCGTTGTCCGGGGTGTGACCGCTATTACATGCAAACAGCTACAGGGAGCCACAGGTGAGAGTTGAGTGCTTCTTGGGGACCAATGAGCGACTTAGCTGGCTCTTTTGCCCGCCAGGTGGCATAGCGCTCGAGTGGGGCTAATCCTCTCTATATTCTTAGTTGGAGATAAAGGGAGAGAGAGAGAGAGAGAGAGAGAGAGAGAGAGAGAGAGAGAGAGAGAGAGAGAGAGAGAGAGAGAGAGAGGAGAGAGAGAGAGAGATAGATAGAGAGAGAGATAGATAGAGAGAGAGAGAGAGAGAGAGAGAGAGAGAGAGAGAGAGAGAGAGAGAGAGAGAGAGAGAGAGAGAGAGAGAGAGAAGCCCCTAGTGGTTTGACTTACAGTCCCCTGGCGGTCAAATAATCGCCATACGTCGACCATTAACATACCAACTATTCTGAAGAGCGCGCACACGCACACGCACACACACGCACGCACGCACGCACGCACACACACACACACACACACACACACACACACACACACACACACACACACACACACACACACACACACACACACACACACACACACACACACACACACACACACACACACACACACACACACACACACACACACACACACACACACACATTGTTATTGTTTGATCAAAGAAACCACAGACACCACTAACTGTAAAAAGAATAAAATAAAAGTAAAAGTAAAAGATTGTGCTGGTTCACATTGTCATTGTGTGAGTGCGGGCATACTTGCAAGCATGTTTTGTTTACGATTTGTTGTCCTTGGGTGTTTTTATTTTATTTGTTATTATTGCATGCTCATTGCTCGTCATTTATTTATTTATTTGTGTTATATGGCTGGATGTAAAAAAGCACACATTATTGCTTATTCAATGTACCATCTGAAAATTAAAACCATGACTTTGACTTTGACTTTGACACACACACACTCTTGTTTAAAAAAATATGTTTAAGAATATTCTGGATATAGAACCATTTATGAAGACAAATTATAAGGAATTTAACAGACTACTACTACTACTACTACTACTACTACTACTACTACTACTACTACTACTACTACTACTACTACTACTACTACTACTACTACTACTACTACTAATGTTGTCCATTATTCCTTAGTTTTGTTTCCATTTTTAATGCATGCACATGTGTTTTCTTGCTTGTGTTATACTTGTACGAGACTACACTGTAATTTCACCTAACGTGATAATAAAGTATGTTTGACTTTGACTTTGACTTTGACTTCTTTCTCCATATTTACCTAAATATATCTTCATCGCATTTAAGCTCTATCTCTGTCTCTCTCGCTCTCGCTCGCTCGCTCGCTCGCTCTCTCTCTCTCTCTCTCTCTCTCTCTCTCTCTCTCTCTCTCTCTCTCTCTCTCTCTCTCTCTCTCTCTCTCTCTCTCTCTCTCTCTCTCTCTCTCTCTCTCTCTCTCTCTCTCTCTCTCTCTCTCTCCTCTCTCACTGTCAGATTGGGCAAACGCCACAGCAGATCAGGAGGGATGTTGCCAATCCTGTTATTCTGTAGGTTGAGAAACTTCACAGACTTGAGGGGCAGGAAAAGGGTGAACAATTGCCTGGAACTCATCCCCAGCTTCGTGTTGGAAATTGCCAAGGTCTGAACAAAGAGTCAATCAAATTACAATGCAATGCAATACAATAACATACGATGCAATACAATATGGTATAGTGCAATGCAATACAATGGAACACAAAGTCACGTTTGCAAATGTGACAGACAGTACAGACAGATAGACAGAACAATAACCAAAGGCCGTGATTAGAAAAGAAGAAACGGACCTAATTATGCAAGAATTACGGGCACGTATATATTCCAGAATACAAAGGTTTAAAAAAAAGATATTTACAATAAATGTAAAACATGTTGAGTCATTTGAAACAGGGATGAATGGTTTTGTGCCTCTTACCTCAAGTCTAGGGCAATGCCGAAACATCTGAGGGATGTCCACGGTTTCGTCTTGAAAAATTCGGTTATTGTTGAGCTGCAGCTGCCTCAGCGAAGAGCTGTTGAGGGCATAGGGCTCGTACATCCTGACGTTCATGTTGTTTACTAACAGCACTTGCAACCTGGGAAGATCAGCAAACACTTGGTTCTCCAGCGAGGTCAGTGATGTTGAATGGCTGATGTCCAGATATGTTAAACGAGGGAAGCATCTTCCGCGGAGAAAACGAGGACTGATCCTGCGGAAAGGGTTGCCAGACATGAAGAGGTTCGTGAGGTCGTAGAAAGCGTTCTTGCAGACCCCATCCTCGGATGCCTGCGATTTGTTCAGGGAAAAGTCTGGAAATTCTAAGAACTGGTTTTCCCTCAGTCTCAGTTGTCTTATGTTAACTCTGACTGACATGTTGACTTCGGTGATTCTATTATCAGACATGTCCAATATCTGAATGCGCCAAAAAGGCTGAAAGATAGCGTTGTTGAAAACGGTGAACTTGTTCTGCCGCAAGACTAGTCTGTCAAATGTTCTGTTGAAGAACATGTCGAAGAAGTGGTCTGGAAGTTCAGAAATGTTCATAGCATCTAGAGCTAAGACAGTAAGAGATGTGCTGGACATGCCTTTCAAGGATTCTTTCAGCTGAGGGAGTACAATTGGGTTGATGCTCAGATCTAACATCAGGATTTGGGGAAAGTCGGCGAAAGTATCTGGGTCGATAGTGCGAATCTGGTTGTCGGTGAGATTCATCCTTACGATCTCAAAATTGGAAAGGTTTTGCATCATAGTACGATTTAGGTGATATAATTTTGATCGAAACAGGCGAAAATCGCGGATGTTGGCCGGAAGTTGTGGAATATAGATGAACCTCCGTGACCGGCCAGTGCAGCGAGCCGTATCTCCATTGCAATTACACATGTATAAGTCACAACGGATTTTCCTAGGTTTGGACGAACTGTTTCTAAGAGACGTGGAGGAATGCGGTTCACTCGGTGATGGTAATATCGTCGGCACAAACAGCAAACACACCACAGAAGTCACAACAATGAAGGTGAAATAGCCAACTGAATGCATTTTGTTCATTATAAGGCTTTCCTTCAAATATTATTTTAATGTTCGTAGTCAATTGTATTATAGAGTCACGTGAATCATTGTAACAAAGTACATGGACAATTATGACTAAGGTTTAAGGAGCAACGAATCGTTAATACTCAACGCACAACCCAGCTTAAATCGATTTGATGCAACCACGTAGATATTCAAATTTTCTCAACAAACCATTTTGGTTTATTTTCAATCATACAGAATGCATTGTTCCTGCACATGCGACGCAGTCATACTCAGATAACACAATGACGATATCAACTAAGCGTACAACTGGTTATTCACTGGATTATAACTTTGCTCTTCTAGCAAATCGCCAAATATATATACACCAAGGAAAAAACAGAGAGAGAGAGAGAGAGAGAGAGAGAGAGAGAGAGAGAGAGAGAGAGAGAGAGAGAGAGAGAGAGAGAGAGAGAGAGAGAGAGAGAGAGAGAGAGAGAGAGAGAGAGAGAGAGAGAGAGAGAGAGAGAGAGAGAGAGAGAGAGAGAGAGAGAGAGAGAGAGAGAGAGAGAGAGAGAGAGAGAGAGAGAGAGAGAGAGAGACGTCCGGAGAGAGAGAGAGAGAGAGAGAGAGAGAGAGAGAGAGAGAGAGAGAGAGAGAGAGAGAGAGAGAGAGAGAGAGAGATTCCGGGTTGAGCAAGACATTCATTATAGGCACTGTCAATTGTATTAACAAGGGAACACTTATGTTGGGTCAAAACTGAAATTATCATCAGAACAAGAGCAGTCACAGTTGGGATCATACAATGCACTACTATGAAAACAATCAAACAGCGACAAGACAAGGACGGACATGTTGCAGTGGGAAGACATTATGAGCAATGGGTGTAATGGAGGATCATTGTTAATAATAGCAGATCGTACCAGGCAATAACTGATTTCTAAAATGCAGTTTTAAAAAGTATGTCCGTGTAAAGAACGTGTTGAGATTAGAAAATGTGCAAAATATCAAGACTGTAGCTCAAATAATTTCCGAGTTGTAGCAATTTAAAGTTTGTTTAATTTTGGTAATTTTGCGTCATTTTAAGCTTTTTGCTACATGTTCAAAGTTTATAATTTTACCAAGCTCCAACAACACACATTAACGATTTAGAATTTATGGTGTCTTCTTTTACTACCTTAACTCTGTCCACAAACACAAATACAAGACTGTCTGCTTTGTGGTTTGAATACAGTGCCTGCATGAATCAAGGTGAGATTGAGAAAATAAAATAACATCGAATAGGTGAACAAAATGCACTGTTTTTGAAGAGTTGTAATTAAATAACTAAGAAGCCTAGAGTTCTGATTTTTTTGGATGACTAATCACATGCATGTGTCAAACACAACAAGGCAAAGTAGTGATCACCCGGTAACAAACTGAACGATCACCATGGTAACGAAATCAACCAGTTTTGTAAAATTGGTAAAATTCATGAAATATGACTTTTTTCAATACATCACAAATCAAAGTCTACTGTTGCTAGAAAATTGAAATGTTATTATCTTAATTCTCCGTTTTAGACAAATCTCATTAACCTTTTTTTTCTAAATCTATGTTCTGTTATTTGTGTCCTCTGCCACAGACAGAAGGAGGACTATGTTTTTATTCTTTATTTTTTCTCGTTGTTTCTGGCTTTGTTTTTCCCAGAAATATCTTGTAAACTGCAGTAAATAATTGATTAAAATTGTGCATAAGGGTGCATTAACTGAAACATAAGGCAGTTAAAGGCAAATTACAACCTTGTTGACTTTGACCTCGAAGGTTGACCTTGAACACATTTTTTTTTGGGGGGGGGGGGGGGGGGGTAATCAAAATTTTCGCACCTTTGCAGCTACAGTCTAATTTTGTTTTAAAGTATGTATATTGGCTTATGGCGATTTTATATGTTAACTATGTATTACCCTCATTACCTTGACCTTGACCTTTGACCCTGAGCATAATCGTCTGTATGATTATGACATATCTTTCAGAGTTTTGCATTTTTAGTCCCCAAATTTCAAAAAAGTTGATCAATAGCTCAAGGTGTTGTACATACCTGACATTATGATTTAAAGTATTAACAACCTTTGGGTGTCCTTGACATTTGACCGTGCTTCTTCCTTGTATGTTGTTATATCTTATAAACAGCTGTATACAAATTTTGAAGAGTACTGTGTAACTTAAAGCTACTGTGTCCCAAACAGTATCTGTTTTCCTTTACATTGAACTTTGACCTTGAGTGTTTAATTTTGTTTGTGGCATACATTATTATATCTCCTGAAGCTCTGCATGGACCTAGAGCGCGTCTCGGTCCTTTATAAATTTGCTGACCCTGACATTAAATCTTGTTTACATCTTATTCAGTTTCCCATGGGAAAGCTGCCACCTTTGCTCTAGTGTTGCTGGTGTGCTGAAAATTTCCCCATGGAAAAACTAGTTGAGCTGTTGTAGTTTTCTTGTTTTGGGGAACTCATCCAGGGCTATTAATTTCCTCCTTTCTTAATTAAGTGTAAAGCTCATCCCCAGCACAGGAATTTAGGGGGCATTTTCACTTCTTGTTTTATATTTTAAAGGCAAAGAAATAATTTACCTGCACAAGAAAATATCACTTCTTCAGCCTTTTTTTCATATATACATAGCACACACACACACACACACACACACACACACACACCACACACACACACACACACACACACACACACACACACACACACACACACATACGCACGCACGCACGCACACGCACACACACACACACACACACACACACACACACACACACACACACACACACACACATGTGTGCGCATGAGTGTACATGTGTGCCTGATAAATATATGTATAAGTCAAATGAAATTTACATGTAGTTTTGTTGTGATATATTACCCACTGACACGGGAAAATTACTTGAACGTGTTTTAATTTGCATGTGATTTTTGTGTGACTGGTTAAGAATGAAAGGGGGAGGGGGGGGTAAATTTTGACCAAATCACAACTTTTTCGTTGCCACTGGGATTAATGTTTGCTAAGTGCATGGGCACACGGGACCTCCGTTTATCGTCTCATCCGAAAGGCTCCTTGTTCAGACCGTAAGGCCTAGTGCAGAGTGAGAAGAACAATTCCCTGTACCCAGACTCAAACTCGGATTTATTGTATCACAGGCTTTCTTCCCGTTAATAGTAAGGTCTGACATAGTGGTGGAGATTTCCTAAAATCAACAATCAATTCCTTTGTTTTTGTGACATTAAGGTCTAGATAGTTCTCCTCACACCAAGACACACATTTGTCAACCTGGTCAAAATATGTATTGTCCGAGTTGGAAAGATCAGCTAAAGTTGTATCATCTGAATAATATTTGACAACTGGTGTGGACTTTACAATCATTAGTATACATGGTGAAGGCGACCGGGTATAGGACAGCATCTTGGGGGCAACCAATTGATACACACATTGTGAAGGAGAGAGTATTTTGGTATCTAACTGTTTGTGCTCGTTTTAGTAAGAAATTTAGAAACCAGTGTGTGTGTGTGCATGCGTGCGTGCGATCGCGTGCGTGCGCGCGTGCGTGTGCGTGCGCGCGTGCGTGTGCGTGTGCGTGCATGCGTGTGCGTGTGCGTGTGTGTGTGCATGTGCGTGTGTGTGTGTGTGTGTGTGTGTGTGTGTGTGCGTGCGTGTACGTGCGCGCATGTGCGTGCGTAGTGTGTGTGAGTGTGTGTGTGTGTGAGGATTGTTGTTTTCTTTCTCGTTTTAAGTTAAAAATTCCAATTGCAAATAGCAAAATCAGACCAAATTTGACAATTCATTGTCAGTAAGTTAAGCTTGCTGTGCGTAATGTCTACTTTGTATGTGGCCTCCTGTTTTGTACTGACTGTTCATCCTCTATGTCCCCAAGAGACATTAAAGGATTCTTAACGCGACTTTGTGTGTGTGTGTGTGTGTGTGTGTGTGTGTGTGTGTGTGTGTGTGTGTGTGTGTGTGTGTGTGTGTGTGTGTGTGTGTGTGTGTATGTGTGTGTGTGTGTGTGTGTGTGTGTGTGTGTGTGTGTGTGTGTGTGTGTGTGTGTGTGTGTGTGTGTGTGTGTGTGTGTGTGTGTGTGCACAATAGTGTATGTGGATATGTGGAAGGGTGGGTGTGTGCGTGTGTGTGTGTGTGTGTTCATGCGTGGTGTGCGCACAATAGTGTATGTGAATATGTGGAAGGGTGTGTGTGTGTGAAGTTTACATCACAATTCTGTGTACCTTCGCTCTTTGTTATTGTTGTTCTTGTGGGGTGTGTGGTGTGTGTGTGTGTGTGTGTGTGTGTGTGTGTGTGTGTGTGTGTGTGTGTGTGTGTGTGTGTGTGTGTGTGTAGGGGGGGTATGTGTGTGTGTGTGTGTGTGTGTCTCTCTCTCTCTCTCTCTCTCTCTCTCTCTCTCGCTCTCTCTCCTCTCTCTCTCTCTCTCTCTCTCTCTCTCTCCCTCTCTATCTCTCTCTGTGAGAGTGTGTGTGTGTGCGTGCACGCGTGCGTTCATCTATTGAATTTGTTTAGTTTTGTCTTTTCAAGCTGCTGCACATTTGAGTGAAATATATTTTTCGTTGGCAATAATCTGAACTGAACTGAACTTAGAAGGGAAAGGGGGGGGGGGGGGGGGGAGCAATCCGGTCATAAAGCTTAGCTTCCAATGGCTCCAAAGAAACAAAAAATTACAAGCTAAAATTTCCTTGGAGGGGAAAAAACCCGCTACTTTGAGCTACGTCTTGGCCTACAGGTGAAAGCGAAAGTAGACCAATGCACGCTTAATTTTTCATTAAATCAAATTTGTTTTCTTCTCTAAATCATATTTGGTTTGATTCTTTTAATCAGAAAGCAGCAAGAACTTGTTTTTCTGCTCTATATACCTAAAATCACGATAGAAAGTACAAATTATTGATTGAACAAATAAATCTAGGCCTTGGGCGAAAGTTGAAGTAGGAAATTGAGTTAAGAGTTATCTGCCCTCGCTTCTGCTTTTAGGCATGAGACTCGCGAAATGCACCTACAGAACCTCTTGATTTGCACTTTACTACTGTTTATTTGGAAAAGCTCAGTCAACTGGCAGTGTTCTTGGATACTTCGTCTATATAAATGTTGGTAAATATATATTTTGGGCTGCGAAATTCGTCCTAAATGTTTTTATTAACTTGAGCACTCAAAACTATGACTCACGCGAATCGCCTCGAGGCGATCTTCGACCCAATACCATTGAATTCTTGTAAAATAAAACCTTTATAAATGCTGGGTCAGTTCTCATAGCGCATGTAAATGAGCCTACATACATTGTAAGTTTCGAAACACAATTTTTTTTTTTACAATTTGCCAATTTCTAATGCTTTCACGGGATCAGAAACAGCTTTGATCGAATGAAGTCAGATCTCGGCGTGTCGCTGCTACCAGTCTAGGCCTTGAATCTTCAGATCAAAATGGCTTTACACAAATAGTTTAGATCAAAACGACAATCATATCGTTGAACAGCGGATAGATTCAGCTTTCTTGTTCCTTCACTTTCAAGCTTTTTAGAGAAACGGAAAGTGTTCAAACTTGCTGAAGAATGCAACGTATTGTTTTCTAAAGGAATTTTAACGGCCTTAACGGTTACATTTCCGCTTACAAGTTTGACCGAAGAGAAGTCCGGAGCTTCTTCTTTCGTTTGACGTATGCGTCTAGATCTAGATCATCCATTGTGTAAAGCCATTTGCAGTTGAAACTATACGGTGAAATACGTCTTGCAACCACGACCAAAAAAACATCGCAAAACAGCAAATGTTACGTTCTGTTCACTCGCTTTCTCTTTCACTCGAAAAAATACATTTTACACACCAAAGTAAACAATCACATTCAGAAAAAGGCGAAAGATTGATCTTTATTTTGGTCAAATTTAATTTAGGTAAATGGAGACAAAGCACTATAAATCTTTTATTGAAAATGGGCAAAATTTGGGCCATTTTGCAAAAATCCAACAGTAACGTCGGCTTCTTGGACCTAGCTAATAATAGCTAAAATGTGACGGAGCACCACAAAAAGGACATTAATTAAGTGTCAAAATGACCATTATGAGAAAATTGCACATTTGAAAACTTCAGACAATTCTCTTTCTAATGATACCAGAACCATGATTGTATCGAGGTGTTGTTGTTTTCATTCCAGAGCTATGTGTATATAAAGTTAGTAGGAAGAATGTTGGCCATTTTGAGAAAACGCAGTCTAAAGTCTTAGAGCCTAACTAAAGATAATGCATTGACCTAATCATTTCACAACACTTATAAGACCATTTATAAGCCATATTAAAGAGTATCCTTTATAAATATAAAAGATAAGATGCTAGAGAACACGAAAATAACCCATAACTAAAAATTGACAAAAAATGATATTGTTTAAAAATGTGCAAGCCTGTTGTGAGAAACTAGCCCAGTGATTTAATGTCCCTTTCGTGGTGCTGGGTCACAAGTAATTGTAGCCTTTCTGTTAAACCTTGAAGCGGTTAGTTAATTGACCGTGTTTTTGTTTTGTTTGTTTTTCTTTTGTTGTTGTACAAATAAATGTCAAATTTGAAAATAATATCCCAAAAAACAAACAAAAATATTGTATAACACTTTCAAATATTTCGTGTGCTTGCCTCTCTCACAACATTCGGTGGTAACTGCTTTTAGTCCATGTCTATTAATTATATTTTTAGATCTCACCATCGGTATAAACGAATGCAAAGGAGTTTTTTTTTTTATCCCTTCTTGTGTTGTAGTATGCCACTTGTAAGATCTTTTCCTATCCCTAACAGCAATCATTGAAAAGAATACTTTCATATAGCCCTTTCACCGCCAAAGTCGCATTTTGGCACCACAATGATTTAACACCTATGTTACTAAAAGGCATCAAATTGGGGTCTATTATACAAAGACCCTTTTGTCTTAATTTTGGGAAGTAAGGATAGACCTTAGTTTATATATGTCACAGAAGAATCCCCAATACTGCAGGTGGATTTTGTTCTCTACCCAGGTACATTTAATGGACATTTTTTGGCTGAAATATGGCTGGCGGTGAAAGTTAATATGAAAGGAAACAACTTGAAACAAATAGCTCTCTGGGGAACATTAAAAACAGTCAGAACGTGGGGAATTCGCGTGTTGTGCGAGAGCGCTGTCTGTGCATCTTTCTCTGTTGTTGTTGTTGTTGTTGTTGTTGTTGTTGTTGTTGTTGTTGTTGTTGTTGTTGTTTTGGGCCTTAGGTCCCTACCAGGCACTGCACATCTGGGGACCAGCTACAAAAGTTAAATCTGTTGCCATAAGAGTGCAGTCTTTCTATGTGTGTGCATGTGGCTGTGTGTAAAGGCGGGAACAAGTGGACATATATGTGACCCAGCACCACGAAAGGGACATTAAGTGTCAAACTGACTATTCTGAGAAAATTATACATTTGAAAACGTCAGGCAGTTCTTTTTTTGCAATGACACAAGAACCATTCCTGTATCTTTTTCAGGTCCAGAGTTATGAGCATTTAAAATTTGTAGGGTGAGCGTCGGCCATTTTGAGAAAACACAGTCTAAAGTCTAGCCTAGCTGAAGAAAATGCATTGACCTACTCGCTTTAAAACAGTTATAAGACCATTTAGAGGACACATTAAAGATCGTCCTTTATAAATATGAAAGATAAGATGTTAGAGAACACAACAATACCCATAACTCAAAATTGACCAAACAATGAGATTTTTGACTTTGCAAGCCTGTTGTGAGAAACTAGCTCAGCGACTTAATGTCCCTTTCGTGGTGCTGGGTCACATATAACAGTGAGAAACTAGCCCAGCGACTTGATGTCCCTTTCGTGGTGCTGGGTCACATATAACAGGGAGAAACTAGCCCAGCGACTTAATGTCCCTTTCATGGTGCTGGGTCACATATAACAGGGAGAAACTAGCTCAGCGACTTAATGTCCCTTTCATGGTGCTGGGTCACATATAACAGTGAGAAACTATCCCAGCGACTTAATGTCCCTTTCATGGTGCTGGGTTACATATAACAGTGAGAAACTAGCCCAGTGACTTAATGTCCCTTTCATGGTGCTGGGTCACATATAACAGGGAGAAACTAGCCCAGCGACTTAATGTCCCTTTTATAACAGGGAGAAACTAGCCCAGCGACTTAATGTGGTGCTGGGTCACATATAACAGGGAGAAACTAGCTCAGCGACTTAATGTCCCTTTCATGGTGCTGGGTCACATATAACAGTGAGAAACTAGCCCAGCGACTTAATGTCCCTTTCATGGTGCTGGGTCACATATAACAGTGAGAAACTAGCTGGGTCAGTGACTTAATGTCCCTTTCATGGTGCTGGGTCACATATAACAGTGAGAAACTAGCCCAGCGACTTAATGTCCCTTTCATGGTGCTGGGTCACATATAACAGTGAGAAACTAGCCCAGCGACTTAATGTCCCTTTCATGGTGCTGGGTCACATATAACAGTGAGAAACTAGCTCAGCGACTTAATGTCCCTTTCATGGTGCTGGGTCACATATAACAGAGAAACTAGAGAAATGTCCCTTTCATGGTGCTACATATAACAGTGAGAAAAACTAGCCCAGCGACTTAATGTCCCTTTCATTTCATGGTGCTGTGTCACATATAACAGTGAGAAACTAGCCCAGCGACTTAATGTCCCTTTCATGGTGCTGTGTCACATATAACAGTGAGAAACTAGCCCAGTGACTTAATGTCCCTTTCATGGTGCTGGGTCACATATAACAGTGAGAAACTAGCCCAGCGACTTAATGTCCCTTTCGTGGTGCTGGGTCACATATAACAGTGAGAAACTAGCCCAGCGACTTAATGTCCCTTTCATGGTGCTGGGTCACATATAACAGTGAGAAACTAGCCCAGCGACTTAATGTCCCTTTCATGGTGCTGGGTCACATATAACAGTGAGAAACTAGCCCAGCGACTTAATGTCCCTTTCATGGTGCTGGGTCACATATAACAGTGAGAAACTAGCCCAGCGACTTAATGTCCCTTTCGTGGTGCGGGTCACATATAACAGTGAGAAACTGGGGTGCTCACATATAACAGAGAAACTAGAAACTAGCCCAGCGACTTAATGTCCCTTTCATGGTGCTGGGTCACATATAACAGTGAGAAACTAGCCCAGCGACTTAATGTCCCTTTCATGGTGCTGGGTCACATATAACAGTGAGAAACTAGCCCAGCGACTTAATGTCCCTTTCATGGTGCTGGGTCACATATAACAGTGAGAAACTAGCCCAGCGA
>CM065692.1:54263286-54267818 GCA_017654935.2 Phymorhynchus buccinoides
TCTCTACCCAGGTAAGTTTAATGGATAGTCTTGGATGAAAAATGGCTGGCGTTAAAAGGGTTAAAAATTAAGTTCAACTTCCGTACAGCGACTACGGAAATTTGCTTTGCTTTATTTTCGGTTATGTTGCTTTAATTTGTTCTTCCTGTTTCCCTTCTTATAAGTCATACGTCATACGTTTATTTATCGTCCATTGGCATTGTACAACGCACATGGAAACTTGTCTTCCGCCGTGTAAAATAAGATGAGATATATCAACATAAAAATATTAATTAAAAATATGAAACATAAATATACATAAAGACAATTATGTAACTCTCACACCATCCGCTCTCCGCTATCTTGCTCACTCATCATGCAACCCACCACCACTTCCGCCTTCATTTTTAACCCTTTCTTTTCTTTTTTCCTTCCTTGACAACTGTTTTCCTTGTTCCTATTCTCTTTTCTTTTTTTCCTTTTACTTTTTTCCCCCCTACTTTTTTTCTTTTTCTTTTGTTCCTCTTCTTATTATTGTTGTCAACCCATGATGTGTGACTGAAATTCCCTATTGCTCATGTTGATACTAAGTTGTTTAGTTGAGTTGTAATATGTTTTAAGTCTGCATTTTATCGTCAAGCTGATACAAACCATTCTTGTGTTTAGTCTGTGCTGGGTTGCGTTTCGCTTCTCTCTCTCTCTCTCTCTCTCTCTCTCTCTCTCTCTCTCTCTCTCTCTCTCTCTCTCTCTCTCTCTCTCTCTCTCTCTCTCTCTCTCTCTCTCTCTCTCTCTCTCTCTCTCTCTCTCTCTCTCTCTCTCTCTCTCTCTCTCTCTCTCTCTCTCTCTCTCTCTCTCTCTCTCTCTCTCTCTCTCTCTCTCTCTCTCTCTCTCTCTCTCTCTCTCTCTCTATCCTTGTCAATCCTTGTCAAAAATTTCCCAGTGTCCAGTGTCCAGTCTCTCTCCTCTCTCTCCCCCTCTCTCTCTCTCTCTCTCTCTCTCTCGCTCTCGCTCTCTCTCTCTCTCTCTCTCTCTCTCTCTCTCTCTCTCTCTCTCTCTCTCTCTCTCTCTCTCTCTCTCTCTCTCTCTCCTCTCTCTCTCTCTCCCCCCCCCTCTCTCTCTAAATACCACAAGTCAGAGTCTAACTTTTTTTCTCTGTTTTAAATCGCCTTTTCGCAACAGACACAACACAAAATATGAATGGAAAACAACACAACAACAACAATAACAACAAAAACAAGGGCGTCGCCGAGCGGCAGACATGTCCGTCATCAGCAATGCCACGCACTTGCGACACCCCGTAGAGTGTCACATCCTGACACAAAATTGGAAGGGATCGTCTTCTAGTTCACGAGATACAGCTTGAAGAAGAAGCATATAGCGCAAAGAAGGAAATTTCGGTTTTCAGGGTCACACTTCAAGGTCAAGGTCAGCATGGTGATAATTTATGCTCGGATATTTTCTTCTCTAGGGTATACAGTACCACACACAATCTGAAGCGCTTCTGTCAAGTACTAATGTGGAAAATATGGCTTAAAACCCAATGTGTAGACCCCTACCACTTTCAAGGCCTACTGATCGCCCGGACCGTGACCTTGACCTTGATCGGTATGCCACCATCAGAACGGGCATAAGCCAAAGTACCTTCATGCCAAATTTGAAGACTCTAACACTAACGGTGTGGGAGTTATGGCCCCTGAAAGATTTTCGGTTTTCAAGGTCGTACGCCAAGGTCAAGGTCACGACGGCAAAATGGTTTGCGCGGATGCCTTCCTCTCATAGTGACACACCAGCACACAAAATTTGACGTGATTCTGTCAACCTGTTCGAAAGATATCCTTGGGACAGACAGAAGGAGAAAAAAATGACCCTCCGATTTTCAGGCTCCAGAGATCTTTTTGACCTTGACCTTGACCTTGATCGGTATGCCATCATCAGAACGGGCATAAGCCAAACCACCTTCATACCAAGTTTCAACATCCTATGTTGGTCGGTGCCCGAGATATGGCTAAAAAAAGCTTTTCGGTTTTCAAGGTCGTACGTCAAGGTCAAGGTCACGACGGCAAAATGGTTTGCGCTGATCTCTTCCTATTAAGGAGGCACACCTTCACACAAATTTGACACGATTCGGTCTAGCGGTTCGGGAGATATCCTTGGGACAGACAGAAACAAAAAAAAAAAAAAAAAAATACAAACCAGCCCATCGCAAATTCCGTTACCTTCGGTGACGGACAATAAACTGACACCGAACGGTGGATAACATCCCAAATATATACCGCGCTATCGCAAAACAGATTTAGATAATTGGCTGTGGTAGATACGATAAGCAAGGGGGGTGGGGTTGGAGGTGTGGGGGTCTGATTAAGAAAGAATAGTTGAATGAAAATGTGTTTAACGTCCTCCGGTCTGGAACAGATACACAATTATGGGACATTAGTAGATATAAAGATGGTGGGAACGATCCTGGAGGCAATGCCCGGATGAGTTTGTTTGCAAGAAACACGTCGTGATCACCAGAAAGACAGCCTTTCCAAGGATAGGAACACTCACTTTGCTCTGGTTTCCTAGAAATCATACCGCCTTCTCTTTGGGTGAAATAATTTGACTTCCATCACCTCCGCCAAGGAGGAATCGCCGATTAGACGGTTTGCTTTCTAGGAAACCAGAGCAAAGTGAGTGCTGCAATCTCTGTAAAGGGGTGATTTCCTGGTGATCACGACGTGTTTCTTACAAAAACTCATCCGTCAGGGTGGCCCTTTAAAGCGGCATTTCCCCCAACCGAATTGGCAAAGAAAGAGAAAAGTAAGCGACGAAGTTCTATAATTTTATTCATAATAAGAGCATAGACATCTGTTAGTTGGCATGACATTCCCTCAATGAATTTCTGTTGGCCCCACCAGGTATTTAGTCATTTTGTCAAAGACAGCCTTTTCAAGGATAGGAACACTCACTCTGCTCTGGTTTCCTAGAAATCAAACCGTCATAACGGCGATGCCTCCTTGGCGGAGTTGCTGGAGACAGAAGCCATTTTGGACGGGGTGGATGGAGGACACTAGAGTGGTTGAAGCTTTTTCTTCTTTGTAGTGCAGTAAAAACAAAACAAAAAATTGGAGCTATTTCCTTTGTTGTGAGCGAAACTCCTTTGGGTAAACTGTAAATAAAAAGGCTTGTATTGTGGTGATTTCGTGATTTGGTCTAAGCGATTCAGGCGGCCATTGGAAAAGAGAAGGCACATGCCTTATCTTTCACTGAAAGAATCTGACTTCCAGCACCTCCGCCAAGGAGGAATCGCCGATTTGACGGTTTGATTTCTAGGAAACCAGAGCAAAGTGAATGTTGCGATCTCTGTAAAGGGTGTTTTTCCTGGTGATCTCGACGTGTTTCTTACAAAAAAAAACTCATCCGTCAGGGTGCCCCGTTAACCCAAATTATTATAAGTTATTGGGATTTGCGAGTGTGATATTGCTTTTATCCTATCTCAAGTGGTTTGCTGTTTATCACACGAGGTCGGAGACCGAGTGTGATAAACAGCAAGCCACGAGAGATAGGATAAAAGCAATATCACACTCGCAAATCCTAATAACGGATATATACCGATATTTTACCTCTTTCAGATGATAATCAAACACGCAACGAAGAAGCGAGACGGCCATGCATGCAGATCTAAAATAATACTAACCACTTCACCGTAGC
Source organism: Phymorhynchus buccinoides (assembly GCA_017654935.2). Classification (NCBI taxonomy): domain Eukaryota; kingdom Metazoa; phylum Mollusca; class Gastropoda; order Neogastropoda; family Raphitomidae; genus Phymorhynchus; species Phymorhynchus buccinoides. The sequence continues at coordinate 54,266,956 of CM065692.1, forward strand.
AAGAAAATCCCACTCATCCACAAATAATATAGTTCTCCAAGTTAGAAAGTCGTGAGCTATTTTGATCTTGCACATTGATACATTATGAAAGGAAACTGATTATTAATCGAAACATGAACCTACTGGAATTTGCTGTATAAAAAAATAGCCTTTACAATGACATATTCGTTTTACACTGCAATCACAGGCCATAGTTATTGTCATTTCGCCAATGACGAACTTTCAATGATGACGTAATTTCAGTGATTGCGTAAGTTCACTAAGATGACGTTTTTTGGTGTCCTGCTCAGAAGGCGCTATTTGCAGTGACACTAACTTGAGTTAAGGTTGCTGGCCGCTATTTTTATAATTTGCAATTTCACTAAAAGCTACTATTCACAATTATTTTTCCAATGTAAAATGTTCATCAGAAACAACCTTTTGCATTTATCTGGTTAAGGCATAGGGTTAGGAGTATGTTTGGGCTTTTTGTTTTACTAAACATCACTTGATGCAAATAAAGAAAATATGGTTTGAGTACTGCAGATAGTCGCGTGCGAGTGTACAAGCCATGAGATATATAACTGTGACGTCAAGTTTCTAATAGCAACGGTGTATTCTTACACCTTTTCTCACGCGCGTTTACACTGAGCCTATGGGTTAATATCACAGCTGTTCCGTCCCACACAAAATCAAGCTATTTAGTTAAAAGCCTGAATCTATAAATCTTAGATAAAAACTGTACCAAGCTTTTGTCTGTAAAGATATTTTGGCTGTATGCTCTACATAGTATTTCAAATATATTTCTTCCCTCAGATTTATGGTAAAAACTTATTTTTGTGAGCAGTATCAATCAACATATCTAGTAGAAATAATATACTTCG
>CM065692.1:54268318-54288318 GCA_017654935.2 Phymorhynchus buccinoides
CTGTTAAGTACAAATGTGGAAAATATGGCTGAAAACACAATTTGTAGACCCCTACCACTTTCAAGGCCTACGATCTCCCGGACCGTGACCTTGACCTTGATCGGTATGCCACCATCAGAACGGGCATACGCCAAAGTACCTACATGCCAAATATGAAGACTCTAACACCAATGGTGTGGGAGTAATGGCCCCTTAAAGATTTTCGGTTTTCAAGGTCATACGCCAAGGTCAAGGTCACGACGGCAAAATGGTTTGCGCGGATGCCTTCCTCTCATAGTGACACACCAGCAGACAAAATGTCGGGAGATATCCTTGGGACAGACAGAAGGAGAAAAAATGACCCTCCGATTTTCAGGCTCCAGCGATCTTTTTGACCTTGACCTTGACCTTGATCGGTATGCCATCATCAGAACGGGCATAAGCCAAACCATCTTCATACCAAGTTTCAACATCCTATGTCGATCGATATCCGAAATATGGCTAAAAATAGAATTTCGGTTTTCAAGGTCGTATGTCAAGGTCAAGGTCACGACGGCAAAATGGTTTGCACGGATCTCTTCCTTTTGTGTGGCACACCTTCACACAAAATTTGACGCGATTCGGTCAAGCGGTTCGGGAGATATCCTTGGGACAGACCAAACCAGCCCATCGCAAAGTCCGATCACCTTCGGTGACGGACAAAAACCAACAGGTTTAAGAAAGAAGAGAAAGGAGACATACAAGATTAAAACATAAGAAAGAACTTTGACATCGTAAGAACAAGATCATCTTGCAATGATGTTGACCAGCGCGGTCCCTGGCACGTTGTCTCTCTCTGTCTGGTGTTCGTTTATAAAATGCACACTCAGAGTAATTCTTGCCTAAGTTGTTTTGATGAAATGCATGAATGTTATTTAAGTTTAAGATTTGGAAACTGTAAGACGTTTGATCAGAAATCAGTGCAGGATTGCGCATCATTGGCCAAGGTTTTCATAACCTATATTTTATCTTTCATTCATGTGGGCGCAATGTTGTCAGTTATCACAGTTCCCGAACCGCTGTTTCTGTTCCGAACGAAATATAACTATCTGATGATGTTTGAAGAGCAGGACAATAACATAACTATTTAGCATTTACTAACATACACCAACCAACCCAGCAATTACATCCTTAGGCTGTGTACACATTAGAGGTGTAAGTACCGTACGGACACCCAGAAGTAAGTGAAAGAAAGAAGGGTAAACATTTACGGATTAGGGGGAGATTCGGACACGTGCGCAAATATTTGCTCTTCTTTCTTTTACTTATTGTGGGATTGCGCACGGGTTTCCGCACAGAATTTCCGCATGTATGTGTACACGGCCTTACATTTACTTGGAGAGGTTGTCAACTTGAACAGTCCCTTGGTATGCTGCCCCCCCCCCCCCCCCCCCCCACCTTCCCCCTCCCCCACTCCCCCTCCTCCACCCCTCCGTAATGACCTTCATGTGATGTTTCTGGACTATGACAGTGACACGTGTAGCCTTCCTAAGCACAATGGATAAAGGGAACAATAGTAGGCCTAAGTGGACTATGATTATTTATCATTAATATTATCATGACATACTATGCGTATCTCACCTATCGATGATCGATCATGTTGCCGACCAGCACGCTGTCTCTCTCCTCCTTGACTATTTATACAAAAGACCACCCCGGGTATCCCCACGAAGGGGAAGTACCCTTAATAAAGACAAAGAACAGAAGAGACAAAGACTATGGCATGCTGAGTATCTCACCTTGCGATGATGTCCTTGGTACGCTGTCGCTCTCCTCCTTCAAGACATGTTATTTCAAAATTACCACAGTGATGACAACAACAAAACCACAAAACATGTACATCCTTCATTGCAACAAAGAAGCGACGAACCCAAGCATTACAATGTAGGCCTACATCTATGCATTGTTCACCTAGTGATATTGTCGACTAGCACAGTCCCGGGCACGCTGTCTCTCTCCTCCAGGAAGACCTTGAGGCGATGCTCCTCGCCCTCCAGGATGGGCAGCAGGTGCTCCACCACCCAGTCCAAGTCCTTGCCGCTGTGGGCTAGGTACACGTCAAAGGGGAACAGCAGGGCCTGGGCCCCATCTCTGTCCAGCAAGGCGCCAGGACCCTAAAGACACGACCGTGTACCAATAGATGATTTTCCGTGAAAATTAAAGTTGCTTGCATCCATTACTCGGTGAAACGCCATAGCAACAATACAACAATGGCGTCAAAGCTTGAAACCGCAGGATGCGAGTCAGCGACTTGCAAACATTGGTGTGTTTTTAAAAAAAATGAGGGATGGCCAGTAGCCACAAACTGATAAAACTTGCAAAATGTGACGTAAAAATATGAATGACATATTGTTTTTAGAATGACGCACGGTGTTCTAAGTGTTGTATGTCTGCTCAAATACACGAGTCGATAGGCTATGAGAGCTGATGGAAGAGTGAATTCCCCTGTTTGACTGATTGAATTAGGCAAGATCACTCCCACACACCATGACATTACTCCCCTTAATTATTTCCGAACAATTCCTATTAGCAGGCGAATCTTTGATGATTAGACCTATGCGTGATACACATAAATCTAAAGGATATGATTCATTATATTATTTATAGGAAATAGTTTGCGTTTCCAGATTCTTCTTCTTCTTCTTCTTCTTCTTCTTCTTCTTCTTCTTCTTCTTCTTCTTCTTCTTCTTTTTATTCTTCTTCTTCTTCTTCGTCTTCGTCATCGTCGTCGTTACAATCTACGATCTCCTCTTCAAACATGACATTCGTCCAATTGTTTTCAAGAAAGTCTTAACTTTGTTTTTAAAAATCTGTTGGTGTATGATGAAAAAAAGAATCAGAGCGCAGAATATCGCCACGCGCATATTAGTCCAAACCTCATTAAATGCTTTCAAAATAATAATTACTGTAACTGTTTTGATGAGCCAGTACCTGAATGTTCCCTAGTTGTTGTTTTTATAAGCTTAATCTTACTGTACTCGATTATCACTACACACATTTAAAGTTCCGACCCAAAAAACAATCTGATAAAATTGCTTAGAATCTATTTGACCCAGCACCACGAAATGGACATTAAGTCGCTGGGCTAGTTTCTCATAACAGGCTTACAAAGTCAACAATCTCATTTTTGTTTTATCAATTTCGAGTTATGGGTATTTTCGTACTCTGTAACATCTCATCTTTCGTATTTATGAAGGATAATCTTTATTATGGTCTCTAACTACTCCAAAAGGTGCTTTGAAATGTGTATGTTGATGCATTTGCTTCAGCTAGGCTAAACTTTAGACTGTGATTTTCTCAGAATGACCGACAGTCACTCTACCAACTTTGAATGCTCATAACCCTGGAATGCAAAACAGGTTACAAAAATGGTTCTTATATCATTTGAAAGAGACTTGTTTGAAGATTTTAATTGGACCATTTTCTCAGAATGGTCATTTTGCACTTAATGTCCCTTTCGTGATGCTGGGGTGGCATTATGATTAGAGTCTATTAACTCTCCAGTACCTGTAAGTACTGACGGCGGCGCCTCAATCGGTATATGTAGTACCTCAGATGCCAACGGTACCGGTACGAAAATGACATGAGCACAATGATTCCTGCTATCAGGCAGGCACCGACCACCCCCACTAAGACATAGGGGTTCTTCACGGCGCAGGACTCTGCCGTAGGGCGGTACTGGTGCAGCGGTACCTCCGCCATGTCGGCTGGCGTTCGGCATTCGTACTGCCAGGAGATAAAGTTGTCAATCCTCACGCTTCCGTTCTTCCGCACATCGTCTACCCAGCTAAAAAAAATACATCGTCGTTGTCGTCATGATCATGATCATGACCATCATCATCATCGTCCTCCTCCTCCTCCTCCTCCTCCTCATCATCATCATCATCATCATCATCGTCATCATCATTTTCATCGTCCTCCTCCTTTTCCTCCCCCTCCTCCTCCTCCTCCTCCTCCTCCTCCTCATCATCATCATCATCATCATCATCATCGTCATCATCAATATGGCATGTAACCAACAGCAGGTATGCTTTTGCCATCAGGTTTAGCCGGTATTATATTGCATGCACATGATCGTGTAGAGATGTGTCGCAGCATGCATCCCCCAATGCTGTTCCTTCGCTCATCTGGAACTATTGTCACAGCTGTACATAGAAGTCTAAGTTGTACCATGCTTTGATTGTATTACTGTAGATAATAACTCCCGCTGTACACGAGGCCTATATTGTTTTGTGTTCTACTCATCCACAAATAATATAGTTCTCCAAGTTAGAAAGTCGTGAGCTATTTTGATCTTGCACATTGATACATTATGAAAGGAAACTGATTATTAATCGAAACATGAACCTACTAGAATTTGCTGTATAAAAAATAGCCTTTACAATGACATATCCGTTTTACACTGCAATCACAGGCCATAGTTATTGTCATTTCCCCAATGACGAACTTTCAATGATGACGTAATTTCAGTGATTGCGTAAGTTCACTAAGATGACGTTTTTTGGTGTCCTGCTCAGAAGGCGCTATTTGCAGTGACACTAACTTGAGCACAGGTTGCCAGCCGCTATTTTTATAATTTGCAATTTCACTAAAAGTTACTATTCACAACTTTTTTCAATGTAAAATGTTCATCAGAAACCGCTCTTTTTGCATTTATCGGGTTAAGGCATAGGGTTAGGAGTATGTTTGGGCTTTTTGTTTTACTAAGCCATCACTTGATGCAAATAAAGAAAATAGCATGTTGAGTACTGCAGATAGTCGCATTTTATGTACCTTGATGTGCGATAATGATAATGACTATGTCAAGATAAATAACTGTGACGTCAAGTTTCTAATAGCAACGGTGTATTCTTACACGCGTTTACACTAAGCCTATGGGTTAATATACGCAAATGATATGTCAAGACATTGTTTTATATCACACGCTTCCAGGTCTCTAAGCACTACTTGAAGATCGGTATATTATTATATACAGCAACAGACAAAAACAACAACAAGAAAACACTTATCAGTCAAACATTGACTAGCAAAAATCCAGGCAGAATAAAATGTCGATATTCTCACTTTCGAAACCACATGAGTTTGCAGGTGCAGGCAAAGGGGTTACTGGACATGTCCAGCCATTGGACGTTCTTCCTGAACTCATAGGGCAGAGTGAACTGGTTCACCTCGGTCAGACTATTGGCCTGCACGTTCAGTCGTCTGAGACTGGTCACTTTCTCCAGGGCTTTGCCAAGACCGTAGAAATTCATGCTGTTTCCCATGAATATCAGACTCTAGAAGGCACACACAAACGCACACGCATGTAAACGTAGATAAGCAGACAAGCAGGTAATACACACCCACGCGCACGCACACAAATGCGCTTGCACACAAACACACACACACACACACACACACACACACACACACACACACACACACACACACACACACACACACACACACACACACACACACACACACACACACACACACACACACACACTCCATCCGTCCCGCAGGATGATGACCATCAGCTCAACAGTCCAGTTCATCAAAGAGGATTGCACTGTCGATGATGCACGACTTGCGCGTGAGTTGGATTGAAGTGAGCGAGAGTTGCGCAGGGTCGTCAGCCTCACTCTCTCGTCCCAGCCCATCTGGATCCAGTGGCAAGACGAAGGTCAAGACGACTTGAGGTAAGCCAGGATGCAGTGGATGGCCAGCAGTGTCCTGTGTGTCTCACTGTGCCCTAATTGCGCTCCACAACGCTTTGCTGAAACCGCCTTCCTGCCCGTTGAACCAACTGGTGGTTTCCTCCATGCAGTCTGCCGGCCGACCAGTCAAAGCTGCTGTCCTGGGAGTAGCCGCTGCTGCATGCAAACAGCTACGGGGAGCCACAGGTGAGAGTTGAATGGTAGTTGGGGACCAATGACAGACTAACTATTCCGAAGAGTGCACACGTACGGACGCACGCACGCACGCACGCATGTACACATACACACACACACTCTCTCTCTCTCTCTCTCTATCTCTCTCTCTCTCTCTCTCTCTCTCTCTCTCTCTCTCTCTCTCTCTCTCTCTCTCTCTCTCTCTCTCTCTCTCTCTCTCTCTCTCTCTCTCTCTCTCTCTCTCACACACACACACACACACACACACACACACACACACACACACACACACACACACACACACACACACACACACACACACACACACACACACACACACTTTGTTTTATAAAAATATTCTGGATAAAGAACCATGTATGAAAAAAGAATTTGACAAACTACTACTACTACTACTACTACTACTACTACTACTACTACTACTACTACTACTACTATTAATACTGTTGTCCATTATTTCTTAGTTTTGTTTCCATTTTTAATGCATGCAAATGTGTTTCCTTGCTTGTATTGTGCTTGTACGAGACCACTTTGTAATTTCACCTAACGTAACAATAAAGTATTTTTGACTTTGACTTTGACTTCCTTCTCCATATCAACCTAAATCTATCTTCATCGCATTTAAACTCTCTCTCTCTCTCTCTCTCTCTCTCTCTCTCTCTCTCTCTCTCTCTCTCTCTCTCTCTCTCTCTCTCTCTCTCTCTCTCTCTCTCTCTCTCTCTCTCTCTCTCTCTCTCTCTTCTCTTACTGTCAGATTGGGCAAACGCCACAGCAGATCAGGAGGGATGTTGCCAATCCTGTTATTCTGTAGGTTGAGATACTTCACAGACTTGAGGGGCAGGAACAAGGTGAACAATTGCCTCGAATTCATCCCCAGCTTAGTGTTGGAAATTACCAAGCTCTGAACAAAGAGTAAATCAAATACAATGCAATGCAATACAATACAATACGATACAATACAATATGGTACAGTGCAATGCAATACAATGGAACACAAAGTCACGTTTGTAAAGGTGGTGAGAGACAGTACAGACAGACAGACAGAAACAAACCCAAAGGCAGTGAATAGAAAAGAAGAAACGGACGTATACAAACATTACGGGTACGTAGTATACTACAGGGAAAAAAGGTTTAAAAAAAGAGATGCACAATAAATGTAAATCATGACTGTTGAGTCATTTGAAAAAGGGATGAATGGTTTTGTGCCTCTTACCTCAAGTCTAGGGCAATGCCGAAACATCTGAGGGATGTCCACGGTTTCCTCTTGAAATATTCGGTTATTACTGAGATGCAGATGCTTCAGCGAAGAACTGTTGAGGGCATAGGGCTTGTACATCCTGACGTCCATGCTGTTTACTAACAGCTTTTGCAGCCTGGGAAGATCAGCAAACACTTGGTTCTCCAGTGAGGTCAGTGATGTTGAATGGCTGATGTCCAGATGTGCTAAACGAGGGAAGCATCTTCCGCGGAGAAAACGAGGAGTGATCCTGCGGAAAGGGTTGCCAGAAATGAAGAGGTGCGTGAGGTCGTAGAAAGCGTTCTTGCAGACCCCATCCCCATATGACTGCGATTTGTCTAGGGACAAGTCTGGAAATTCTATAAAATGGTTTTCCCTCAGTTTTAGATGTCTTATATTAACTCTGACTGACATGTTGACTTCGGTGATTCTATTCCGAGACATGTCCAAGATCTGAATGCGCCAAAAGGGGTAAAAGACAGCGTTGTTGAAAACGGAGAACTTGTTCTGCCGCAAGTACAGTCTGTCAAAGGTTCTGTTGAAGAACGTGTCGAAGAAGTGGTCTGGAAGTTCAGAAATGTTCATAGCATCTAGAGCTAAGGCAGTGAGAGATGTGCTGGACATGCCTTTCAAGGATTCTTCCAGCTGAGGGAGTACAATTGGGTTGATGCTCAGATCTAACATCAGGATTTGAGGAAAGTCGGCGAAAGTATCTGGGTCGATAGTGCGAATCTGGTTGTCGGTGAGATTCATCCTTACGATTTCGAAATTGGAAAGGTTTTGCATCATAGTACGACTTAGGTGATATAACTTCGATCGAAACAGGCGAAAATCGCGGATGTTGGCCGGAAGTTGTGGAATATAAATGAACTTCCGTGACCGGCCAATGCAGCGAGCCTTATCTCCATTGCAATTACACAAGTATAAGTCACAACGGATGTTCCTAGGTTTGGACGAACTGTTTCTAAGAAACGTGGAGGAATGTGATTCATGCGGTGATGGTAAGATCGTCGGCACAAACAGCAAAAACACCACAGAAGTCACAACAATGAAGGTGAAATAGCCAACTGAATGCATTTTGTTCATTATAAGATTTTCCTTGAAATATTCTTTTAATGTTAGTAGTCAAGTGTATTATAGATTCACGTGTATCACTGTAACAAAGTACGCAGGACAATTATGACTAAGGTTTATGGAGCACCAAAACGTTACTAAGCGCACAACCCAGTTTAATAAATCGATTTGATGCAACCCATTTTCTTTATTTTCAACATCAGTCATACTCAAAAAACACAATGACGATGTTAACTAAGCGTACTACTGGTTATTCACTGGATTCTAACTTTGGTCTTCTAGCAAATCGCCATATATATATATATATATATATATATACATCAAGGGAAAAACCATGAGAGAGCGAGAGAGAGAGAGAGAGAGAGAGAGAGAGAGAGAGAGAGAGAGAGAGAGAGAGAGAGAGAGAGAGAGAGAGAGAGAGAGAGAGAGAGAGAGAGAGAGAGAGAGAGAGAGAGAGAGAGAGAGAGAGAGAGAGACGTTAGGGTTGAGCAAGACATTCATTATAGGCACTGTCAATTGTATTAACAAGGAAACACTTATGTTGGGTCAAAACTGAAATTATCATCAGAACAAGAGCTGTCACAGTTGGGATCATACAATGCACTACTATGAGATCAATGAAACAGCGACAAGACAAGGACGGACATGTTGCACTGGGAAGACAGTGGGATCAGTGAGTGTAATGGAGGACAATAGTTATAATTATATTATTACAATAGTAATAATAGCTACAATGTGACCTAGCATCACAAAAAGGACATTAAGTGTCAAAATGACCATTCTGAGAAACAAATACATATTTGCAAGCTTCAGACAATTATCTTTCTAATGATTATGATACAAGAACCATGATTGTATCTTTTTTTCATTCCAGAGTTATGTGTATTTAAAGTTAGTGGGGAGAGCGTTGGCCATTTTGAGAAAACGTGGCTCTAAAGTCTATAGCCTAACAAGTCCGAACAAGTAGAAATCATACTCTCATTCCGTTTACTTGGCCTACGTGTTGAACAACTTATCTTTTCTAACAACCTTCGGAATTCCGATTTGTACTAGAAAAAAGCCAGTAGAAATTAGAATTCCGATTTGTACTAGTAGGATTCCGAATCGTACTGCATTCCGATTTCTACTGCGACATATACATGTGGCTGCGCGCAAAGGCGGGAACAAGTGGAAATATACGTGACACAGCACCACGAAAGGGACATTAAGTGTCAAACTGACTAATATAAGAAATAAATATACATTTGACAACTTCAGGCAGTTCTTTTTGTAATGACACAAGAACCATTCCTGTATCTTTTTTTTCAGTTCCAGGGATATGAACATTTAAAGTTAGTTGTGTGAGCGTCGGCCATGTTGAGAAAACACAGTCTAAAGTTTAGCCTAGCTGAAGACAATGCATTGATCTACTCGCTTTAAGACACTTATAAGAACATTTAGAGGACACATTAAAGATCGTCCTTTATAAATATGAACGATAAGATGTTAGAGAACACAACAATACCCATGACTCAAAATTGACAAACAAATGAGATTTTTGACTTTGCAAGCCTGTTGTGAGAAACTAGCCCAGCGACTTAATGTCCCTTTCGTGGTGCTGGGTCAGATATACTGGTATGCTAAATATGCTGGTATAACACCGGTATGAGAATCCGTACCGGTACCCAGCTCTACTCGTGGTGGGTCAACTAAGAACAGATTGGAGACTGACAATGGGATAAGTCATCACGCGAAGAGAAAGTTAACAAGGCTTTGAAAGCACTCATTGATATAATGTGCCTAAACAAAAGGCTATATACCGATGTACAAGTAGTGCAAAGAGGCCTGCCAGCCGTGAGATATAAAACAATATCCAGAGATATCATTTGCATATATCACAGCTGTTTCGGGAGGAACATTTAGATCTAGTTTATCTATATTTTCATAAGTTTTTTCAAGCAAACATTAGTTAACTATAAGTAACTTTTCATAAATAACAGGCGATAATATGTTGTAGTATGTGATATGATTACTTATAGTCAGTGGATATTGCTAGATTTTCACTCATAGGCAATCTTATTTATGTTTGTGATACGAAGTATATTATTTCTACTAGATATGTTGATTGATACTGCTCACAAAAATAAGTTTTTACCATAAATCTGAGGGAAGAAATATATTTGAAATACTATGTAGAGCATACAGCCAAAATATCTTTACAGACAAAAGCTTGGTACAGTTTTTATCTAAGATTTCTAGATTCAGGCTTTTAACTAAATAGCTTGATTTTGTGTGGGACGGAACAGCTGTGATATTAACCCATAGGCTCAGTGTAAACGCGCGTGAGAAAAGGTGTAAGAATACACCGTTGCTATTAGAAACTTGACGTCACAGTTATATATCTCACGGCTTGTACACTCGCACGCGACTATCTGCAGTACTCAAACCATATTTTCTTTATTTTCATCAAGTGATGTTTAGTAAAACAAAAAGCCCAAACATACTCCTAACCCTGTGCCTTAACCCGATAAATGCAAAAGGTTGTTTCTGATGAACATTTTACATTGGAAAAAAAATTGTGAATAGTAACTTTTAGTGAAATTGCAAATGATAAAAATAGCGGCCAGCAACCTTAACTCAAGTTAGTGTCACTGCAAATAGCGCCTTCTGAGCAGGACACCAAAAAACGTCATCTTAGTGAACTTACGCAATCATGAAATTACGTCATCATTGAAAGTTCGTCATTGGCGAAATGACAATAACTATGGCCTGTGATTGCAGTGTAAAACGAATATGTCATTGTAAAGGCTATTTGTTTATACAGCAGATTCCAGTAGGTTCATGTTTCGATTAATAACCAGTTTCCTTTCATAATGTATCAATGTGCAATATCAAAATAGCTCACGACTTTCTAACTTGGAGAACTATATTATTTGTGGATGAGTGGGATTTTCTTGCTACGGTGAAGTGGTTAGTATTATTTTAGATCTGCATGCATGGCCGTCTCGCTTCTTCGTTGCGTGTTTGATTATCATCTGAAAGAGGTAAAATATCGGTATATATCCGTTATTAGGATTTGCGAGTGTGATATTGCTTTTATCCTATATCTCGTGGCTTGCTGTTTATCACACTCGGTCTCCGACCTCGTGTGATAAACAGCAAACCACTTGAGATAGGATAAAAGCAATATCACACTCGCAAATCCCAATAACTGATAATAATTTGGGTTAACGGGGCACCCTGACGGATGAGTTGTTTGTAAGTAACACGTCGAGATCACCAGGAAAACACCCTTTACAGAGATCGCAACATTCAGTTTGCTCTGGTTTCCTAGAAATCAAACCGTCAAATCGGCGATTCCTCCTTGGCGGAGGTGCTGGAAGTCAGATTCTTTCAGTGAAAGATAAGGCATGTGCCTTCTCTTTTCCAATGGCCGCCTGAATCGCTTAGACCAAATCACGAAATCACCACAATACAAGCCTTTTTATTTACAGTTTACCCAAAGGAGTTTCGCTCACAACAAAGGAAATAGCTCCAATTTGTTTTGTTTTTACTGCACTACAAAGAAGAAAAAGCTTCAACCACTCTAGTGTCCTCCATCCACCCCGTCCAAAATGGCTTCTGTCTCCAGCAACTCCGCCAAGGAGGCATCGCCGTTATGACGGTTTGATTTCTAGGAAACCAGAGCAGAGTGAGTGTTCCTATCCTTGAAAAGGCTGTCTTTGACAAAATGACTAAATACCTGGTGGGGCCAACAGAAATTCATTGAGGGAATGTCATGCCAACTAACAGATGTCTATGCTCTTATTATGAATAAAATTATAGAACTTCGTCGCTTACTTTTCTTTTTCTTTGCCAATTCGGTTGGGGGAAATGCCGCTTTAAAGGGCCACCCTGACGGATGAGTTTTTGTAAGAAACACGTCGTGATCACCAGGAAATCACCCCTTTACAGAGATTGCAGCACTCACTTTGCTCTGGTTTCCTAGAAAGCAAACCGTCTAATCGGCGATTCCTCCTTGGCGGAGGTGCTGGAAGTCAAATTATTTCACCCAAAGAGAAGGCGGTTTGATTTCTAGGAAACCAGAGCAAAGTGAGTGTTCCTATCCTTGGAAAGGCTGTCTTTCTGGTGATCACGACGTGTTTCTTGCAAACAAACTCATCCGGGCATTGCCTCCAGGATCGTTCCCACCATCTTTATATCTACTAATGTCCCATAATTGTGTATCTGTTCCAGACCGGAGGACGTTAAACACATTTTCATTCAACTATTCTTTCTTAATCAGACCCCCACACCTCCAACCCCACCCCCCTTGCTTATCGTATCTACCACAGCCAATTATCTAAATCTGTTTTGCGATAGCGCGGTATATATTTGGGATGTTATCCACCGTTCGGTGTCAGTTTATTGTCCGTCACCGAAGGTAACGGAATTTGCGATGGGCTGGTTTGTATTTTTTGTTTTTTTGTTCTGTCTGTCCCAAGGATATCTCCCGAACCGCTAGACCGAATCGTGTCAAATTTGTGTGAAGGTGTGCCTCCTTAATAGGAAGAGATCAGCGCAAACCATTTTGCCGTCGTGACCTTGACCTTGACGTACGACCTTGAAAACCGAAAAGCTATTTTTAGCCATATCTCGGGCACCGACCAACATAGGATGTTGAAACTTGGTATGAAGGTGGTTTGGCTTATGCCCGTTCTGATGATGGCATACCGATCAAGGTCAAGGTCAAGGTCAAAAAGATCTCTGGAGCCTGAAAATCGGAGGGTCATTGTTTTCTCCTTCTCTCTCTTCCAATGATATCTTTCGAACAGGTGGACAGAATCACGTCAAATTTGGTGTGCTGGTGTGTCACTATGAGAGGAAGGCATCCGCGCAAACCATATTGCCGTCGTGACCTTGACCTTGGCGTACGACCTTGAAAACCGAAAATCTTTCAGGGGCCATAACTCCCACACCGTTAGTGCTAGAGTCTTCAAATTTGGCATGAAGGTACTTTGGCTTATGCCCGTTCTGATGGTGGCATACCGATCAAGGTCAAGGTCACGGTCCGGGCGATCAGTAGGCCTTGAAAGTGGTAGGGGTCTACACATTGGGTTTTAAGCCATATTTTCCACATTGGTACTTGACAGAAGCGCTTCAGATTGTGTGTGGTACTGTATACCCTAGAGAAGAAAACATCCGAGCATAAATTATCACCATGCTGACCTTGACCTTGAAGTGTGACCCTGAAAACCGAAATTTCCTTCTTTGCGCTATATGCTTCTTCTTCAAGCTGTATCTCGTGAACTAGAAGACAGAATCCCTTCCAATTTTGTGTCAGGATGTGACACTCTACGGGGTGTCGCAAGTGCGTGGCATTGCTGGTGACGGACATGTCTGCCGCTCGGCGACGCCCTTGTTTTTGTTGTTATTGTTGTTGTTGTGTTGTTTTCCATTCATATTTTGTGTTGTGTCTGTTGCGAAAAGGCGATTTAAAACAGAGAAAAAAAGTTAGACTCTGACTTGTGGTATTTAGAGAGAGAGGGGGGGGGAGAGAGAGAGGGGGGAGAGAGAGAGAGAGAGAGAGAGAGAGAGAGAGAGAGAGAGAGAGAGAGAGAGAGAGAGAGAGAGAGAGAGAGAGAGAGAGAGAGAGAGAGAGAGAGAGAGAGAGAGAGAGAGAGAGAGAGAGAGACTGGACACTGGACACTGGGGAATTTTAGTTGACAAGGAGACAGAGAGAGAGAGAGAGAGAGAGAGAGAGAGAGAGAGAGAGAGAGAGAGAGAGAGAGAGAGAGAGAGAGAGAGAGAGAGAGGAGAGAGAGAGAGAGAGACAAGAGAGAGAGAGAGAGAGAGAGAGAGAGAGAGAGAGAGAGAGAGAGAGAGAGAGAGAGAGAGAGAGAGAGAGAGAGAGAGAGAGAGAGAGAGAGAGAGAGAGAGAGAGAACGAAACGCAACCTAGCACAGACTAAACACAAGAATGGTTTGTATCAGCTTGACGATAAAATGCAGACTTAAAACATATTACAACTCAACTAAACAACTTAGTATCAACATGAGCAATAGGGAATTTCAGTCACACATCATGGGTTGACAACAATAATAAGAAGAGGAACAAAAGAAAAAGAAAAAAAGTAGGGGGGAAAAAAGTAAAAGGAAAAAAAGAAAAGAGAATAGGAACAAGGAAAACAGTTGTCAAGGAAGGAAAAAAGAAAAGAAAGGGTTAAAAATGAAGGCGGAAGTGGTGGTGGGTTGCATGATGAGTGAGCAAGATAGCGGAGAGCGGATGGTGTGAGAGTTACATAATTGTCTTTATGTATATTTATGTTTCATATTTTTAATTAATATTTTTATGTTGATATATTTCATCTTATTTTACACGGCGGAAGACAAGTTTCCATGTGCGTTGTACAATGCCAATGGACGATAAATAAACGTATGACGTATGACTTATAAGAAGGGAAACAGGAAGAACAAATTAAAGCAACATAACCGAAAATAAAGCAAAGCAAATTTCCGTAGTCGCTGTACGGAAGTTGAACTTAATTTTTAACCCTTTTAACGCCAGCCATTTTTCATCCAAGACTATCCATTAAACTTACCTGGGTAGAGAAAAGATTATTGGGGATTCCTCTGTGACATGCACAAAACAGGGCCTATCCTTACCTCCCAAAATTAAGAACATATAAGGTCATTGGATACCAGACCCTTATTTGACGCATTTTAGTAACATGGATGTAAAATCATTGTGGTGCCAAGAGGCGACAGTGGCGATGAAAGGGTTTTAAAAAGAAAAGCATCAATTATCCAAAACAGCCAAAGCAACAATGGTGTGCTTGGGGTAGTGGGGATTTGGGTTGGAGACAGAAGATGGACAGGGCGGGGAAGTAATTGATTGGCTCCTATTGGTATTACGGCTTGGCAGTTAAACAACAATATTCGTAGTTTCTCAAGCAATCTATTTATAATAGCAAACAGTTTGTTGTTATGTTGTCCTTGTATTGATCATGAACATAATATTTAAAGTATAATTGAACCATAACTTGATTAAGACTGAAGTAACCGGTGCCAGGGCCGGATCTAGGGAGGGGGGGTTCCTGAATTCCGGACCTCCCGTCCCCTCAGCATGTATCTAATATGCAAGGGTGAAAAGTTAGATAATGGCTCGATTTTTGCCTTACTAATGACAACATTGCCCTTAACACGGAACCTATGCAGTTCCCTGGAAACCCCGGCCCCCCCCCCCCCCCCCCCCCCCCCCCCCCCCCCCCCCCCCCCCCCCCCCCCCTTACGAATCACGTGGTCCGGCCCTGAGTGCTAACCACAAGTTTGGGTTCTTGTTTGGTCTTAAAGACACACTGACGCGCCACGATTAAGTCCCTTGGTTGTTTTTTTCCAGGTAGCTGTGACCCACATACAAATGTCCCCAACTTCAAATTGAGGCTGCTCTTTAAAATGGTGTATCGGTTTGAATTTGGGGGCATTTGTATGGGAGTCAAACCTGGTCAAAACCAGATTTCTTATCAGCTATAAGAGGGGAAACACGCGGAACCCGTGATTTTGACACGTGATCTGGTGGGTCTTTAACACCTTCCCTGCCCGCTCCCATATCTACAAGTACTAAGAGGGGTGTGTGATGTTTTAACTTGTTGTTGTCATAGTTCCGGAAAGCTAGATTTTGTTGTAGACAAGCCAGGAACTATTATATATAGATATCTCTTGAGGCTTTTCTCAGAGTCTAGCAGGTCTCTCGTCAATTCAATTTTAAATTGAACTAAAAAACATCAAAACGCTACACTCACACAAGCACATGAAGATGAAATAAATAATAAACGCGGCGAATAAAAAACACATTTTCGTCTTTAAAAAGACTTTGACGAGATGAATGAAGACAACACACTAAGCTTAAAGGTGGACTCGGACGGATGA
Organism: Phymorhynchus buccinoides; assembly: GCA_017654935.2. Lineage (NCBI taxonomy): Eukaryota > Metazoa > Mollusca > Gastropoda > Neogastropoda > Raphitomidae > Phymorhynchus > Phymorhynchus buccinoides. Next base: position 54,284,425 of record CM065692.1, read on the forward strand.
GTTTTTGCAAGAAACACGTCGAGATCATCAGAAAGACAGCCTTTTCAAGGATCGGAACACTCACTTTGCTCTGGTTTCTTAGAAATTAAACCGTCAAAACGGCGATTTTTCCTTGGCGGAGATGCCGGAGAGAGTAGCCATTTTGGATGGGGTTGGTGGAGGTCACTCATTGTGGTTGAAGCGTTTTCTTTTTTTGTAATGCAGTAAAAAAAAAAAGGAGCTATTTCCTTTGTTGTGAGCGAAACTCCTTTAGATAAACTGTATAACATTTAAAAAAATAAAAATAAAAAGGCTTGTATTGCGAAAAGTTCGAGCAAACGTTTGGTCTAAACACAGGCGGCCATTCAAAAAGAGACGGCAAACGCCTTCTCTTTGGGTGAAATAATTTGACTTCCAGCACCTCCGCCAAGGAGGAATCGACTTTTTGACGGCTTGATTTCTGGGAAACCAGAGCAAAGTGAGTGTTGCGATCTCTGTAAAGGGTGTTTTCCTGCTGATCTGGACGTGTTTCTTGCAAAAACTCATCCGTCAGGGTGCCCCTTTAATAGTGACCGTAATGAATAGATTTTAATTTTAATTTTAAATAAAAGATGATGTCCTTTTCCCCCCTCTGGAAATGAAAGGGTTAATAATAGTGGTCACAAATTACTTTCAAGTTAACTAACACAAGGTACTGAAGCTGTTGTCTTGAGTCTTGAGCGCCACTTTCAGTCCGTTCCGAAAGACTCTCTGCGCCTCCTCGCTCTCCCCCCACTGGAGGAAGGTTCCCCGCATCAGCATTCTGCGCATGTCCTTCGTCATGCTTCCGGCCTCCACGTCGCCCAGCAACAGCACGATGACGTCTTTCCCCTGCTCGAAGGCGGCGAAGAGGATGTGCTCGAACTCGCACTGTCGCCACCCTTCCCTGTTGTAATGGTCGCTGATCAGCAGCATGATGCGTGCGCTGTCGTCCATGTACCTGTGTGAATTAAATAGGTTAGGTTAGGTTAGGTTAGGTTAGGTATTAGGGACAGGCTTTCATCAGCCATCAGTCTAGGCCTCGCGGCCTATAAAACGTCGTCCATGTACCTGTGTGAATTAAATAGGTTAGGTTTGGTTAGGTTAGGTATTAGGGACAGGGTTTCATCAGCCATCAGTCTAGGCCTCGCGGCCTATAAAATGTCGTCCATGTACCTGTGTGAATTAAATAGGTTAGGTTAGGTTAGGTTAGGTATTAGGGACAGGCTTTCATCAGCCGTCAGTCTAGGCCTCGCGGCCTATAAAACGTCGTCCATGTACCTGTGTGAATGAAATAGGTTAGGTTAGGTTAGGTTAGGTATTAGGGACAGGCTTTCATCAGCCATCAGTCTAGGCCTCGCGGCCTATAACACGTCGTCCATGTACCTTTTTGTAATAAGCATAGTTATACAATGATTACCAGCCGCCAACAAAGTGATTGAATCATGGTAATGTTTCCAGTAGATTCTGTTCCTGACTGACTGACTATCTATGTTAACACGATAACGCTTGAACGGTGAGACATAAGGCGCTCACATTTTGCATGCGGATAGGTACTAAGGAGATCTAGGACAAGTTTGAAAAAAGGAAGGTCATAGGTCACAGGTCAAGGTCACTGGAGCCGGAAACGCTGCCGAACAGCTGGCACGGTAACGGAGGGCCCTAAGACGCTCAAATTACGCATGCGGATAGTTACTGAAGATATCTAGGCGAAGTTCAAAAATGAAGGTGATAGGTCAAAGGTCAAGGTCACTGACGCCGAAAATACTTCCGCGCGGTTGGTGATCTAGCGTCTTAGCGCTCTAGTTCGCATAAGATGTGGCTTAATCGGATGCTATTATGGTATCGAAAAACGGAAACTTGGGCTTACGTGTGGTTTAAAAGGGCAGAGTTGATGCTCTAATATTATGCAATATTATACTCTGGTTACCAGTGTCACGATACTTGTGGCGGTGCCATAGCCGATGAGGTTTAACCGAGGCGTGGTTACCGCTGCACCTATCTGTATTAATAAAAAAATCGGGACTTTTCTGGTTTCGTACTGCCTCCGGGCATTGCCTCCATTATTGTTCCCACCATATTTGTATTTACAAATGTCCCATATGTGTCTGATTCAGACCAAGAGGACGTAAAACACCATTTTCGTCGTCTAATATTATGCTAATATGTTAGCAAAACCTACATGTTCACTGTCTTGCTTTGGAAATGATACAAACGACACTGAAACTACACACATTATGTTGCATAATTATGTAATCCTGCTCGACAGTTGACAATGCGAGCTAATTATTAATGTAGCGGTTTTAAGGCGGTCGTGACGTGAAATTCGAAACACAAAACAACAACAACAAAAATGTACAGGAATCCTTATTTAGCAAGCAAGATGCTTTGTAACCACTGCAATAATATGTAGTAATTGATTCACTTCATAATTATGTTTTGTATACCCCCATCATCCTCATGTCTCTCATATTTTGAATGGGTTTTGTTTCTTCTCTTTTTTCCATTTTATTGTTTATTGTCTGTGTTTTGTGTATATCACAAAGTTTGGATTTCTCTTTTTTCTTATTTTCATTGGTTTCCTGATGTATATTTCACGAAGGATTTGAAATATACCTATCTGTATAAATTTTTCTTTGATAATGTTTAGATCAACGTGTTTAGTCTTGTACTTGCTAGCCACCATTCAGAAATTCATGAATAGTACGTTGGCACAGTATAAGCTTTAAGCTTGTTGTTGCTGTTTTGCTTTCTTAACATGAGTGTAATAATGTGCTTTTGGTAAATAAAAATCATTTAAACCAAATTCGAAACAGAAAACGAACTGTGATATGAATGCACGCACAACTTTGATTAGTCGGTTGTCACGTTTCGTAATGGTAACACTTCATTCATTTATTGACCACAAACTTACAGACGCTGATACGACTCAGATGTTGAAAGTGTTTCGTGAAAAAAAGGCAAGGAGAATGGTCTGGTAAGTCAGAAAGATTATCATTATTATTATTATTATTATTATTATTATTATTATTATTATTATTATTATTATTATTATTAAGAACATTTAGGACGCCTAAACATGTTAATGCCCTGGGCGTTTACAACATAAACAGTATAATAAACACAATATAACATATTATAACATATACTCATATGCAGCAATATTCTGCGGAGTGCAAGAAAGCAAGTACATAAATAAATGATAGTAGATGACAGTAGTAAGCAAAAGGGAAAAGGCAGAGTCAAAGAGAGTGACAGATTAGAGGAAGTTACAAGCACAGAACTTCCAGAAGGTGGAGGGACTATTTATACAAAATACACCACCCCCCTCCCCCGGTAATCCCACGAGGGGGGGAAATTACCCTTTATAAAGACACAGAACAGAAGAGACAAATACTACGGCATGCTGAGTATCTCACCTTGCAATGATGCCGACCAGCACAGTCCCGGGCACGCTGTATCTCTCCTCCTTCAAGACATGTTATTTCAAAATTACCAAAGAGATGACATAAACATGTAAATCCTTCATTGCAACAATGAAGCGAAGAACCCAGGCATTACAATTTACATCCATGCGTTGTTCACCTAGTGATATTGTCGACCAGCACAGTCCCGGGCACGCTGTCTCTCTCCTCCAGGAAGACCTTGAGGCGATGCTCCTCGCCCTCCAGGATGGGCAGCAGGTGCCCCACCACCCAGTCCACGTCCTTGGAGCTGTGGGCCAGGTACACGTCGAAGGGGAACAGCTGGGCCTGGTCCCCACCTCTGTCCACTAAAGCCCCAGGAACCTGAAGGCATTTAAAAAACAAAGCTTCTGTTAGATTTGTGGGGTTTGTTTTCTCGACAAAACAAGTACAATCATCCCTGCAAAGGAGAATAATTTATTGCCCTTAAAAA
>CM065692.1:54290818-54293318 GCA_017654935.2 Phymorhynchus buccinoides
CATCGTCTACCCAGCTGGGGGAAAAACAAAATAATTATCATCATCATCGTCGTCGGCGTCATCATGATAATCGTGGTCATCATCATCATCATCGTCGTCGACGTCGTCGTTGTCGTCGTCGTCGTCGTCATCATCATCATTCATCATCTTTATTGTTGTTGCGTCTTCCTTCTTATATTATTCGCCATCGTTGTAACCATATTTTAGTCAATGAAAATCTCCTCCTATTGTCGGCTCTTCCGAATCATGAATGTATTTATTCATTTCAATCATGTTGCAGTTTTCCCAACACAGAAAAAATACAACTGTCAAAAAACCCAAAGTATGCATGATGAGACTTTCCACGTGTTGGGATTTGTCCGGAACTTCAGCAGGCCAGCATCAACCAATTTAAAACAATAACTTCATAAATTGACTTGATATTAATTAATAAATCGCAATACAAATTAAATAATAATAGTTAACAACACCCACCACCCCCCTGTGGGGAAACTGGGGGGGTCTTTCGTGCAAATAGTTCCCCCACCTTCTGGAAATTATGTGCTTGTAACTTCCTATAATCCGTCACTCTCTTTGACTCTGCCTTTTCCTCTTGCTTACTGTCATCTGCTATCTTTATATCTCATCGGTCCATTCTCCTGCCTTTTTTCTATAAATTCTTACAAATATTTATGAACTGCCTGTTGCGGTACCATAGCCGATTGAGGCTTAACCGAGGCGTGGTTACCGCTACACATATCTATATTGTTAAAAACTCGGGATTTTACTGGCGTTGCACTGCCTCCGGGCATTGCAGCCAGTATTGTTCCCAACATCTTTGTATTTACAAATGTCCCATATGTGTCTATGACCGAGAGGACGTAAAACACCATTTTTTGTTCGTTCGTTCAGCCGAAGTCGGACAAGCTGGGAATAACTATTTCTTAGTTAGGCGCATAACGGCAGCATGACGCGTCTACGCCCCTGTGACAGGAAACTGTCTGAGCGAACGAAGAAGAAGAAGAAGAAGAAGAAGAAGAAGAAGAAGAAGAAAAAGAAGAAGAGGAGTTAACAACACAAAAATAGCAAGCATGATGGAAACGCACTAGCAAGAACATCAGCAGCAGTAGACTTTTTAATTAACATCACCCAGACAACATTAAATGTTCTCACTTTCGAAACCACATGAGTTTGCAGGTACAGGCGAATTGATTCTGGGACATGTCGAGCCATTGGACGTTCTTCCTGAACTCATAGGGCAGAGTGGACTGGTTCACCTCGGTCAGACCATTGGCCTGCACGTTCAGTCGTCTCAGACTGGTCACTTTCTCCAGCGCTTTTCCCAGACCGTAGGAATTCATGTTGTTTCCCGTGAACACCAGTGTCTGGAAACACACACACACACACACACACACACACACACACACACACACACACACACACACACACACACACACACACACACACTTAGACAAACATGCAGATACGCACAGGCAGGTGCGTATGCAAGCACATACGTATACATAATTATGATGACCACAAATCAAGTATATGTTACAAACTCTCTCTCTCTCTCTCTCTCTCTCTCTCTCTCTCTCTCTCTCTCTCTCTCTCTCTCTCTCTCTCTCTCTCTCTCTCTCTCTCTCTCTCTCTCTCTTTTTCTATCTAAAGCGTTTGCTTTTAGAAGTCAATCCCTTGTCGCTGGGTAAATTGTTTTTCTCAAATTATTTATCCAAATGCATGGATTATTGTTCTAGTTTACATTTATTTATTGATAAAAAAGTATCGGTACGGGCAGAGAGGCCTAATCAATAAATTTTAAAAAATTGCAGACTTCAGACCTCTCTCTCTCTCTCTCTCTCTCTCTCTCTCTCTCTCTCTCTCTCTCTCTCTCTCTCTCTCTCTCTCTCTCTCTCTCTCTCTCTCTCTCTCTCTCTCTCTCTCTCTCTCTCTCTCTCTCTCTCTCTCTCTCTCTCTCTCTCTCTCTCTCTCTCTCTCTCTCTCTCTCTCTCTCTCTCTCTCTTACCGTTAGATTGGGCAAACGCCACAGCAGATCAGGAGGGATGTTGCCAATCCTGTTCTTCTGTAGGCTGAGGTACTTCACAGACTTGAGGGGCAGGAAAAAGGCGAACAATTCTTTTGAAGCCATCTTCAGTTTAGTGTTGGCTATGAACAGCCTCTACGCAGAAAGCAAACGAACATGACGATGACAACGATGATCGATGAGAATGATGGCGAGGATGATGATGATGATGATCACCGCCAGAACGACGACGGTGTCCATGGTGATGATGGTTGTGTTCTGATATTTAGCAGATCCAGAGGGTTAGATACAGATAGACAGACAGACAAACATAAACAAAAGCAGAAGGACAAGACGACAGGGACAAAGAAAACAATATGCATAGACGGATAAAGAGACAGAGGTGTACAGACAGGTGGACAGAGATCTTGAAACATAATGGCATAAAATAAAACACTGAAAACAGACACAACGTGCAATGTAAAATCGGTGGAAAAT
>CM065692.1:54305818-54310818 GCA_017654935.2 Phymorhynchus buccinoides
TCATGACAACCATTTTAAGACCAAACCCCCCACCCCCACACATTCTTTTTTTTAACCAAGCCTAATTAGATCCACCAGGGCCCATTTCCTTGTGTCTGGCGATTACAGACTAACGCTCTACCATTATCACGCTGCTTTCGCCAACCACTGCCAATCATTACCACGGATGCTCATTATATGGCGCGCCAAAGATACAAAACTCTATCTAGCAGTTCGACAGAGTTTAAAAACCCTATCGAACTGTTAGACTACAGTTTCTAAACTATAGCTAGCAGTTAGATAGAGTTTCAAAACTATGTCGAGCAGCTAGATAGAGTTTCTCGTCGTAAAACTCTATCGAACGCACCATATTGATACTTTTTTTAAGCGAAGCATTTCATTGGTAGATAGGACTAGTATCATTGACTGTGATCTACACCTAGCCTAATAGGTGGCATTCTAATAATAATAAATGTTGATGTTTTTAATCATTGAAATAGATTTCATTTACTTTTAAAAGGTGTACAAATTGAAAACTGATACTTCAAATTCAGCTGCCATGTTTGTTTGACTACAGGTAGGGGCCTAGGCCTATCGTCTTATTAAAATTCACGGGTCACTGCCCTGCCAAGGCCACAAACAAACCTGTCGCTGAAACCATGTACCAATCAGAAATCGCGATAGAAAAACTATATCTCGATAGGGTTATTTTGTGGAAACCCTATCTAGCTGTTCGACAGAGTTTTAAAACAGCTAGATAGGGTTTTCAAACTCTATCGAACTGATAGATACAGTTTCGAAACTCTATCGAACAGCTAGATAGACTTTTGTATCTTTGGCGCGCCATATCATTACACTTGTTTTCCTTCTTCTTCTTCTTCTTCTTCTTTCTTGCTTGATACCCAGCCACCCTGCTCTCCGTCGCACGCAGACAGTAACTAGCACCAGAGCATTGATTTATCGAAGAGCTTCTAGAGTGAAGCGGCTTGTCCTGAGTCGTGTTCCAGGGGCAGATGATTAGCTTCTCTGTCGACCCAGGGCTGGGTGGGGGGGGGGGGGGGGGTGAGACAGGAGGGGGTAGGGTGGGTTGATGTGATGTGCCGGCAATCCAGATGGACTGCCTGCTATTCCCTAATCATCTGTGCTGAAAATTATGTTTTAACACTAGGGTTCACTGAGGGGAGGTAGAGAGAGAGAGAGAGGGGGGGGGGAGAGAGAGAGAGAGAGAGAGAGAGAGAGAGAGAGAGAGAGAGAGAGAGAGAGAGAGAGAGAGAGAGAGAGAGAGAGAGAGAGAGAGAAGAGAGAGAGAGAGAGAGAGAGAGAGAGAGAGAGAGAGGAGAGAGAGAGAGAGAGAGAGAGAGAGAGAGAGAGAGAGAGAGAGAGAGAGAGATTAAGAGAGTACGGAAGCACTTACGGTCATGGGAACTGGAATGTTGTTGGCCGTGCGCACACACATTAGCAGAGAAGACTCTGTGCCTGTGCACACGTGGAATTGATCTCATATTGTGCATGTTTCATAAGCTAGAAACAGAGATAAGCAAAACATCAGTGTCTCTGTGTGTCTTTCACTCAGTCTCAGAGACTCGAGACTCTGTCTCCATTTATGCCCCTCGATGTCTGTTTTTAGTCCCCGAGCCGAAGGTTCGGGGAACTATTGTTTTTGTCTGATCCGTCCGTCCGGCTATTCGTCCGTTTTTCTCAAAAACTATTCAGTCTATCATCATCAAATTTGGTATACTAGTTCGCCAAGATGCAAACTATCCACTGACGTATTTAGTTTTACATTAAGGTCAAGGTCGCGCCAGTTACGGGGTTCAAACCCCGAATCACATAATCGCTAATATCTCGCGAAGTTTTGCATGTATTTTAATGCAGTTTTTTTCACAACATTTCTTGATGAATGGTCTATAACACAGGTGTCATGAAGTGTTCTGTGCGCGCGTGTGCGCATGATCGCGCGCGCTCAAATCACGGGTCCGAACCCCAAGGCTATATATAAAAAAAACCTATTCAGTTACGTGCTGTTTTGATGCGTTTGTATGTAGTTACGTGCTGTTTTGATGCGTTTTTATGTATGTGTACAGCCGACACATTCCCATTTCGGAGTAGCTCGGCGATGCTGCGAGGGGACTTTGCTACCGCTCGGCGTTGCACTTGTTTTGGGGGTTTTTGTTCCCTTCTTCCGGGCTCTGTCAGACTTCCTGTATTTCTCTTTCCCTTTCGGCACTGTCTTTCATTCAATCTGCGTAATCAACTATACAGGCGTGTCCTTGAAAGTGTTTTAAACTAGTCAAACTATCGTCAATAACTCCATCATCATCATCATCATCATCATCACCACCTCACCGATTATACTGTCCTTAAGAGGTAATGCCTAATAGGACGCTAAACTCATCATCATCGGTAGTTCTATACATGTATCTTCATTTATTTTCTTCTTCCCCTTCTTCTTTAATATAATCAAGCCCTTCTCCTTGTCTTTCTTCTTCTTTCAATGTTTCTTCTTTTTGATTTATTTGTCTCTGTTTGTCAAAACAAGAACACACGTTTGCCATGATTGAAAAACAACAACATACTTATGTTTAATCGGACCACATTTTGACAATCCAAAAATAAAGGTTGCATAATAAGACAGTAAATCGATGACTTGGAGTCAAAATAGACTATCTTTAGATAGTCCATTGACATATTATTGAACTTATTACGAAAACTAATAACTTGTAGGGGAAGACGGGGTAAAAAGCGCATGGGCGGGTAGGAAGCCCACCCCAATTATCTCATGAAATAAAGAAACTTTCAGTCAAATTTGCCCATGAGACGAATGCTAGACATTAACTCTCGTCTCATGGGCAAAATGAGACTGAAATTTGCTTCATTTCATGAGATAATTGGGGTGGGCTTCTTACCCGCCCATGCGCTTTTTACCCCGTCTTCCCCTATAGCAAAAAGACTGTTGAAATATAAAAAGCAAAACACCCTTTTTTTTATATTTCTGCAGTCATTGTTTGATACAAGTTATTAGTTTTTTGTAATAAATCCAATAATACGTCAATGGACTATCTAAAGATAGCCCGTTTTGACTCCAAGCCATCAAAGTTATAAATACTATATTATCATCATGCTGTGGAAAGTCTAGTGCTGACTAACTCAACCCACCATCTAATTCTGGCTTGTAAGTAAGTAATGTTCCCGTGACCAATAATTACTGAGAGGCGCGTGCAAGGCACGTGACTGTGCTTCCACGGGGAATAATCACTGCCACATAGCGCCGTCTGCCTTCATGCTTCGCTGAGTTAATCGTGTCTCTCATGTCTCTTTTTGGTTCAGGTAGAAGGAGGGACAGCTATCTGAAGGCGGCCATAATTGAGACGGAAGCAGACGAGACAGTGGGGCAGGGAAAGCAGGGCCAAAAAAGAAGTGGTACATTAAAGGTGCACCCTGACGGATGAGATTTTGCGAGAAGCACGTCGAGATCACTTTCTTCGTTAATTGTATTTTTCCGTTTTTGCCTTTCTTACCATACATAAAGCTGTATTTTAGGAACATTTTTTGCTAATTACCTTTTTGGAATACTAACCCTAACCCTAACCCTAGCCCTAAACCTAACCCTACCCCCCACTATGTACTGCAGTACACCGCGATTTGTCACAGTTGTGGTTCGTTGCGTTTTTCCGTCTTATACGGTGGGGGGTAGGGTTAGGGTTAGGGCTAGGGTTAGGGTTAGGGTTAGTATTCCAAAAAGGTTATTAGCTAATAATGTTCCTAAAATACAGCTTTATGTATGGTAAGAAAGGCAATAACGGAAAAATACAATTAACCGAGATAGGTAGGGGGGGTGGCACATCTTGACCTTTACCTAAAAGTGGTACACGAAGGCGGCACTATTACCAAAATTAGGTACCAAAATGTGTATTTGCTTTGCTTCAGTACTTCTGATTATTTCTTCATGAAATGTTTCAAGAATACAACAAGAAATAAGTTACATGTGTTGTACTTCGAATGTCTTAATGCATCTGTTTTACCAATTGTGGTGTAGAAATTCCTTCAGAAAAAACAAAATGATGATTTTTCATTGCGGAATATCACTATGTTGGTTTTTTGGCTCCTCGTAGACTCAAATGCCTTCATATTTTAACAGAACATCAAACACATGCATAAGTTTGGCATGTATTTTGATCATTTCACCATGCATTATACATTACTCATGACATGCAATTACATTTTAGATATTATAATTTTATTAACATTTTAGATATATAAATTGTGACTGTACAGCTCTGTGTTTATATAGCTCTTAGATTGTAGTAGCCTACATGCCACAACCGTGATCATAATAAGTTACTACGTACCATTTCATGCTGATATCGTGAAAAACAAAAACGTTATGACAAAAAAAGGTGATACTGTATATCCGTTTTCAAGAAACCGGCCGACATTTTCTCTTTTTCTTTTAAACTAAGTCCAATAAGTGCTTTATATCTGCGAAACCATGCAACATATAGTAAAATGTGCATAGTTATTTAGGATGTGTATTATTATTTCGTAGAGTTAAAAAAACTTTACATAGTATTAAACGTTTCCCCAACACGATTTTTGACAAAAGTCTGGGTGGCATAGTGCCGCCATGTGTCAAAATCACGGGTTTCATGTGTTTTCCCTCTAAAAGCGAGTAAGAACCAGGTTTGTCTCCCATACAAGTGCCCCCAAATTGAAAACGAAGTATCATTTTAAAGAGCAGCCTCAATTATAAGTTGGGGGTGTTTGTATGTGGGTCACAGCTACCCAGAAGAAAAACAACAACCAAGGGACTTAATCGTGGTGGGTCAGTGGGTCTTTAATATCGTCAGTTTCGTTCCAGTTTCCCTTGTGTGGTGTTTTTCTATCAATTCAGTCATCACTCTCGCGTTTCGTTTTGTTGTTCGCAGTTTATTGTTGTTTAGTTTTTCAAATTCCGAAGGTCTACTCTGTGTGGTTTTTCTGTCTTGGTATTAAACATTTTTTATTCCTTCTTCATACATTTA
>CM065692.1:54315818-54334585 GCA_017654935.2 Phymorhynchus buccinoides
TAACCATTATAAAAACCGCGTGCTGTCTAGTGATACACACACACTCGCCTTCTCTCTATCTATTTCTCTCTCTTACTTTTCTCACTTTTTCTTCCCTAATTATTCGTTAAGCAGGTGTGATCTAAGTTTTAATTCCCTTTCCCAAATCAGTTCGATTTTTTGTCTTGCGCCATATCTGTATTTGCTGATACAGAGCTTTGCTAGTGTGATGAGGTGGTTTACCACCCGCCTGTGTTTTGCTATCAAGATTGAGGGTTCGTGGTAACCTAAGATTGCTATTTGTTCAGTAATATTTATAGTCCGATTACATCTGACTTGTATTTCGTTTGCGACTTGTGACCATACCGGTTTTATTTCTTTACATTGATAAAAGAAGTGTTCGATGTAGTCTTTTTCCCCATTTCTGCAGGCATCACACGTTTCACTTTGTGCTATGCCCATCTTTTTTAATAAGATGTTTGTGGGATAAATGTTGTGCATTATTTTCCATTGGAGGACTCGGAGACGAGTTTCTTTATAAGCTGTGAAGTTTGTTTCCCATTCCTTATGGTCTAGGTTGTAATCATATTTTCGTTTCCAAAAGTTTACCGAGCATGGCTGGATTTTGGGGGTTAAATATTTTCTCAGTTCCTGTGTTGTGTATATGTGTATTGGTTTTCTATTTATGCAAATGTCTCGTATGTCTTGTTCAATGATGGTGTTGAGATCTAGAACTCCTTTTGTGCGAGCTGATTCCAAAGCACTCTTCACTGCGTTGTATTCAAATTGCCTGTGTGGTGATTGTCCCAGTTTATTTTCCATTTCTTCAAAACTAATGATTTCTAGAGTTTCTGTTAGGATGTCTTTCATTCTAGTTATTCCTCCTGTTATCCAGTCTCTAATATGCAGATTCCTGTTTTTGAATTGGAGGTTTTGATTGTTCCAAATCAGAGAGTTTTGGTGTGTCTTTTCGGGGTAGCTCTGGGGATCTCTTTGTTTAAGGTTCAGCCAGAGTTTGAGTGTTTTGACCCAAAAAGTATTGTTGTTGCCTATTCCAGTTAATTTGTGTTCAAGACAAAAGGTGTGTAATATCTCTAGTCCTTCCCCAAGGTGGTCGTATTCTATGGTGGGGAATATTGTCCATTTCCCTTTATTGTGTACAATCAGTTTTACTATCCATCTTAAATATAAGGCTTCTTGGAATGTTTTCATGTCCATCATTTTAAGGCCACCCTGCTTGTACTCTTGGTTAATGACTTTGCGTTTGACTTTTTCAAAGGCTTTCCTATTGCTGGTTTTCTTCTTCCATATGAAGGAATATAAAATATGGTTTATATTATGTAGCACTCTATCTGGCAGACCAATTGATTGCATAATATAGATGAACTGAGACATAAGAAGGGTTTTTGAAACCAGAATTTTCCCAAATATGCTTAGGTTTCTCCTGTTCCATGTATTGATTGTTCGTTTTAAAACTTCGATTCTTTGCTGCCAGTTGCGATCATTTTCAGATGCTGTTGTTTTGTTGCTGAAGTATATTCCAAGGATTTTTATTTCATCAGTCCAGGTCAAATTGTAAGGTTTATCGTCCAGGTGTTTTGTTATCCCAAGCCACATTGCTTCTGTTTTTCTGAGCGACATTCGAAGGCCCGAAATGGCAGCAAAGGCATGGAAAATTTGTAGAGCTTTTGCTAAGTCGGGTTTGTCTTTAAGGTACAGTGTTGTATCATCTGCAAATTGCTGTATTTTAATTGTTTCTAAAAATTGTTTGTGCTCAATTCTGATTCCTTTTATTTCGCTATTTCTGATTTTAATAGCTAACAGTTCTACGGCTAGAACAAATAGTAGGGGTGATAAGGGGCATCCTTGCCTAATGCCCCGTTCTATTTGAAAAGGCCTGGATATCCAATTAAAGTGATTGATGCAGCTTTCAGATTTAGACATAATAGTGAGAATCCAATGGTGAAATTCTGGACCAAAATTGAAGTGTTTTAAACTGTCTAAAATAAGTTTTTTTGATATAGTATCAAATGCTTTAGTAAAGTCTACTGCTAAGAGCAATCCTGGTAATTTTTTCCTATTAAGGTAGCTGATTATATCGTCGGTTGTTCGTAGTATAGTTGCGATGTTTCTTCCTTTTATAAACCCACACTGGTCTTCATCTACTATGCCATGTATTACAGCTTTTAGCCTGTTCGACAAAAGTTTTGTTAAAATTTTGTAGTCTGTGTTTAAAAGGGTGATAGGTCTCCAATTATTAAGACGTTCACGGCTAAGGTTTTTTCCTTTGTGTAAAAGAGCAATGATTCCTCTTTGTTGTGTTTGTGAGATGTGTCCCCGCGTGTAGGAGTATGCAAATGACTGTAATAAATTATATTTAATTTTTATCCAAAAACATTTATAAAATTCTGTAGTAAGGCCATCAAACCCTGGTGCTGATCCGTTTTTCATTTCTTTTAGGGCTTGGGCTGCTTCTTTCTCACCAATGTTGCCTTCGCATGATTGTTGTGCGTGCTCATCAAGTGTAGGGTGTTGTGCCTCTGACCCTAAGAAATCATCGATATATGACTCGTGTTCGTTGAGTAGATCATCATCTTGCTTATAGAGCGTTTCATAAAATAGGACTTGTTCTTCTATAATGTCTTTTTGTTGTGTTAGTTCTCTCCCATCATCAGTTATTAATAGCTTACTACTGTTATTAGCTGCTCTGTGTTTTTCCAGTGCAAAAAAATACGCGGTATTCTTTTCTCCCTCCTCTATGAATTTTGTTCGTGATCGTATCTGTGCTCCACGTGCTTTTGCTAGACTTACTATCTCCAGTTCTGTTTTGATTTGATTTTTTTCTGCCTCCAGTTGACGATTGTTCGGGAGATTCCCAAGTAGTTTCTCTATGTCGTTAAGCTTTTTTAAAAGAATTATTTCTTTTCTTTGTTTTTCTAATGCTTTTTGCTTACTATAATCTATTGTGTGTTCTTTTATTTTGATTTTCATTAACTCCCATTTGTCATGGGGAGAGAAGTTGTTAAGTGATTCGTCTAGGTTTTCTATGAAAGCGTTCATGTCCTCTACATATTTAACATCTTTAAGTAAACTGTTATTAAATTTCCAGTAAGATGGACCTCTTTTAAAATTATGAAATTTGAGTGTCATTTCAACAGCCCTATGATCACTAAGAGGGACCGAAATAATGTCGGTATTGTCAACAAAAGTTAGCAATGATGATGACACAAAGACATAGTCTATACGCCTGGCTATGAAAGGGTTGCTTCTATGCCACGTGTATTCTTTGATATCTGCATGCTGCAGACGCCATGTGTCGTGGATATCTGTATCTATGATCATTTGATTAAAGTCTTCAACTTCGTGTCTATTGTGTTTTTCGCCTGATATTATATCCAATGTATTATTTAATACAGAATTAAAGTCACCCATTATTATAACATCGGTTGTATTAGATTCATGAACATCAATTTTTCGACCCATAGAGGCAAAGAATTGCCGTTTGTCTACGTAATTGGTCGGTGCGTAAACATTCATAAAACACAAGTCCTTTCCTTCTAACTTTACTTTAACAACTAACACCCTTTCTTCTTCGTGTATGAGTTCTGCATCCTGCATTAGTTTTCTGCTCACTAACGTAACTTGCCCTTTACTGTGTTCTGTGCCTTTGGAGTAGAATAATTTTACACCCCACTCTAGTTCCCACTGATCCGCTTCTTCTCTAGTTGTTATGTGAGTCTCTTGTAATGCTATTAGGTGCTTTATCGAAGCCTGTTAGCACGAGTCAATGCCCTTGGTTATCTCTAGCGCGCGGAGTCGCGAAGAGCGCTTTTCCTTGTTCCGGGCCGATGACAGGTTGGCAGTTTGGCGTGATACTGTTGGATGCAGTTTGACAAGAAGAAAAATGGGCAAGGATTCATTGAAGGGGCAACCAAACAAGACATGCAGAGGCCACTACTGCTGTGCGTGCAGCAATTACCGTGGAAAAGTGATGGAAGATGGACGAAAAATATCACTACATCGCTTCCCAGCTGACCAGACTGTTGCAAACATTTGGAAACAGCGTGTGACGCTGACAATGAAAAGATTTGTTTTCACAGAGCACAGCAGGCTGTGTTCGGACCATTTTGAAGGGCGTGCCGGTCCTCAACCACCGAACGTAATCATCCCATCGCTGTTTTCAACAAAAGAATTTAAAACATCAAAGGTAATATAGTAAATATTTATTTTATTAATATGATTAAATATCCACTTCATACAGCTTTCGCATTGAATCTGTGGACCACACACCTTGTTACTTGTATTAATCAACATTACTTTGACACATAACAATGTTGTGTGTTTTTCTCGTTTTCTTATTTATTTGTTTGGCTCAGATGTGATTATTCAATGACAGACTCAGACTGCAAGTGCAACTGAGCAGACTGACTTCTTCTCCAGTAAATCTAACTTAAGTGACCTGACTCAGGACTGGCTGGGTCACTTAGCGGTAAAATCATATTTCAGGCCCCATTATTATATGTGCCAATTTCATGCAAGTTTCGCCTGGACTCGGGTAAGGGATAGGGTTAGAATCAGTTCTGAGCTATTTTCATCAAAGAGGAGGGGGGGGGGGGGGTTATGTTGTTGTTTCCTGGCTTAACGACTCCAGGGATCATCCCAACAGCCAGAGCACTTGAGCAATTCAGTACAAATGCACCAGCTAGGGATGAGAACATTACGTGTGTGACCGTTTTTGATTACCCCGCCATGTGGGCAGCCACACTCCATCTTCGGGGGAGGGGGTGTTTATGAATTAACTTTATCCCTAAAAACAGCCGCTCAAAGTCAAAACAACAGCGTGAATGCTAAGCCATCGGTCTTCCTTTCGGCACCGTTTAGACCAATTTAGCGGACTGTGCAGCAGTGGAAATAGGCTGGAAATTGTTGAATGAAATAGGCTCTCACTTCTCACTCTAATTTCAGTTTGTTTTTTGTTGATTTTTCCCCAATTATGTTTTGGGGATTAAAAATAAAATAGTCGTAAACTGATTTTAACCCTATCCCTTACCTGATTCAAGGTGAAACATGCATGAAATAGGCGCAGATAATAATGGGGCCTGAAATAGGATTTAACCCACTTAGCTTCTTCTTTTTCTTACATATAGTGTCCTCCATCAACAATTTTATGATGACGTGGGGGGTTTCCAACTAAACAGTAGACTTGTGTACACATAGAAGACTTGCTGCCCAGATGATCAGGTCAATGCAGGATTGAATGGGAGGACTGGGTGAGAGGGGGGTGGGCATAATTTGGGGAATAGGCCTGGACAAGGGGTATGGAGTTGAGGCAACGGAAAGGTGAGGACAGGGCAAAGTCGGGGGGGGGAGGAGGAAGGAACGAAGGGGGGGGGGGGGAAAGGGGGTAGTAGGTTTAAATCTGGGATTTGAATACCTCCACTGAGGCTGATATATGCTTCTGGTAGAAGAGTTCTACTCACACTGTCAGTGTCCCACAAAGCCCTGGGAAAGAATGAGTACTTCCAGTCTCACGATTAGGGTATGACATCTGTACACATTTTCTGCGGATGCTGTGAAATTACATTTACAGTGACAAAATAATCAGCAAATCATTGAGGTTACTTAATACTAGAAAGTAAAGGGGAAATAATGTTCCACACAACACACAAATGGCAATCCATGCTTGTTTTTAAAAAGAAGTAATCTGGTAGTATGCCAATCATACATGTATTTAGCAGACTACATAAGCAGAGCTTCAGATTGTTTTTAAATTTCATGGTCATATGACTCCTGATTAATTACAGAAAATGATGGGTCAATGTCCAGAATAATGGGCCAATAAAAAGTGTCACTGTTGGGTGTTGTATTAAACTTGAATAATTTATTGTAATATTCTTGATGATTTTTATTTGATGATTATTTATCTGTTCTTGTGTACCACAGATCTGCGAAGCTGACAAGGACAACTTTTTGACTGGTTGTGGGAAACTGTCATCAAGGAGAAACTCATGTGGTGGCATTCAGCAGTCCAACAGATGTTCCAGTTTGGCAAGTCCAATTTCTTCAGTAAGTTAACTCTTTATTATCCTAGATGTCTTTTACCTACAATGTCTTGCCCAATGAGTTTATTAATGACCGACCGATATTCCAGTCTGACACATCCCTTTTTAATCTGTAATTTCATAAAATTCTTTATTGTCCTTTGGCATTGTACAAACGCACATGGAAAACTTGTCTTTCCGTGTAAAATAAGATTATATGAAAATAAAAATATTAAATAAAAACATGAAACGTAACTTTACATTTAAACAATATGTAACTCACAACACACCCAATCATTCATCTACTCTCCGCTATCTTGCTCACTCATGCAACCCACCACCACTTTTCCCTTTCTTTTTTTGACCTTTTTTCTTGTTCCCCTTTTTTCATTTTTTTGTTTTCATCCTCTTGTCTGCTTGACTGACTAATATGGACATTTCCAAGAGCCTTAAGTGTTGTTGTTTGATACAAAAATGTCTGGGTTTCTGTGTAACCTAGTGTTTGGTGTATACTAACACATTCATACCGTGTGAAGTTGGTGTGTGTGTGTATGCGTGTGTGTGTGTGCAGTAGAACCTCCCTCATAAGATCGCTCCTAGGTTCCATTGTACAACTTGTGCAGTGAGTTAATTACTGAGTTCATTAAGGTGATTTGTGTAACAAAACAAAAACAGAATGCACATTTATTCATAGGGAAAAAACAATTTTAAAACAAAAATATGCATATTTCATGCCAACTTTATCTGACTTCAGTTTTTAATTTGCTCAAATTATCGTAATTTTAAATACACACAATAGAATCCATGTGTTCTTTTCCCCTCCTACGCAGTTTCAGTAACACGCAAAGTACCATACTTTTCTGACTCTAAGGCGCACCCTCCAACTGTCACTCATAATTCATATTTTGTTAGGTTTTCTTGCTATATCAAATTATAAGTAGTCATATTACGAGGGGAATTAGTCTCACTTTTGGGGAGTAAAAATATCACCTTATTGTTAGAAAAATACAGTATTTTGTTTTTCTAAGACAATAAAATATAGAATTATGAGGGGAAAAAAATCTGAAGTATTGTACAATTAAAAACAAACCTATTGTCAGGCCTTTTTTTTGGTTTTGTTTAGGGACAATTTGCTGCTACTGCTGAAGCTGCTTTGCTTGAGAACCCAGCACACAGGATGGAGTTGCAGGAGGTTGGATCTGCCTCTGATGAGGATGTAAGTGACCTGAACCTCATACATTATTCAGGCATGGTAGACCGCGAATTGCGGAAAAGCCATGAAAATTTGACACCCCCCCTCAACCAAAAAAAGCCGGGCGAAAAACTCGCTCGGGTGCCTAAAAATTACGTGCGTTAAAACCTATGCAATCGCTTCGCAGAACCGGATGTGAATGACTGAACAAGCAACTTCCCGCCGAAGTTAGCAGTCATGCGCGGCCTAGCTCACGCCGCACGTTTCCAGATTTGTGATCCTAGTGCTTCTTTTTCTTCTTCTTCTTCTTCTTCATTTTGACGCCAAACTTCATCATTTTAGTTTGAGTCGACATCTTTCAAATGAAATGCAGAATCGGTTGGATATTCTTCCGCGAAACTCACTTTGCCCCCACCACCATGCCTGATTATTATTAGAAATAAATATGTGTGGATGTGTTACTGTGATGTCACAGAGTAAGAGTTGCAACTGACCCAGTTCAATGGATTGATGTAGACTGTGACGCCTTTTCAGTTAATTTTAGCTACTAAAATTCTCTGTGACTAGAATATATTCCAAATACCAAATTGAACGGAAATTTGTATCCTCATTATATACTTTTGATAGGTCCTCATTTTGTTCTGAAATATGTGGTAAGCATGGCAAATATATATACAATGGATTCCTGCCAACTAAAAACTGCATAACTCATAAAGACTTCATAACTCACCATAATTTTTAGGTCCCATCTTAACCCCTTCAGTACCGGCTATCAGCTGCGCATACGCAGCCGGTATGCAGCGCGTTTTTGGAATGCGGCAATAGCACCGACATATATATACCGGTATACAAACGTCGGTGGGAAGTATTGATGCATTAGACTTAGAGAGCACATATACACTTCGGCACTGAAGAGGTCAATCATTTGTATGCAAAAAAGTATTTTTATCTCAAAATATTGGCTATATCTCAAAATAAAATTTTGGTCCTTTCAATTTTGACTTATCTGATTTCTAATGTATAATTATTTATTTTTTAATCCATGGTTTATACCTTCCCTTCTCTTCCTTTTTCCCAAAAATAAAGTGTAGCTTGAAGTAATTGAAATGACAGAACTGACTACCAATATTGTTCTTTCTCTCTCTCTCTCTCTTTTGTATATTGTGTTATTTAAGTGGTGTATTCATCAGGTTGGGTGTTTTAAAGTCTTGAAATTATTTTATATTGTTACAGGATCTTGAGAGACAGACACCTGTTGTTGGGTGCAGCATCACGCCATATGTGGCATCAGTGTTGATGCACGACTATTGTGGACCTGTGCTCAAGGAAAGCCTCCCTACAAGTTGTGCTGCATCTTCCCAAGTTGACATAAGTGATTTTGTCACTTTCTGTGACGCTGCAACACAAACAGATGTGCCGCGAAAGCAAACAGCAGACACAGGTATAAACTGTGACATGAAGAAGTTGTGTGACAAAGGCATTCAGGTTGGAGTGGAACAGTTTGAGACCGCCACTAATACAGATTTACCAGCAATGACATTTGAAGATGTTGCTGATGATAACCAAAAACTGATTTTCTATACTGGCATACCAAACAAGGATGCATTTTTGGCAGTTTTTGATGAACTTGCACATGATGAAAAACATCTGAAATCTCAAGTGGGTAAAAGAGAAAATCTACGCTACATGGATGAATTTTTCATGTTCCTCATGAGACTTCGTCTTGGTCTTCTTTTACAAGATCTCGCTGATCGTTTTCGCATTAGTTTGTCAACGTGCTCAAATGTATTTTCTGCTTGGACTATGTTTCTGCACACAAATTTGGTCCCCCTCATTCAGTGGCCTTCAACAGAAGACATATTTGCATCTATGCCAAGGGCTTTTCAGACTCATTTCCCCAATTGCAGGATTGTGATTGATTGTACAGAGATATTCACTCGCAAACCATCTTCACTTGTGTCACAGACTTTAACCTATAGCCATTACAAATCGAACATGACCTGGAAGGCCCTCATTGGCATTACTCCATGTGGAACTCTTTCGTTTGTCTCTGACCTTTGGCTAGGCAGCATCAGTGACCAGCAAATAGTTGTGAAGTCTGGCCTTCTGGATTTGTTAGACAGAGGTGATGCAATAATGGGTGATAAGGGTTTTGACATTTCAAGGTTCACAACTGAAAGAGGAATTCAGTTAATAACCCCACCAAGAAAGAATAAATTGAAGAAAATGACTCCAGAACAGATCATTCAAACAAGGCGCATAGCTTCCCTCAGGATTCATGTGGAACGATACATGGCCAGAGTGAAAACATTCAGAATATTAAGTGATGTTCTTCCAACTTGTCTTTATCCCAACCAAGTTTGGAAAGTTTGCAATGCTCTGACAATGCTATACAAACCTTTAAATCCTCGTCGTTAACTGACCTCCGTTATGTTATATACTCCAATTTAAGACTGATTTTTCTGGACTTTTTGGAAGTCATAATAATTGAGACCTTTTTGACTGTACAATACATCGAAGTTGACCAATTTTGAGTTATGTCTATGTTTTGCACATGGTCGCTTGGCGACATGCAACTTATAAAATAGTTCCGTTTTGACAAATTATGTTAACCTTGTGTTGAAATTTGCTTTTCGTCCTTCAGCTGTAATATGCTTTTTGATCTGAGACGATACTGTGCATTTAGCATTGGGATTCAATTTGTATGTCAGTGTAGACTAAACAATTTGTTTGACTAAAAAGCCAGGTGAAATTGTTGTCCATTGTGTGTAGGATTAAACAAGACTGCCAGGAACTGTAAAATGGGTTGTCTGGTCAAGTTTTTGTTTTGGCAGGTTTTTCATTATTGCTCAAGCTTATGAGTCAGGTGCAATATTTTGCTGAATTATTTTGCTTCATACTCATAGTGTATTTAAGAGCCGATCCCAGGAATCGGGTAGTCAGTTAAGAGTGAGAGAGAGAGAGAAACAAGCCAGTGACACTCCTAGCTGCGGGCTTTCGCCTGCGCCAGCTTAGTTTTTCCCTCCTTTTTTTGCGTTTGAAAAGGGATGCTTTCGCTGCGAGCGCCAAGCAGAAACTGACATTTTGAGCCTACTGCTTGCTTATATAGTGCTGCGCTGGCTTTAACAGCTTCTGCCAACACTGCTTTGTATTACTTATTGGCTCGTTTGTATGATTTTCACAAGCATTTGTGTACTTGCTATCATCAGGATCATGACTGACGCCATTTCGCAGTTTTATTATTATGTGGTATCAAACCAGCATAACTAATGAAATATTGCATAACGAACATTATAAAGCATGTCACTTAGCAAGAGCTACTTTAGCAAAAGAAATATGATTAAATGACATTGCAAAATTAGTGCAACAACTGCCACAAATGTAGATTTTGTTTGCACTAATATATTTTAATCAGCATCAGTCATGAAAATCTGCATTGTTGTGCAAACACAATCAATGTTAATTGGGTGGGTATGTAATGGCCCATTCACAGCTACAACTGGCACATAGCATATTATTTTACACCCTGGATACATTTTGGAAGGATAAAAAGTTTTAGCAAAGCTTAAAATTCATGTTTGTTAATTATACTTAGGTTGACTGTCATTGAAAACTGATGAGCAATTCTTTGCGGTTCATTGTTAACCCTTTCGCCGCCAGCCATTTAATAAAAAAAAAATCATTAAAGTTACCTGAATCACAGAGGAAAAAAATATCAGCAAAATTGCACATTTTTCTGTGACATTAGGCCTATCCTTACCTACCAAAATTAAGAAAATAGGGTCTTCAGATAACAGGTCCTGATTTGATGCCTTTTAGTGACATCGGTGTTAAACCATTGTGGTGCAAAAATGTGACATTGGCGGTGAAAGGGTTAAATGACTGTTTAATCCTGTAACGATGGCTGCTTTAATGTAGTCACATGTTTTTGTTAGCATATGAATTATATTATTTCATTTAAAATTTGTATATGCTATTTGATGACAAAGTCAGAATTTGCTGACATTAGCAACTGATTATAGCAGCTCCACAGCTTCATTATTTTGTCCATAAATTACTGGGTACTATTTTCAAATGTATGTACCGTATAACAGTTACCATCAACCAATGACTAAGCTATTTGGGTCATTGTTTGATGGATTCTAATCAAATCAGTGATGTGCCACTTTTTTGCTATAATCAGAAATCATGATCAAGTCTTTGCTAATGTTGGTTTAAATTAAAGACCTACAAAATTTCAGCTAACAAAACATATATATTATGTTAATGAAAATTAAAAGAATATAAGATGGTTTGGAAACATTTTATACAATGCAAGGACAATTTTGTGGCCCTGAGATTATGGAATTAACAATCGTCATAACTATGGTAAAAATTGCAGGTGAGTGGGGATCGGTGCACTTTAACTGCTCTGTTATATTTGTGTTGAGAAGCTTGCTGTCCTTTAGTCTTGTGGTTTTGCGATGTATGTTTGAACTTTCATTTAAGCTCCACTTGCAGCATTGAATGTGATTTTCAATTTCTTTATTTATGAAAATGGGCACTTTGTTTTATCAGTACAGAAAACCTGTCTTTATTATTAACACTTTGTTTTAACCCTTTCCTTTCACCGCCAATGTTGCATTTTTGCACCATAATGATTTATACCCATGTCAAAAAAACTCAAAAAGCCTTGAAATCTAGATCTGTTGTCCAACGATCTTGTGTTCTTGATTTGAAGAGGTAAGAATAGGCCTTATATTAAACATGTCAGAGGAATCCCCAAGATTGCAGACAAAATCTTTTTTCTATTCATGTAAGTTTAATCGAAAATTTTGGCTAAAAAAAAAAAAAATGGCTGAGGCGAAAGGGTTAATGTTTTTGTTTTGACAATTTGAAAGTTTTTTTGTTTGTAAACGTACATAGCTTTTTTAATTCAGGACCGAGGTGTTCTGAGACTGGAATTGTGGGTTATGTGTGTGCTCATATAAGTGTGTACGAACTTTAATTATGATTAAAAGACATGGATTAATAAAAGACAGTATACACAAAAGTGCCAAAGGATATTCAAAATTGACTATGTGTCCTCTGTCATGCATGAAAGTGTTTTCCTTTCTTAATTTCTCTATTTTTTTATGTCCAAAGTTAAAGTATTCTTGGTTCCTTTGGAAGGCTACAATTATACGTTTTGTTAAATGTTTTGGTATGCAGCACTTCATTTTTGAGACAACATAAATCACAGTATCACAATCAATATTTCACAGTATTGCAATCTTATTAACACTAACAGTACTCACTACTGTATTTTTCAGGCCCCTTCACCTTATAATATGACTGACAATAATCATAGTAAGGAGGAAAAAAAAGAACAAAATCTGAAATTTGCGTAAATTTTTGGGGGTGCGCCTTATACAAACATGGGCTTTATAGTCCCAAAAATAAGGTAATTATTAAGCAACTCATCAATCAGATTATGTCATTCAATCACAAGTCAATGTCGGTCATTTCATAAAGGAAAGTTTATTTTTTAACCCGAACATAAGTATTCTGAGCATGACGCTTTAACCCCCAGTCCCACATTCACGAGTTTACAGAGTTGTGGTGATGCACCTCGACCATACCAGATAGGATGATTTCTTCATTTGATAGTCCACAGTACCCAATGGCAGTGTCTAACTAAACACTAAAAGAAAAACATAAAAAGCTCAGTGGGGGAAAAAAGGAAACAGAATAAAATTAAATAGGGAAATAAAAAGATGAAAAGCTCAATGGTGGAACCAAAATGGGTTCAGAAATTAATTCAGAGGGTCAAATAAATTATAAAGACAGAAAAGTTAACAACAGGGCACTTTGAACGAAAGAAAGGAACTAAAACTGTTTGTGCCGACAGGAGTAGTATATTATGTTTCTGTAAACATTTCTTTTTTAATGACAGGGCCCAATCCATAGGGGAAACTGAAAAGCACATCAAAGTTTACTGTCGGAAATTGACTGATCAAAATATATTACTGAGCTTGTGATCTTGTCACAATAATCTCATACATTAAATTTGCATGTATCCTGATGTCATCAAAAATACAAAATAAAAAGAAGCAAAGTGAGATTTGGTCATGTTTTATACTGTCAGTCATCACAAATTGATTATTTATAAGCACAAGTCATAGGTCCTGGAATAGAAATTATGTTCATGTTTTACGAACTAATAGCATATTGAGAATGAATTGGCTATTACACTATTTAATTTACTATACAGGGATTATTCTTCTTCCCGTCAATCGGCCAACTTCATCAGGTTGAAGATAATCACCAGTATTAAAAAAAAGAGAAAATGAAGGTCATCACACGACACCGAGACAGCAAGAAAAATAAAGGAATAAATAATGTCATGTAATAAGATGGATCCCTGAAGACTTCATTCA
The DNA here is from genome assembly GCA_017654935.2 of Phymorhynchus buccinoides. Lineage (NCBI taxonomy): Eukaryota > Metazoa > Mollusca > Gastropoda > Neogastropoda > Raphitomidae > Phymorhynchus > Phymorhynchus buccinoides. The sequence continues at coordinate 54,329,429 of CM065692.1, forward strand.
AACCCATATAAAAAAATAAAAAACTACCTCAACAGATTTTAGCCAAATTAACCCTTTCAATCGCCACTGTCGCCTCTTGGCACCACAATGATTTATCACCCATGTCACTGAAAGGCATCAAATGAGGGTCTCTCATTAAATGGGATAGGCCCTATTTTTAGCATATCACGAGGAATCCCCAATATTGCAGACATAATCTTTTCTCTACCCAGGTAAGGTTAATGGAAATTTTTAGCGGAAAAATGGCTGGCTTTGAAAGGGTTAAACTTAAAGTAGAACTAGAAGTCAATTTTCAGTCAAGCAGTTTGTTGTACTGATTACGGTATTAGAAGCCGCATAACAGTGGCAGGGTGGACTTACTTTGGGTGCAATTTTCTATTTCTCAGTATGCGTGAAGAAAACATTTCAGGGACTACACCACTAACAAAGAAAGAACGCAGCTTATGTTGCATGGTCTTCCAGAGATCCTCATCAATACTGATACGTTCAATGTGGATGTCGGAGACAGTCCATACCACAAAATCGCACCACTTCCTGCCTGTGATGCCCATTTGCCCCTGTACTTGGTAAAAATAAGGGTGGGAGGTTTTCAGCTTCACCTCTTCCCCCTTAAGGGCACAGCAAAAGCTCTTGTCTGCACAAGCTTCCTGGATGGACCGAGTGGACCATGTGTATGGGCACTTCACCTCCACAAGACCCAGAGGAGGTACACAATCGGGACAATGAACCAGTCCGTCCGGACTGGTTGCCAAGAATGGGAGATCATGATCAACAACAAGGCCACAGTCAGCAACAGACAAGTGTGGATGAGATGTTGCCATTCTATTGAAGTACTGGCGCCTCGCTGCTGCTTCATGGTTCTTCCCCCACTTGGTAGCAGCGGTCTGGAAAGGGCGACAATATCCCATGATGCTTTTCACCAGATTGTCAGGCTCTGTGTCTGCTTTTCTGCACATCACTGCACCAAACTGTGAGCTGGTCACCCGACCAGATCGTGCATTGTGCCAAGCAACGCATTTAGCCTGCCCTCTTGTGCAAGCCTCAATCTCCTTGATTTCACTTTCCGACATCTTCAATGACTTCACATAGTCTTCAAACTGCACCAAGCATTTCTCATTCTTCAAATCCACATGATCTGCAAAGTTCAGTTTAACAGGAGGAAGTTCCACTTCAAAGTCCCTCTTTGCCTGTTCTTTGTTGCTGGTAAAGCTCACTAATGAACAGTGTGGGTTTGATGCTTGCAATCTGCTGCTCAATCTTGTGAGGTTTAACACAACTTTGGGGGAAGGCTGCACATCTGACTTTGGGCGACGAAGAGGCCTATCAGCAACATTTTTGGGGGATAGGATCCGTTTTCTTGGAATCAGCCACGCGCATCGCTGTGACGTTGAAGAAAGGAGGCCCCTTTCTCTCTTCTCTGTCATGTCAACCAGCATATACAGCACAGCTGCAATATGGTTGCATGATTCTCCATCCCTGAAACAAAAAAAGCAAATGCGGTTCAGTTAACATTTGACGATGTAAAAATACCACTATTTTTAACTAATAAGTAAAGGCGCATGCTCACCCTCCAAATTTTACACAAATTTAAGATTTTGTTATATTTTCGTACTATTTTACTATTTTTAGTATGCAGAATGATTATAATATAAGGTGCAGGTTCTCAGTCTGGAGAAAAAACAATATCGCCTTATGATCGAAAAGTGATAGGACAAACTATCCCGAGACAAGAGAAATCAATAGGACAACATCCTGGCTCTTGCATAAATCAATAGGACAAACAACGCGTGCCACTGGCAGCAGTAGGTGCTAAACAAAAATAATCCGACATTTCAATTTTAATAGGTCAATGGCCTAATAAGAAAATGTACTGGACTTCCACCCCTCCCCCACTGCTTAAAATTTATTATAAGACTAAGAGTACATAAAACACCAGCATAGGCGTCAAAAGTCAAATAGTAATAACATTAACACATTGTTTTTGGCCTGCAATATATTTATATTGAAATAAGCAATATTATTATAAAATAAATAATAAAAAATGTTTAAACATGGCATTCACAACAGTTTACTTTGATGGATTTACTTAGTTAAATAATGGATAGAAAGAAGATTTTTCAAGTGACAAAATCTCAATATTATCGCATAAACTAAAGATTGAAAAAAAGTACAATAAACGGTGGGTGTCTCAAGGTAGTGTTTATAGCTCCTATTCTTTTTAGTTTGTTTATAAATGACGAGCAGGTACCCGTCACCGCTCTATCACCTATCACACTGTAAACAAATATCAGCCCCAAACTCCAGAACAGTGTCGCTTTCTGGTATGTGAAAGTCATAGACAGGGACACAACTGGACTAGCCATACACATTTAGTTGATTTACACCAGGATCATGATAAAATTGTTTGTTTATTCTCTTCGATTTTTCCTGGCTCAGTTTCCTTGTCAATTATGAGTGCAGAGGTGTCATGCTTCATTATGCACCTTAAGAAAACATCAGGCCAAGAAAGTCCTCTACTTCGGCTGGAGGAAATGTTCTTTGAAAATGAAGTGTTTCTTGAAAGAAGGCAGGAGCAATGGAACGGTGGAGGCAGAACAAGAAAGATTGTAGATGACCACTATTGACAGTGAGTTAAAAGGAAAAGGGAGCTAAATAAGTAATGTTTTACACACACACAACAAATCTTGATGTCATGTAAAATTAAGATGTAAGAGGAAGAATACCTCTGAGTTTGAAATGGCTTACCCTGCAGTGCTGTGCAGTCTGCTGAATGAATATGCCCAGTGTGTTTATGAGGCATATCCAAAGGTCTGGTATTCTGGAGATTCTTGGATCCTTTCCAGGTAGGATGGCATGACGGAGGCCTCACAAAGCCATGATCAACCGCATCTTTGACTTCTGGTGGAAAAAGCTGAAGGACATGGACCTCGTCAAACATCGTTTTGGCTTCAGCTGTCTCTGAGCACCCATCTTTGGTTTGGTCTGTTGTTAACGGTGGGGGCTGAGGACCAGAAATTGTAAACATCTTTGTCAGTAAGGCAGGTGACAGTCCAACAGCTCTGCCACTATGACAAAGTCGTGGATTAGGCAATGATAGCAGTTGGCGTCCCCAAGCGTTGAATTTTTTTGCAAGTGGACTGGCTTGCGTCGGTTTCGGCACCCAAGTTGGGGTGTGAGGTTCAAATCCACGCAACCCTCCGCGCCCGTGCCACAAGTTGCGCTTCTCCAATTTAAAACCTTTGGCCTCGAAGCCTCAAAAGTCCTTCAAAGCTGGAATGTCAGACTTCTGAAAATGATTATTTCTTTCAGCTATCCATCTTCCCTGCTAAGGACGATCGACACCGGAGTAAACATGCAATAGGGACTGAATCCGCGAGGCACAAAAATCAAGGGAAGTAACAAACCCACCTAAAACGGCTAATAACATCGTAGTTTCATTGTATCTAACAAATTTAAAATTATCGAACATCGTTTGTTCTATTCTTTAAAACATATGGTGGTAATTGTAATCGCCCTGGACGATCCATCCCGAAACATGAAGATCTAATCGTTGGACTAGCGTCTCGTTAGTACTTGTACGTGCAGGCCTGTTACAGAAAGACACTGGACGCAACGCCTCTAGGTTATCGTCTGTGGGCTTGCCCGTGCCTTCCATGTGTTCGTTCCTCTCTCCCTCTTGCGAGACTTTTTGGCATTCACCCTTCCTTCGGTGGGCGGGAGAATTGCGCGGTGGGGAGGGGAGCGATGTCGTTTACTCGCTGGTGGTGGGTGGAATCTGTTCCTACTGTCAACGATGAAAGGCAAGCAGATGTGCTGTTGTCAAAACCCTGTCTGTGTAGATGGCGTAAGCAGACGGCAGTGCTGTTGCTGTGCGTGTAGGCCTAGTTTAACAAACTCTCTGCCTCCTCGTTTGCTGGGGCGGGCTAGCAGTATGGGAGGCACTTGGACTATTAGGCCTTTCGCAGTTTCTTACACCGTGTTCGGGCACGTGGCTTGTGGCGCGAGCTCACAAGTTGGGTCGCCAGCTTTTGTCCGGTCTCTGTAAGCAATTGTCTGCATGCACTGCATTCGGGCAACTCGCGGCGAGGTGCCCTTGTTTTAAGCACTTTGTTGCACACAGGGTGCGGTGTTCTTTGTGGAATAGGCCTGCGGTGAAAATCCGAGCTTGCCTGTTTGGGAGAGGGCTGGCAGGTAAATGCAATGTATACAAATCGACGGCCGGTCTATAACGGACCCGTTTCATAATGTCCCGGTCCATCGCCTCAATCACTTGATACAATAATGTTATGGAAATTTCTTTTCTAAAGTTTCCGCTATATCGGAAATTGTTTTGGCAACAGAGAACGGCAAGTTGCTGTACGAAACAGTTTTGGTGCCGGCATTCTCTCTTCGGACACCGTTCGCTGTCCCTTCACAATGAAAGGGTTTGGATCTAGGAGTACAGGCAGACCCCGCAACCACCACTTCCCCACAAACCAGTGCTATAATAAGTTTGTGCGTGCTTCGGATGTTAGTGGGTACAACTCCACAGTCCCACCATCATTTGGTGCTCCATCAATCGTTCATAACCGGAACATTGTTCTGCTGAAGAGCACAATTCAGTCACGCTATATTCTTTCGCTATACAGCAGGGCAAAGGTTTATTCAGCAGGAACAGGGGCGGCACGCGGTTAGGGGCCGGTGCCGCATTGTCTCCCTTGCCGTCTGGCGTGCCAGCAAACAACCACTTTGTCGTCAACTACATTCACAGCTGTTCCCTACAACCGTAAAAGTACACATGGAAGAGGGAAAGCACAAGTCGCGAGTTGTAAGAAATGTTACACGCTCAGAGAGTTATCTTATAAACGAAAGGAAAACCATTTTAAACATGAGGACCAAATTATAGAGGGGCTGTCGATTCGAGAGCAGCAACCGGAAGCGGTGTGAGGTCACTCATTGGTGTTTTGAAGGGTTTACTTTTCCGTGCCAGTAAAATAAATAAAAAAGGATGATGTTTCTTTTTGGTGAGCGAAAACTCCTCATGTAAACGCAATAATTAAAAATAAATAATAATAAAAAGGTTGTATTCGAAATTTCGTGGCCGCAATGAGGAATCGCGATTACTTTCCTCCTAGAAACCAGGAGCAAATTGAGTGTGCCAAATCTCTGAACGTTTTT
>CM065692.1:54335085-54340085 GCA_017654935.2 Phymorhynchus buccinoides
GTGAGTATCACTAAGGCGGGCACTATTACCAAATGTAGGTAGCGCAAAATGTTTATTTTGGTCTTTGCTTCAGTATCTTCTGATTATTTCTTCATGAAATGTTTCAAGAATACAACAAGAAATAAGTTACATGTGTTGTACTTCGAATGTCTTAATGCATCTGTTTTACCAATTGTGGTGTAGAAATTCCTTCAGAAAAAACAAAATGATGATTTTTCATTGCGGAATATCACTATGTTGGTTTTTTGGCTCCTCGTAGACTCAAATGCCTTCATATTTTAACAGAACATCAAACACATGCATAAGTTTGGCATGTATTTTGATCATTTCACCATGCATTATACATTACTCATGACATGCAATTACATTTTAGATATTATAATTTTATTAACATTTTAGATATATAAATTGTGACTGTACAGCTCTGTGTTTATATAGCTCTTAGATTGTAGTAGCCTACATGCCACAACCGTGATCATAATAAGTTACTACGTACCATTTCATGCTGATATCGTGAAAAACAAAAACGTTATGACAAAAAAAGGTGATACTGTATATCCGTTTTCAAGAAACCGGCCGACATTTTCTCTTTTTCTTTTAAACTAAGTCCAATAAGTGCTTTATATCTGCGAAACCATGCAACATATAGTAAAATGTGCATAGTTATTTAGGATGTGCTTTTGTAATATATTGCGCTAGAGGTTTAAAAAAACTCTTACATAGTATTAGTATATAAACGTTTTTCCCCAACACGGATTTTTGACAAAAAGTCGTGGGTGGCATTATGGCATAGGGCATAGTAGCCGCTCATGTGTCTAATTCACGGGGTTCATGTGTTTTCCCTCTAAAAGCGAGTAAGAACCAGGTTTGTCTCCCTTACAATTGCCCCCAAATTGAACACGAAACATCATTTTAAGAGAGCAGCCTCAATTATCAGCATCAATTTAAAGTTGGGGACATTATTTTGTAAGTGTTGTCACAGCTACCCAGAAGAAAAACAACAACCAAGGGACTTAAATCGTGGCAGGGTCAGTGTGTCTTTAATATCGGTCAGTTTCGAGTTCCAGTTTCCCTTGTGTGGTGTTTTTCTATCAATTCAGTCATCACTCTCGCGTTTCGTTTTGTTGTTCGCAGTTTATTGTTGTTTAGTTTTTCAAATTCCGAAGGTCTACTAAGGGTCTGTGATGAGTCTAACTCCTGTCGGCGTATTTTTTTTAAAAAAAAAAAAAAACCATTTTTTTTTTTTATTCCTTCTTCATTACATTTTACAAATCACATTTTTTTTTTTTTAATTAGCCCTCTCGGATGTTTCTCTAGGGCAGCTGCATTGGGAGTACTCTCGGCTTCTGGCTAAATGTCGCCTTCTCATACGTCTCCTGTTAGGCCGTAGATATAGAATGTCGCACTATCGCAACTATGTCCCCGCAATTCTGGCGCACATTGAGACATATCGCGATAGTGCGACATTATCGTGTGCTTTCTCCTCCTAGCCGTGGTTTTGTGTGTCGTGATTATCGCAAAACTGTTGACATATCCCCCCCCCCCCCCCCACCCCCGCGACGATTTATTCGCATATTGAGACATATTGCGGAATTTGCCCTTTTTTTAATTTTTAATAAACATGTTCCATTTTTGGCAGAGGCTCGGGGTACGGGACCCGTATTATCTCACATTCTCCAGGCTACGGATACGGCACTCAATCACGGGACGCATAAATTCTGCGCAAATGTCTTAAAAAACTACTAACCCTAACCCTATTCCTTACCACGATGCGTTAAACATACGAAATAAGAAAATGCATTTACTATTGAATCGACAGAACAAATTCGTGTGATAGATAAAGGCAGAGTAGCTGCATCCCTGAACAGTAGTGGTCAAAAGAGGGGGGTTTGAAGGGAAAGGGAGGGGGGGAAGAAACAACAGAAAAAAAAACCAAAAAGAAGGACACTGGCTTAGGACTATATGATGTGCGTGTACGTCATTGTTGAGTGGTGCAACAATGATCGTACCGCACCATCTACTAGTACTAAGCCACGTGTGTGTCCGTATGTGTGTGTGTGTCTGTGTGTCTGAAACACAAACGGGCCTTTAATAACTCCGCCGTTTTTTTTCGACCGAATATTGCTTTCAAATTTGCTGTGCAGCCCTAACGGGGCAGATAGTCAACAGCCATCCAAGAGGCAGACGTTTCCACATTTGCCTGGGTTTCGCAATTTTTTATGCGCTGAAACTAAATTGCGTATCCGCCAGGCCTCTCGAGCGCCCGTAATAATCCGGCGTTTCTGGAGCACGGTTGCCCTTCCGAATTTGGCGGAACGGACGAGTAAGCGAATCGATTCATATAAGCGCGCTTATACGCCCGCTTCACCTTTTTACAAACAACTCCGCCGTTTCTTAATCCGAATCGCCTGCAAAATTTGCTGTCAGGCTTAGCTATGGCTCAGAGGCAAAGGCCTCCGGCCCGAGCACATTTGAAGGACAATCGGGAGAGCGCGTCACTCTCAGAGCAGTGCCCAATGGGAAAACGGGGCCTTATTGGCCTTAATAACGCTGCCGTTTCTATCCGAATTCGCCTGCAAATTTAGACCCTCGTAGTCCTGTATTCCCAGCGATACCAGTACTCAGCGTTACCAGTATGTGGCGTTAACAGTACGGTGCATTGCCAGTACTAGGTGTCATTGCGCAGTACTAGCCGTTTCGCCTAGTTGCTCTTAATTCTTGTTTATGGGAACCTGTTTCTTCTCTTTCATGAACAACAATGTAGGGGGCAGGGGGGTATTTGAGACATATTGCGATAGTACGACATACTGCGGACTAACATCTCCCTTTACACTATCTCAGTCCATACATGCGTGTCTGTGTGTCCTGTGAATTTATGTCTATGTGTAAAAGAATATCAAATGTGTCCCAGCACCACGAAAGGAACATTAAGACAGTGTCAAACTGACCATTCTGAGAACATTATACAGTTGGAAAACTTCAGACAATTCTCTTTCTAATGACCTTAACAACCATTCTCGTATCCTTTCTTGTTGCATAGCTGTTATGAGCATTTAAAGGTGGTAAGGTGACTGTCTGCCATTTTCAGAAATCACAGTCTAAATTCTAGCCTAGCCTAAGAAAATGCATCAACCTACAAATTTTAAAACACTTATAAGACCATTTAGATACGATATTGAAGATTGTCCTTTATAATTTTGAAAGATAAGAGACGTTAGAGAACACGAAAATGCCCATAACTCAATATTCACAAAAATGATATTTTGGACTTTGCAAGCCTGTTGTGAGAAACTAGCCCATCGACTTAATGTCCTTTTCGTGGCTGGGTCACAAATGGCAATGGGGGCAGAAATATTGCTCGCGGGTGATTGGAACGAACGGTTTTGCCTTTCAAAAAAAAAAAAAATCACGAAACCGGATCCTCTGAAAATAGCTGGACATGTGAGACAATAAGGCCAATGCTTTGTCCCCACGTGAATAATTCAGTATTATTGCCTTTCTAACTTCCGCTTTCGCGATAGCAAAAAGCCTCAATGGAGGAGGAGAAGAAGAAGAAAAAGAAGAAGAACAAGAACAAGAACACAAGAACAAGAAGAAGGAGGAGGAGAAGAAAGGAGAAGAAGAAGAGGAGGAGGAAAAAAAAAGAAGAAGAAGAAGAAAAAGAAGAAGAAGAAGAGGATGAAGAAGAAGAAGAAGAAGAAGGAAGAAGAAGAAGGAAGAAGAAGAAGCATAAGAAGAAGAAGAAGAAGAAGAAGAGAAGAAGAGGGGAAGAAGAAGAAGAAAGAATAAGAGGGGGAAGTAAATCAGGAAGATCAGAACGGGAAGAAGATTGATCGATTGTTTGATTCATTGATTGATTGATTGATTCATTGATTTCTTCGGGTTAACAAATAGGCACATCTAAGGCCGTTTTACATTTCTGTCCCCCCAAAAAAAACCCACAACAAAAAACATCTAATTAAGCACACACTATCAAGGAACGTAAAAGCCAAAAAAGCATGCAGAGTGAAAATGAAGTTAATGAAACAAAGAATAAACAAAAATAGCAATGCGCATCTCTCTCTCTCTCTCTCTCTCTCTCTCTCTCTCTCTCTCATCTCTCTCTCTCTCTGTCTTGTCGTCTCTCTGTCTCTGTCTCTGTCTCTCTCTCTCTCTCTCCTCTCTCTCTCTCTCTCTCTCTCTCTCTCTCTCTCTCTCTTCTCTCTCTCTCTCCCTTTGTATTCAGCTCTGTATGCGTAATAGTATGCCTTGCCATGTTTGTCTTTTGTGTTAAGTATATATTATGTATCAAGGACAGATTGGAAGAATAGGCGTTGCCTAAAATCTATATTCTTGGAAAATAAAGTTTAAGCTTTCAAGTTTTCAAGTTTCTCTCTCTCATCTCTCTCTCCTCTCTCTCTCTCTCTCTCTCTCTCCTCTAGTCTCTCTCTCTCTCTCTCTCTCTCTCTCTCTCCTCCTCTCTTCTCTCTCTCTCTCTCTCTCTTTGTTAGTGGTGTTGTTACCAACCAGTGCCTACCATGTGGGGGTCATACCGTTATGTAACTGATACGTAAAAGCTGTGATTTGTAGTGATGTGTGATATGACAATTTGGTATGTCATGGTTTAGTTGGATGAGGTGCTAATTATGTGAACCGCACCACTTTTGTAAGTGGATTAGCTGATGCTTGATAGGACGATGTTTGTTGTAATAATTATTTTATGTTGTGTGCTTTGTTTCATTGATTGATGTACGTAATCACAGCTGTTCTTGCCGCAACCCTTCAATGTGACTGGATCTATATCTATATTTTCAGTTTTTTCGTGTGTTTGTTCTTGCATGTTGTTGTTGTCGTCGAAGGTTTGTTTGTCCGTTTATTGTTTTTTCTTTTTTGACTTTTTCTTTTTTCATTGTTTATATATTTATTTATTTTTTCCTTGTACCCCTAATGGGCTTTTTGGGGAAATAAAAAATCTTGAACCTTGAACCTTGTCAGCAGTGCGTGACTTCACAATGATCCCC
>CM065692.1:54342585-54366348 GCA_017654935.2 Phymorhynchus buccinoides
GAATTGGAGGTTTTGATTGTTCCAAATCAGAGAGTTTTGGTGTGTCTTTTCGGGGTAGCTCTGGGGATCTCTTTGTTTAAGGTTCAGCCAGAGTTTGAGTGTTTTGACCCAAAAAGTATTGTTGTTGCCTATTCCAGTTAATTTGTGTTCAAGACAAAAGGTGTGTAATATCTCTAGTCCTTCCCCAAGGTGGTCGTATTCTATGGTGGGGAATATTGTCCATTTCCCTTTATTGTGTACAATCAGTTTTACTATCCATCTTAAATATAAGGCTTCTTGGAATGTTTTCATGTCCATCATTTTAAGGCCACCCTGCTTGTACTCTTGGTTAATGACTTTGCGTTTGACTTTTTCAAAGGCTTTCCTATTGCTGGTTTTCTTCTTCCATATGAAGGAATATAAAATATGGTTTATATTATGTAGCACTCTATCTGGCAGACCAATTGATTGCATAATATAGATGAACTGAGACATAAGAAGGGTTTTTGAAACCAGAATTTTCCCAAATATGCTTAGGTTTCTCCTGTTCCATGTATTGATTGTTCGTTTTAAAACTTCGATTCTTTGCTGCCAGTTGCGATCATTTTCAGATGCTGTTGTTTTGTTGCTGAAGTATATTCCAAGGATTTTTATTTCATCAGTCCAGGTCAAATTGTAAGGTTTATCGTCCAGGTTTTTTGTTATCCCAAGCCACATTGCTTCTGTTTTTCTGAGCGACATTCGAAGGCCCGAAATGGCAGCAAAGGCATGGAAAATTTGTAGAGCTTTTGCTAAGTCGGGTTTGTCTTTAAGGTACAGTGTTGTATCATCTGCAAATTGCTGTATTTTAATTGTTTCTAAAAATTGTTTGTGCTCAATTCTGATTCCTTTTATTTCGCTATTTCTGATTTTAATAGCTAACAGTTCTACGGCTAGAACAAATAGTAGGGGTGATAATGGGCATCCTTGCCTAATGCCCCGTTCTATTTGAAAAGGCCTGGATATCCAATTAAAGTGATTGATGCAGCTTTCAGATTTAGACATAATAGTGAGAATCCAATGGTGAAATTCTGGACCAAAATTGAAGTGTTTTAAACTGTCTAAAATAAGTTTTTTTGATATAGTATCAAATGCTTTAGTAAAGTCTACTGCTAAGAGCAATCCTGGTAATTTTTTCCTATTAAGGTAGCTGATTATATCGTCGGTTGTTCGTAGTATAGTTGCGATGTTTCTTCCTTTTATAAACCCACACTGGTCTTCATCTACTATGCCATGTATTACAGCTTTTAGCCTGTTCGACAAAAGTTTTGTTAAAATTTTGTAGTCTGTGTTTAAAAGGGTGATAGGTCTCCAATTATTAAGACGTTCACGGCTAAGGTTTTTTCCTTTGTGTAAAAGAGCAATGATTCCTCTTTGTTGTGTTTGTGAGATGTGTCCCCGCGTGTAGGAGTATGCAAATGACTGTAATAAATTATATTTAATTTTTATCCAAAAACATTTATAAAATTCTGTAGTAAGGCCATCACACCCTGGTGCTGATCCGTTTTTCATTTCTTTTAGGGCTTGGGCTGCTTCTTTCTCACCAATGTTGCCTTCGCATGATTGTTGTGCGTGCTCATCAAGTGTAGGGTGTTGTGCCTCTGACCCTAAGAACTCATCGATATATGACTCGTGTTCGTTGAGTAGATCATCATCTTGCTTATAGAGCGTTTCATAAAATAGGACTTGTTCTTCTATAATGTCTTTTTGTTGTGTTAGTTCTCTCCCATCATCAGTTATTAATAGCTTACTACTGTTATTAGCTGCTCTGTGTTTTTCCAGTGCAAAAAAATACGCGGTATTCTTTTCTCCCTCCTCTATGAATTTTGTTCGTGATCGTATCTGTGCTCCACGTGCTTTTGCTAGACTTACTATCTCCAGTTCTGTTTTGATTTGATTTTTTTCTGCCTCCAGTTGACGATTGTTCGGGAGGTTCCCAAGTAGTTTCTCTATGTCGTTAAGCTTTTTTAAAAGAATTATTTCTTTTCTTTGTTTTTCTAATGCTTTTTGCTTACTATAATCTATTGTGTGTTCTTTTATTTTGATTTTCATTAACTCCCATTTGTCATGGGGAGATAAGTTGTTAAGTGATTCGTCTAGGTTTTCTATGAAAGCGTTCATGTCCTCTACATATTTAACATCTTTAAGTAAACTGTTATTAAATTTCCAGTAAGATGGACCTCTTTTAAAATTATGAAATTTGAGTGTCATTTCAACAGCCCTATGATCACTAAGAGGGACCGAAATAATGTCGGTATTGTCAACAAAAGTTAGCAATGATGATGACACAAAGACATAGTCTATACGCCTGGCTATGAAAGGGTTGCTTCTATGCCACGTGTATTCTTTGATATCTGCATGCTGCAGACGCCATGTGTCGTGGATATCTGTATCTATGATCATTTGATTAAAGTCTTCAACTTCGTGTCTATTGTGTTTTTCGCCTGATATTATATCCAATGTATTATTTAATACAGAATTAAAGTCACCCATTATTATAACATCGGTTGTATTAGATTCATGAACATCAATTTTTCGACCCATAGAGGCAAAGAATTGCCGTTTGTCTACGTAATTGGTCGGTGCGTAAACATTCATAAAACACAAGTCCTTTCCTTCTAACTTTACTTTAACAACTAACACCCTTTCTTCTTCGTGTATGAGTTCTGCATCCTGCATTAGTTTTCTGCTCACTAACGTAACTTGCCCTTTACTGTGTTCTGTGCCTTTGGAGTAGAATAATTTTACACCCCACTCTAGTTCCCACTGATCCGCTTCTTCTCTAGTTGTTATGTGAGTCTCTTGTAATGCTATTAGGTGCTTTATCGAAGCCTGTTAGCACGAGTCAATGCCCTTGGTTATCTCTAGCGCGCGGAGTCGCGAAGAGCGCTTTTCCTTGTTCCGGGCCGATGACAGGTTGGCAGTTTGGCGTGATACTGTTGGATGCAGTTTGACAAGAAGAAAAATGGGCAAGGATTCATTGAAGGGGCAACCAAACAAGACATGCAGAGGCCACTACTGCTGTGCGTGCAGCAATTACCGTGGAAAAGTGATGGAAGATGGACGAAAAATATCACTACATCGCTTCCCAGCTGACCAGACTGTTGCAAACATTTGGAAACAGCGTGTGACGCTGACAATGAAAAGATTTGTTTTCACAGAGCACAGCAGGCTGTGTTCGGACCATTTTGAAGGGCGTGCCGGTCCTCAACCACCGAACGTAATCATCCCATCGCTGTTTTCAACAAAAGAATTTAAAACATCAAAGGTAATATAGTAAATATTTATTTTATTAATATGATTAAATATCCACTTCATACAGCTTTCGCATTGAATCTGTGGACCACACACCTTGTTACTTGTATTAATCAACATTACTTTGACACATAACAATGTTGTGTGTTTTTCTCGTTTTCTTATTTATTTGTTTGGCTCAGATGTGATTATTCAATGACAGACTCAGACTGCAAGTGCAACTGAGCAGACTGACTTCTTCTCCAGTAAATCTAACTTAAGTGACCTGACTCAGGACTGGCTGGGTCACTTAGCGGTAAAATCATATTTCAGGCCCCATTATTATATGTGCCAATTTCATGCAAGTTTCGCCTGGACTCGGGTAAGGGATAGGGTTAGAATCAGTTCTGAGCTATTTTCATCAAAGAGGAGGGGGGGGGGGGTTATGTTGTTGTTTCCTGGCTTAACGACTCCAGGGATCATCCCAACAGCCAGAGCACTTGAGCAATTCAGTACAAATGCACCAGCTAGGGATGAGAACATTACGTGTGTGACCGTTTTTGATTACCCCGCCATGTGGGCAGCCACACTCCATCTTCGGGGGAGGGGGTGTTTATGAATTAACTTTATCCCTAAAAACAGCCGCTCAAAGTCAAAACAACAGCGTGAATGCTAAGCCATCGGTCTTCCTTTCGGCACCGTTTAGACCAATTTAGCGGACTGTGCAGCAGTGGAAATAGGCTGGAAATTGTTGAATGAAATAGGCTCTCACTTCTCACTCTAATTTCAGTTTGTTTTTTGTTGATTTTTCCCCAATTATGTTTTGGGGATTAAAAATAAAATAGTCGTAAACTGATTTTAACCCTATCCCTTACCTGATTCAAGGTGAAACATGCATGAAATAGGCGCAGATAATAATGGGGCCTGAAATAGGATTTAACCCACTTAGCTTCTTCTTTTTCTTACATATAGTGTCCTCCATCAACAATTTTATGATGACGTGTGGGGGGTTTCCAACTAAACAGTAGACTTGTGTACACATAGAAGACTTGCTGCCCAGATGATCAGGTCAATGCAGGATTGAATGGGAGGACTGGGTGAGAGGGGGGTGGGCATAATTTGGGGAATAGGCCTGGACAAGGGGTATGGAGTTGAGGCAACGGAAAGGTGAGGACAGGGCAAAGGGGGGGGGGGGAGGAGGAAGGAACGAAAGGGGGGGGGGGGGGAAGGGGGTAGTAGGTTTAAATCTGGGATTTGAATACCTCCACTGAGGCTGATATATGCTTCTGGTAGAAGAGTTCTACTCACACTGTCAGTGTCCCACAAAGCCCTGGGAAAGAATGAGTACTTCCAGTCTCACGATTAGGGTATGACATCTGTACACATTTTCTGCGGATGCTGTGAAATTACATTTACAGTGACAAAATAATCAGCAAATCATTGAGGTTACTTAATACTAGAAAGTAAAGGGGAAATAATGTTCCACACAACACACAAATGGCAATCCATGCTTGTTTTTAAAAAGAAGTAATCTGGTAGTATGCCAATCATACATGTATTTAGCAGACTACATAAGCAGAGCTTCAGATTGTTTTTAAACTTCATGGGTCATATGACTCCTGATTAATTACAGAAAATGATGGGTCAATGTCCAGAATAATGGGCCAATAAAAAGTGTCACTGTTGGGTGTTGTATTAAACTTGAATAATTTATTGTAATATTCTTGATGATTTTTATTTGATGATTATTTATCTGTTCTTGTGTACCACAGATCTGCGAAGCTGACAAGGACAACTTTTTGACTGGTTGTGGGAAACTGTCATCAAGGAGAAACTCATGTGGTGGCATTCAGCAGTCCAACAGATGTTCCAGTTTGGCAAGTCCAATTTCTTCAGTAAGTTAACTCTTTATTATCCTAGATGTCTTTTACCTACAATGTCTTGCCCAATGAGTTTATTAATGACCGACCGATATTCCAGTCTGACACATCCCTTTTTAATCTGTAATTTCATAAAATTCTTTATTGTCCTTTGGCATTGTACAACGCACATGGAAACTTGTCTTCCGTGTAAAATAAGATTATATGAAAATAAAAATATTAAATAAAAACATGAAACGTAACTTTACATTTAAACAATATGTAACTCACAACACACCCAATCATTCATCTACTCTCCGCTATCTTGCTCACTCATGCAACCCACCACCACTTTTCCCTTCTTTTTTTGACCTTTTTTCTTGTTCCCCTTTTTTCATTTTTTTGTTTTCATCCTCTTGTCTGCTTGACTGACTAATATGGACATTTCCAAGAGCCTTAAGTGTTGTTGTTTGATACAAAAATGTCTGGGTTTCTGTGTGACCTAGTGTTTGGTGTATACTAACACATTCATACCGTGTGAAGTTGGTGTGTGTGTGTATGCGTGTGTGTGTGTGCAGTAGAACCTCCCTCATAAGATCGCTCCTAGGTTCCATTGTACAACTTGTGCAGTGAGTTAATTACTGAGTTCATTAAGGTGATTTGTGTAACAAAACAAAAACAGAATGCACATTTATTCATAGGGAAAAAACAATTTTAAAACAAAAATATGCATATTTCATGCCAACTTTATCTGACTTCAGTTTTTAATTTGCTCAAATTATCGTAATTTTAAATACACACAATAGAATCCATGTGTTCTTTTCCCCTCCTACGCAGTTTCAGTAACACGCAAAGTACCATACTTTTCTGACTCTAAGGCGCACCCTCCAACTGTCACTCATAATTCATATTTTGTTAGGTTTTCTTGCTATATCAAATTATAAGTAGTCATATTACGAGGGGAATTAGTCTCACTTTTGGGGAGTAAAAATATCACCTTATTGTTAGAAAAATACAGTATTTTGTTTTTCTAAGACAATAAAATATAGAATTATGAGGGGAAAAAAATCTGAAGTATTGTACAATTAAAAACAAACCTATTGTCAGGCCTTTTTTTTGGTTTTGTTTAGGGACAATTTGCTGCTACTGCTGAAGCTGCTTTGCTTGAGAACCCAGCACACAGGATGGAGTTGCAGGAGGTTGGATCTGCCTCTGATGAGGATGTAAGTGACCTGAACCTCATACATTATTCAGGCATGGTAGACCTCCGCGAATTGCGGAAAAGCCATGAAAATTTGACACCCCCCCCTCAACCAAAAAAAGCCGGGCGAAAAACTCGCTCGGGTGCCTAAAAATTACGTGCGTTAAAACCTATGCAATCGCTTCGCAGAACCGGATGTGAATGACTGAACAAGCAACTTCCCGCCGAAGTTAGCAGTCGTGCGCGGCCTAGCTCACGCCACACGTTTCCAGATTTGTGATCCTAGTGCTTCTTTTTCTTCTTCTTCTTCTTCTTCATTTTGACGCCAAACTTCATCATTTTAGTTTGAGTCGACATCTTTCAAATGAAATGCAGAATCGGTTGGATATTCTTCCGCGAAACTCACTTTGCCCCCACCACCATGCCTGATTATTATTAGAAATAAATATGTGTGGATGTGTTACTGTGATGTCACAGAGTAAGAGTTGCAACTGACCCAGTTCAATGGATTGATGTAGACTGTGACGCCTTTTCAGTTAATTTTAGCTACTAAAATTCTCTGTGACTAGAATATATTCCAAATACAAATTGAACGGAAATTTGTATCCTCATATACTTTTGATAGGTCCTCATTTTGTTCTGAAATATGTGGTAAGCATGGCAAATATATATACAATGGATTCCTGCCAACTAAAAACTGCATAACTCATAAAGACTTCATAACTCACCATAATTTTTAGGTCCCATCTTAACCCCTTCAGTACCGGCTATCAGCTGCGCATACGCAGCCGGTATGCAGCGCGTTTTTGGAATGCGGCAATAGCACCGACATATATATACCGGTATACAAACGTCGGTGGGAAGTATTGATGCATTAGACTTAGAGAGCACATATACACTTCGGCACTGAAGAGGTCAATCATTTGTATGCAAAAAAGTATTTTTATCTCAAAATATTGGCTATATCTCAAAATAAAATTTTGGTCCTTTCAATTTTGACTTATCTGATTTCTAATGTATAATTATTTATTTTTTAATCCATGGTTTATACCTTCCCTTCTCTTCCTTTTTCCCAAAAATAAAGTGTAGCTTGAAGTAATTGAAATGACAGAACTGACTACCAATATTGTTCTTTCTCTCTCTCTCTCTTTTGTATATTGTGTTATTTAAGTGGTGTATTCATCAGGTTGGGTGTTTTAAAGTCTTGAAATTATTTTATATTGTTACAGGATCTTGAGAGACAGACACCTGTTGTTGGGTGCAGCATCACGCCATATGTGGCATCAGTGTTGATGCACGACTATTGTGGACCTGTGCTCAAGGAAAGCCTCCCTACAAGTTGTGCTGCATCTTCCCAAGTTGACATAAGTGATTTTGTCACTTTCTGTGACGCTGCAACACAAACAGATGTGCCGCGAAAGCAAACAGCAGACACAGGTATAAACTGTGACATGAAGAAGTTGTGTGACAAAGGCATTCAGGTTGGAGTGGAACAGTTTGAGACCGCCACTAATACAGATTTACCAGCAATGACATTTGAAGATGTTGCTGATGATAACCAAAAACTGATTTTCTATACTGGCATACCAAACAAGGATGCATTTTTGGCAGTTTTTGATGAACTTGCACATGATGAAAAACATCTGAAATCTCAAGTGGGTAAAAGAGAAAATCTACGCTACATGGATGAATTTTTCATGTTCCTCATGAGACTTCGTCTTGGTCTTCTTTTACAAGATCTCGCTGATCGTTTTCGCATTAGTTTGTCAACGTGCTCAAATGTATTTTCTGCTTGGACTATGTTTCTGCACACAAATTTGGTCCCCCTCATTCAGTGGCCTTCAACAGAAGACATATTTGCATCTATGCCAAGGGCTTTTCAGACTCATTTCCCCAATTGCAGGATTGTGATTGATTGTACAGAGATATTCACTCGCAAACCATCTTCACTTGTGTCACAGACTTTAACCTATAGCCATTACAAATCGAACATGACCTGGAAGGCCCTCATTGGCATTACTCCATGTGGAACTCTTTCGTTTGTCTCTGACCTTTGGCTAGGCAGCATCAGTGACCAGCAAATAGTTGTGAAGTCTGGCCTTCTGGATTTGTTAGACAGAGGTGATGCAATAATGGGTGATAAGGGTTTTGACATTTCAAGGTTCACAACTGAAAGAGGAATTCAGTTAATAACCCCACCAAGAAAGAATAAATTGAAGAAAATGACTCCAGAACAGATCATTCAAACAAGGCGCATAGCTTCCCTCAGGATTCATGTGGAACGATACATGGCCAGAGTGAAAACATTCAGAATATTAAGTGATGTTCTTCCAACTTGTCTTTATCCCAACCAAGTTTGGAAAGTTTGCAATGCTCTGACAATGCTATACAAACCTTTAAATCCTCGTCGTTAACTGACCTCCGTTATGTTATATACTCCAATTTAAGACTGATTTTTCTGGACTTTTTGGAAGTCATAATAATTGAGACCTTTTTGACTGTACAATACATCGAAGTTGACCAATTTTGAGTTATGTCTATGTTTTGCACATGGTCGCTTGGCGACATGCAACTTATAAAATAGTTCCGTTTTGACAAATTATGTTAACCTTGTGTTGAAATTTGCTTTTCGTCCTTCAGCTGTAATATGCTTTTTGATCTGAGACGATACTGTGCATTTAGCATTGGGATTCAATTTGTATGTCAGTGTAGACTAAACAATTTGTTTGACTAAAAAGCCAGGTGAAATTGTTGTCCATTGTGTGTAGGATTAAACAAGACTGCCAGGAACTGTAAAATGGGTTGTCTGGTCAAGTTTTTGTTTTGGCAGGTTTTTCATTATTGCTCAAGCTTATGAGTCAGGTGCAATATTTTGCTGAATTATTTTGCTTCATACTCATAGTGTATTTAAGAGCCGATCCCAGGAATCGGGTAGTCAGTTAAGAGTGGGAGAGAGAGAAACAACAGCCAGTGACACTCCTAGCTGCGGGCTTTCGCCTGCGCCAGCTTAGTTTTTCCCTCCTTTTGCGTTTGAAAAGGGATGCTTTCGCTGCGAGCGCCAAGCAGAAACTGACATTTTGAGCCTACTGCTTGCTTATATAGTGCTGCGCTGGCTTTAACAGCTTCTGCCAACACTGCTTTGTATTACTTATTGGCTCGTTTGTATGATTTTCACAAGCATTTGTGTACTTGCTATCATCAGGATCATGACTGACGCCATTTCGCAGTTTTATTATTATGTGGTATCAAACCAGCATAACTAATGAAATATTGCATAACGAACATTATAAAGCATGTCACTTAGCAAGAGCTACTTTAGCAAAAGAAATATGATTAAATGACATTGCAAAATTAGTGCAACAACTGCCACAAATGTAGATTTTGTTTGCACTAATATATTTTAATCAGCATCAGTCATGAAAATCTGCATTGTTGTGCAAACACAATCAATGTTAATTGGGTGGGTATGTAATGGCCCATTCACAGCTACAACTGGCACATAGCATATTATTTTACACCCTGGATACATTTTGGAAGGATAAAAAGTTTTAGCAAAGCTTAAAATTCATGTTTGTTAATTATACTTAGGTTGACTGTCATTGAAAACTGATGAGCAATTCTTTGCGGTTCATTGTTAACCCTTTCCCCGCCAGCCATTTAATAAAAAAAAATCATTAAAGTTACCTGAATCACAGAGGAAAAAAATATCAGCAAAATTGCACATTTTTCTGTGACATTAGGCCTATCCTTACCTCCCAAACATTACAAAAATAGGATCTTCAGATAACAGGCCCTGATTTTATGCTTTTCAGTGACATGGGTGTTAAACCATTGTGGTGCAAAAATGTGACATTGGCGGTGAAAGGGTTAAATGACTGTTTAATCCTGTAACGATGGCTGCTTTAATGTAGTCACATGTTTTTGTTAGCATATGAATTATATTATTTCATTTAAAATTTGTATATGCTATTTGATGACAAAGTCAGAATTTGCTGACATTAGCAACTGATTATAGCAGCTCCACAGCTTCATTATTTTGTCCATAAATTACTGGGTACTATTTTCAAATGTATGTACCGTATAACAGTTACCATCAACCAATGACTAAGCTATTTGGGTCATTGTTTGATGGATTCTAATCAAATCAGTGATGTGCCACTTTTTTGCTATAATCAGAAATCATGATCAAGTCTTTGCTAATGTTGGTTTAAATTAAAGACCTACAAAATTTCAGCTAACAAAACATATATATTATGTTAATGAAAATTAAAAGAATATAAGATGGTTTGGAAACATTTTATACAATGCAAGGACAATTTTGTGGCCCTGAGATTATGGAATTAACAATCGTCATAACTATGGTAAAAATTGCAGGTGAGTGGGGATCGGTGCACTTTAACTGCTCTGTTATATTTGTGTTGAGAAGCTTGCTGTCCTTTAGTCTTGTGGTTTTGCGATGTATGTTTGAACTTTCATTTAAGCTCCACTTGCAGCATTGAATGTGATTTTCAATTTCTTTATTTATGAAAATGGGCACTTTGTTTTATCAGTACAGAAAACCTGTCTTTATTATTAACACTTTGTTTTAACCCTTTCACCGCCAGTGTTGCATTTTTGCACCATAATGATTTTATACCCATGTCAAAAAAACTCAAAAAGCCTTGAAATCTAGATCTGTTGTCCAACGATCTTGTGTTCTTGATTTGAAGAGGTAAGAATAGGCCTTATTTTAAACATGTCAGAGGAATCCCCAAGATTGCAGACAAAATCTTTTTTCTATTCATGTAAGTTTAATCGAAAATTTTGGCTAAAAAATGGCTGAGGCGAAAGGGTTAATGTTTTTGTTTTGACAATTTGAAAGTTTTTTTGTTTGTAAACGTACATAGCTTTTTTAATTCAGGACCGAGGTGTTCTGAGACTGGAATTGTGGGTTATGTGTGTGCTCATATAAGTGTGTACGAACTTTAATTATGATTAAAAGACATGGATTAATAAAAGACAGTATACACAAAAGTGCCAAAGGATATTCAAAATTGACTATGTGTCCTCTGTCATGCATGAAAGTGTTTTCCTTTCTTAATTTCTCTATTTTTTTATGTCCAAAGTTAAAGTATTCTTGGTTCCTTTGGAAGGCTACAATTATACGTTTTGTTAAATGTTTTGGTATGCAGCACTTCATTTTTGAGACAACATAAATCACAGTATCACAATCAATATTTCACAGTATTGCAATCTTATTAACACTAACAGTACTCACTACTGTATTTTTCAGGCCCCTTCACCTTATAATATGACTGACAATAATCATAGTAAGGAGGAAAAAAAAGAACAAAATCTGAAATTTGCGTAAATTTTTGGGGGTGCGCCTTATACAAACATGGGCTTTATAGTCCCAAAAATAAGGTAATTATTAAGCAACTCATCAATCAGATTATGTCATTCAATCACAAGTCAATGTCGGTCATTTCATAAAGGAAAGTTTATTTTTTAACCCGAACATAAGTATTCTGAGCATGACGCTTTAACCCCCAGTCCCACATTCACGAGTTTACAGAGTTGTGGTGATGCACCTCGACCATACCAGATAGGATGATTTCTTCATTTGATAGTCCACAGTACCCAATGGCAGTGTCTAACTAAACACTAAAAGAAAAACATAAAAAGCTCAGTGGGGGAAAAAAGGAAACAGAATAAAATTAAATAGGGAAATAAAAAGATGAAAAGCTCAATGGTGGAACCAAAATGGGTTCAGAAATTAATTCAGAGGGTCAAATAAATTATAAAGACAGAAAAGTTAACAACAGGGCACTTTGAACGAAAGAAAGGAACTAAAACTGTTTGTGCCGACAGGAGTAGTATATTATGTTTCTGTAAACATTTCTTTTTTAATGACAGGGCCCAATCCATAGGGGAAACTGAAAAGCACATCAAAGTTTACTGTCGGAAATTGACTGATCAAAATATATTACTGAGCTTGTGATCTTGTCACAATAATCTCATACATTAAATTTGCATGTATCCTGATGTCATCAAAAATACAAAATAAAAAGAAGCAAAGTGAGATTTGGTCATGTTTTATACTGTCAGTCATCACAAATTGATTATTTATAAGCACAAGTCATAGGTCCTGGAATAGAAATTATGTTCATGTTTTACGAACTAATAGCATATTGAGAATGAATTGGCTATTACACTATTTAATTTACTATACAGGGATTATTCTTCTTCCCGTCAATCGGCCAACTTCATCAGGTTGAAGATAATCACCAGTATTAAAAAAAAGAGAAAATGAAGGTCATCACACGACACCGAGACAGCAAGAAAAATAAAGGAATAAATAATGTCATGTAATAAGATGGATCCCTGAAGACTTCATTCAAACCCATATAAAAAAAAAAAAACTACCTCAACAGATTTTAGCCAAATTAACCCTTTCAATCGCCACTGTCGCCTCTTGGCACCACAGTGATTTAACACCCATGTCACTGAAAGGCATCAAATGAGGGTCTCTCATTAAATGGGATAGGCCCTATTTTTAGCATATCACGAGGAATCCCCAATATTGCAGACAGAATCCTTTTCTCTACCCAGGTAAGGTTAATGGAAATTTTTAGCTGAAAAATGGCTGGCTTTGAAAGGGTTAAACTTAAAGTAGAACTAGAAGTCAATTTTCAGTCAAGCAGTTTGTTGTACTGATTACGGTATTAGAAGCCGCATAACAGTGGCAGGGTGGACTTACTTTGGGTGCAATTTTCTATTTCTCAGTATGCGTGAAGAAAACATTTCAGGGACTACACCACTAACAAAGAAAGAACGCAGCTTATGTTGCATGGTCTTCCAGAGATCCTCATCAATACTGATACGTTCAATGTGGATGTCGGAGACAGTCCATACCACAAAATCGCACCACTTCCTGCCTGTGATGCCCATTTGCCCCTGTACTTGGTAAAAATAAGGGTGGGAGGTTTTCAGCTTCACCTCTTCCCCCTTAAGGGCACAGCAAAAGCTCTTGTCTGCACAAGCTTCCTGGATGGACCGAGTGGACCATGTGTATGGGCACTTCACCTCCACAAGACCCAGAGGAGGTACACAATCGGGACAATGAACCAGTCCGTCCGGACTGGTTGCCAAGAATGGGAGATCATGATCAACAACAAGGCCACAGTCAGCAACAGACAAGTGTGGATGAGATGTTGCCATTCTATTGAAGTACTGGCGCCTCGCTGCTGCTTCATGGTTCTTCCCCCACTTGGTAGCAGCGGTCTGGAAAGGGCGACAATATCCCATGATGCTTTTCACCAGATTGTCAGGCTCTGTGTCTGCTTTTCTGCACATCACTGCACCAAACTGTGAGCTGGTCACCCGACCAGATCGTGCATTGTGCCAAGCAACGCATTTAGCCTGCCCTCTTGTGCAAGCCTCAATCTCCTTGATTTCACTTTCCGACATCTTCAATGACTTCACATAGTCTTCAAACTGCACCAAGCATTTCTCATTCTTCAAATCCACATGATCTGCAAAGTTCAGTTTAACAGGAGGAAGTTCCACTTCAAAGTCCCTCTTTGCCTGTTCTTTGTTGCTGGTAAAGCTCACTAATGAACAGTGTGGGTTTGATGCTTGCAATCTGCTGCTCAATCTTGTGAGGTTTAACACAACTTTGGGGGAAGGCTGCACATCTGACTTTGGGCGACGAAGAGGCCTATCAGCAACTTTTTTTGGGGATAGGATCCGTTTTCTTGGAATCAGCCACGCGCATCGCTGTGACGTTGAAGAAAGGAGGCCCCTTTCTCTCTTCTCTGTCATGTCAACCAGCATATACAGCACAGCTGCAATATGGTTGCATGATTCTCCATCCCTGAAACAAAAAAAGCAAATGCGGTTCAGTTAACATTTGACGATGTAAAAATACCATATTTTTCACTAATAAGTAAGGCGCATGCGCACCCCCACAATTTTACACAACATTCAGATTTTGTTATATTTTCGTACTATTTTACTATTTTTAGTATGCAGAATGATTATAATATAAGGTGCAGGTTCTCAGTCTGGAGAAAAAACAATATCGCCTTATGATCGAAAAGTGATAGGACAAACTGTCCTGAGATGAGATAAATCAATAGGACAATATCCTGGCTCTTGCAGAAATCAATAGGACAAAGCGTGCCACTGGCAATGCAGTGTTAACAAAAATAATCCGACATTTTCAATTTTAATAGGTCAATGGCCTAATAAGAAAATGTACTGGACTTCCACCCCTCCCCCACTGCTTAAAATTTATTATAAGACTAAGAGTACATAAAACACCAGCATAGGCGTCAAAAGTCAAATAGTAATAACATTAACACATTGTTTTTGGCCTGCAATATATTTATATTGAAATAAGCAATATTATTATAAAATAAATAATAAAAAATGTTTAAACATGGCATTCACAACAGTTTACTTTGATGGATTTACTTAGTTAAATAATGGATAGAAAGAAGATTTTTCAAGTGACAAATCTCAATATTATAGCATTAAACTAAAGATATGAAAAAAGTACAATAAACGGTGGTGTTCCTCAAGGTAGTGTTATAGGTCTTATTCTTTTTATTTATTTTATAAATGACGAGCAGGTACCCGTCACCGCTTCTATCACCTATCACCACTGTAAACAAATATCAGCCCAACCCTCCAGAACAGTAGTCGCTTTCTCTGGTATGTGAAAGTCATAGACAGACACAACTGACTAGCATACACATTTAGTGATTTACACCAGTGATCATGATAAATTGTTTGTTTACTTCCTCTTCGATCGCTCAGTTTCCTGTCAATTATGAGTGCAGATGTGTCATGCTGCCATTATGCACCTAAGAAATACATAGGCCCAGCAAGTCCTACTTCGGCTGGAGGAAATGTTTTTGAAAAAAATGAAAGTGTTTCTTGAAAGAAGGCATGAGAATGGACCGGTGAGGCAGAAAGATTGTAGATGACACTATTGACAGTGAGTAAAAGGAAAAGGGAGTTAAATAAGTAATTTTGTACACACACACAACAAATTTTATGTCATGTAAAATTAAGATGTAAGAGGAAATACCTCTGAGTTTGACATGCTTACCCTGCAGTGCATGTGCAGTCTGCTGAATGAATATGCCCAGTGTGTTTACTGAGGCATATCCAAGTCTGGTAGTCTGGAGATTTCTTTGGATCCTTTCCAGGTAAGGATGGCATGACGGAGGCTTTCACAAAGCCATGATCAACCGCATCTTTGACTCTGTGGAAATAAGCTGAATGGACATGGCCCTCGTCAAACATCGTTTTGGCTTTCAGCTGTCTCTGAGCACCCATCCTTTGGTTGTCTGTTGTACGGTGGTGGCTGAGGACCAGATAATTGTAAACATCTTTGTCAGTAACGGCAGGACAGTCCACCAGCTCTTGCCACTCTGACAAAGTCGTGGGATTAGGCAATTGATAGCCAGTTGGCGTCCCCAAGCGGTTGAATTTTCTTGCAAGTGACTGGCTTGCGTCGGTTTCTGCCCCCAAGTTGGGTGTGAGGTTCAATTCCACGCAACCCTCCGCGCGTGCCACAAGTTGCGCTTTCTTTCCAATTAAACTTTGGCCTCGAGCTCTCAAAAAGTCCTTCAAAGCTGGAATTGTCAGCTTCTGAAAATGATTTCTTTCGCTCTCCATCTTCCCTGCTCAGACGATCGCCACCGGAAGTAAACATGCAAAGGGACTGAATCCGCGAGGCACAAAAATCAAGGGAAGTAACAACCCCACCTAAAACGGCTAATAACATCGTAGTTTCCTTGTCTAACAAATTTAAATATCGAATATCGTTTTTTTCTTATTCTTTAAACCTCTGGTGTTAATTGTAATCGCCCTGAGACGATCCATCCCGAAACATTAAGATCCTAATCGTTGATTAGTGTCTCGTTAGTCCATTGTCCGTGCGGCCGTTACCAGAAAGACACTGGGGAAGCCACGCCTCTAGGTTATGTCTGTGGCTTGCTCCGTGCCTTCCATTTGATCGTTTCCTCTCTCCTCTTGCGACGACTTTTTGGCATTCACCCTCTCCTTCTTGGGGGGAGCCTTGCGCGGTGGTGAAGGTGAGCGATTTCGTTTACTCGCTGGGGTGTGGGATCTGTTCCTACTGTCACGATGAAATGGCAGTGTGGCTTGTGTCAAACCCTGTGTAGATGGCTTAGCAGACGGCAGTGCTGTCTGCTGCTGCTGTGTAGGCCTAGTTTTATCAACTTCTGCCTCCTCGTTTGCTGGGGCGTCGCTCGCAGTATTGGATGCACTTGGCCTATTAGGCCTTTCGCCCGTTTCTTCCACCGTGTCGGGCGTGGCTTGTGGCGCGAGCTCACAAGTTGGGTCGCCCGCTTTGTGTCCGTCTCTGTAGCACTGTCTGCATTTCACTGCATTCGGGCAACTCGCGGCGAGGTGCCCTTGTTTTAAGCACTTGTTGCACACAGGGGTGCGTTGTTCTTTGTGGAATAGGCCTGCGGTGAAAATCCCGATCTTTGCCTGTTTGGGGAGAGGGCTGGCAGGTACATCAATGTATACAAATCGCCGGCCGGTCTTATAACGGCCCAGCTTTCCATTAATGTCCCGGTCCCTCTCCTCAATCACTCTCGATCTACATTTTATGGAAAGTTTCTTTTCTAAAGTTTCCGCTATATCGGAATTGGCAACAGAGAACGGCAAGTTGCTGACGAACAGTTTTGTTGCCGGAGTCTCTCTCTCGGAACCGTCGCTGTCCTTCACAATGAAAGGGTTTTTGTCTCTAGGCTGTACAGTCAGCCCCCGCAACTCAAACCCGTTTATTAATAAGTTTGTGCGTGCTTCGGTTGTTAGTGGGTACAACCTCCACAGTCCACCAATCCTTTGGGCGCCATCAATCGTTTCATAACCGGAACATTGTTCTGCTGAAGAGCACAATTCAGTCACGCTATATTCTTTCTGCTCTACAGCAGGCAAGTTTTTATTCAGCAGGAACAGGGGCGGCACGCGGTTAGGGGCCGGTGCCGCCATGTCTCTCCTTGCCGGCTGGCGTGCCAGCAAACACACACACTTTTTAGTCAATTACACTTCACATGACTGTTCCCTACAACCGTAAAAGTACACAATTGAAGAGTAAAGCACAGTCGCGAGTTGTAAGAAATGTTTACACGCCAGAGAGTTATTTATAAACGAAGAAAACCACTTTTAACATGAGACCAAATTATATGAGGCTGCTCGACTTCGAGCAGCAACCGGAAGTCCGGGTGGAGGTCACTCATTGTTGTTGAAGCGTTTACTTTTTTTCTAGTGCAGTAAAAATAAATTAAAAAAAGGAGCTGTTTCCTTTGTTGTGAGCGAAACTCCTTTATGTAAACTGCATATAATTTTAAAATAATATAATAATAAAAAGGCTTGTATTGCGAAAATGTCGTGCCCCGCCAAGGAGGAATCGCCGATTTGACGGTTTGATTTCTAGGAAACCAGAGCAAAGTGAGTGTTGCCAATCTCTGTAAAGGTTGTTTTCCTGGTGATCTCGACGTGTTTCTGACAAAAAACTCATCCGTCAGGGTGCCCTTTTAAACAGTGTTTGTTTTAAATTTGGAATAAAGCTGTGTTTGAAAACCAAGAGTGTCGCCAATGCAATGGATACTTGAAACTGCGTGCTTTTTGTTATTCGTAGGGATTATTTTCTTCTCTCGGGTGAAAAGGATCTTTGAACGTGTGTTTTAACTGAAGGGTTTCTCCTTTAAAAGGTTTTCTTCTCTTGAAGTGGTGGTGTGGAATATTCATTGCGTTCGTAATCGATACATTTCTTTGTGGATATCTCTCTCTCTCTCTCTCTCTCTCTCTCTCTCTCTCTCTCTCTCTCTCTCTCTCTCTCTCTCTCTCTCTCTCTCTCTCTCTCTCTCTCTCTCTCTCTCTCTCTCTCTCTCTCTCTCTCTCTCACACGCACACACACACATACACATGCAGGCAGGCAGGTACGCACATACGCACGCACGCACGCACACACATACCACACGCGCGCGCGCACGCACACACGCACGCATGCACGCACACACACACACACACACACACACACACACACAAATGTATTCTTTCTACGTATAATTTATCTTCTTGTTCCTTCTTATCTTCTTGTTATCTTCTTGTTCCTTATAACTGCTAATCCATAAATACCAAATTTTAAACACGGCACTTCAATGCTAATAAATAAAATCCTATATTAATTCCCCTCACGCTGACATATTACAGAAATACTACACGACCGAATCAAATGAATAATGCTGGCATGCATAATCATGCCGAAATATCATTGACCACCGTCTCTCTCTTTCATCGTATCACACCCCTCTTATCTCCCTCGTTGTGTTCCGTGACAAATGACACCGCTGTACTGAAACAGATACATATTAATATTCAAAGAATAAAAGAGGATGCGACTTAAATGTCTGACTGTCACGCATTTCATTACACGAAATTCTGAAACAGTCAAATATTTTAAAGAAATGCTACAACTGACCTTTCGTAAAGACCCCCCCATCACGTGTCACATTCCCCTCTTATGCTAGGAATATTTCTTAACATTTCGTACCAGCTGTAAGTGGGAAAACGCGTGAAAACCGTGATTTTGACACGTGACGTGGTGGGTCTTTAAATAATAAACCGTGTGTGTGTGTGTGTGTGTTTGTGTGGGTGTGATTGCGTGTGTGTACGTGCGTGCGTCTATGTTGTGTGTGTGTGTGTGTCTTGTGTGTGTGTGTGTGTGTGTGTGTGTATGTATGGTATGTGCTTGTGTGTGTATGTGAGCGCGACGCTGTGTGTGTGTATGTGTGTGTGTGTGTGTGTGTGTGTGTGTGTGTGTATGTGTGTGTGTGTGTGTTGTGTGTGTGTGGTGTGTGTGTGTGTGTGTGTGTGTGTGTGTGTGTTTTGTTTGTCTGTGTGTGATGATGTGGATATAATTATGCGTGTGGCTGTGCGGTTGAGAGAAGTAGGCAGACAGAGATACATAGCAGAGATACCCAGCCTACGGAATGTAGACAACTACAAACAAAAACAATAATGATGAACTGACGGGGTGGCCCCCCCCCCGCCCCCCGTGCCCCACTACTGAAAACTAGAACTTCCAACAGAGTAATCGTTATTTGGCTTTCACCGTCGTTTCCCCCCGCCCCCCTCCTTCAACCAGTTCCTCCATCTGTCCTGGTAGCACAACCCCCCCCCCCCATTCATCCCCTCCCACCCTGTTTTCTTAGCTCTCACAAACTTCCCCACACAGCTGTTCCGTCCCACACAAAATCAAGCTGTTTAGTTAAAAGACTGAATATTATAAATCTTAGATACAAAATGCATCCAACATGTGTTTGCAAAAATATTTTGGCTGTTTTTTTTTCATTGTATTTTTAATATATTTCTTCCATCAGATTTATGGTAAAAACAAAAATTGTTGAGCAGTATCATGCAACATATTTAGTAGAAAATGTCCTGAATAATACACTTAGTATCGCAAACATTAATACAGTTATCCATGAGTGAAAATCTAGCAATAATCCATCCGAAT
Organism: Phymorhynchus buccinoides; assembly: GCA_017654935.2. Lineage (NCBI taxonomy): Eukaryota > Metazoa > Mollusca > Gastropoda > Neogastropoda > Raphitomidae > Phymorhynchus > Phymorhynchus buccinoides. Next base: position 54,362,444 of record CM065692.1, read on the forward strand.
ACAAACTAATTTAAGTTCACATACTACAACATATTATTCTTGACTGTTGTTTATGAAAAGGTACTTATGGTGTAAACCAAAGTTGGCTTGGAAAAACTTCTGAAAAAATAGATAAACTAAATGTTCCTTTCGGAAACAGCAGTGCCCAGTTTATAAAACAACGGAACGGCACTGTTTTGAAATTGTTATGAAATAGAATGTTGGATGACGCACCGTTGCTCCGTTTATCCCACAGGCAAGCTCTTTGTTGTCATGCTGAAGTTACAGAGGGAACAAAAAAGAAAAACAAGTGCAACGCCGAGCGGCTGCAAAGTCTCCTCGCAGCATCGCCGAGCTACTCCGAAATCGGAATGTGTCGGCTGTACACATACATAAAAACGCATCAAAACAGCACGTAACTACATAAAAAAAACGCATCAAAACAGCACGTAACTGAATAGTTTTTTTATATATAGCCTTGGGGTTCGGACCCGTGATTTTGAGCGCGCGCGATCATGCGCACACGCGCGCACAGAAAAATTCATGACAACTGTGTTAAAGGACCATTCATCAAGAAATGTTATGAACAAAACTGCATTAAAATACATGCGAAACTTCGCGAGATATTAGCGATTATGTGTTTTCGGGGTTTGAACCCCGTAACTGGCGCGACCTTGACCTTAATGTAAAACTAAATACATCAGTGGATAGCTTGCAATCTTGGCAAACTAGTATTCCAAATTTGATGATGATAGACTGAAGAGTTTTTGAGAAAAAACGGACGAATAGCCGGACGGACGGACGGACGGACGGACGGAAACCGGACGGACGGACGGACGGACGGACACCGGAAAGACGGACGGACGGACCAGACAAAAAACAATAGCATCCCCGAACCTTCGGCTCGGGGACTAAAAAGGAAAGAATCGTGTAATGGGACAAAATAATTGAATAACGGACAAAATACACCAGGGGGGCTTTTGTTTTGTCCCCTGAAGAACTGTTTTCCCTACAGTGGGGCACCAGAGGGAGCACAGAATAATAAATGAAGGGAAGTAGGGGGAAAACTACAACGAGGAGAGAAGAAAGGAATGGCTGGGGAAAAGAGATTGGCGGGAGTTGAGGGTTGGGGTTTGGGGGGGTTGGGCTGGTTGACATTAAGGAACAATTGGTTATTATCTCCCCCTGTGGGGATACCGGGGGGGTTCTTTCGTACAAAATAGTTCCCCCACCTTCTGGAAGTTCAGTGCTTGCAACTTCCTCTAATCTGTCACTCTCTTTGACTCTGCCTTTTCCCTTTGCTTTCTGTCATCTACTATCCCCATTCTGTGCCTTAACCGGTCCATTCTCCTGCTTTTTTTTTTTCCCTATGAAATTCTTACAAAGATTTCCTTCAGCCGAAGTCGGACATGCTGGGCCTAACTTATTCTTAGTTAGGCGCATAACGGCAGCATGATGCATCTGCGCTCATTTGACAGGAAACTGTCTGAGCGAACGAAGAGAAGAAGAAGAAGAAGAAGAAGAAGAAGAAGAAGAGAGAAGAAGAAGAAGAAGAAGGAGCCAGAAGAGAAAGAAGACGAAGAAGAAGAAGAACGAAGAAGAAGAAGAAGAAGAATAAAAAGAAGAAGAAGGTTATTATCTAACGACATCAGCAAGCCATGTCATTATGTCATGTGTGATTGTTACTCTTGTTGTTGTTCTTCTTCTTCCGATTGGGGATGTTTATCCTGCCCCACGCCCAAAGTCTTCGTTTAGACTGCTCTTGGCGCACAGGATGCATGCTTTGTGAGCTCGTGTCATCCATTCCACCGGCACAACACGGCCCACTCGTTACTAAAGAACAGTGGTATGGGCTTTAACATGCGCGCAAGATCTTGTGCATGCGCTCGCACACGGGACCTCGGTTTTAGGTCTAATCGAAGAGACAGACAGACAGACAGTCATACAGAGACAGCAAGACAGAGAACAAAGATTCCTTGTTAATACACAGGGAAAACCGATGAGTATCTTGTCTTGTTATTAAAGTATTGAAGTTTGTCATTCGAATAGATCATTGCAGAAATTCAGTATAGAAGATACAACTTGCTCTTTGTTTCTATTGACTGAGTTAGAAATTATTATTATAAGGTACTTTATAGTCAAGAGGCGTCTTTGTGAAATTCGGGTTCGCTCCAACCTGGAGAGTGGGTCGCAGCCAGAGGCGCGCCACCCAATTTTTTTTGCTTGCGATTTTTGTCACTGATGAGGGAGGGGGGGGGGCGGTAAATTTTGACCAAATTGACAACTTTTCGTTGCCACTGGGGTAACTATGCTAAGTGCATGGGCACACGGGACCCGGTTTATCGTTCTCATCCGAAAACTCCACGTTCAGACCGTTTAAGCCTAGTGCAGACATGAGAGGAAAAATCCCGTACCAGGTTCAACTCGGGTTTACTGACATGAGCGAACCCGATACCACTGTGCCACTCTACACCACAATCAAATGAAGACCGAAATCAATTCACAATTGTCTTTTATGTTGTATATACTGTAGAACACATACAAATAGGACATAAATAATTATGCCCTAATAGAACATTGGATATTTTGGGCTTGTTGACTACTTTTGGCGCTGTGAAAAAACCTTCAGAGCGAATTGTGTAGGTTGCTCCCAATGCAGCATCACAAGTATGATAAAAAAAAGAGTGTGTTCTCCCAACAAAGGTTTTTTAATCATCTTGTGTCTTACTGCATTTTTGTTCTTACAGGAGCGAAGGAATTGAGCATCATTGGTTGACAAACGGGACTCTTTCATTTATCCTTAACAACCAACGAGCCCTACACACTGACCTACCACGATTGAAGTCCCTTGGTGGGTTTTTTTAATCGGTAGTCGTGACCCACATACAAATGCCCCACTTCAAATTGAGGCTTCTCTTTTAAAATGATGTTTTGTTTTGAATTGGGGGGCATTCGTATAGGAGTCAAACCTGGGGTAAAACAACATTTCTTACCAGCCCATAAGAGGAAAACCGTGTAACCGCCCGATTTTGGACACGTGATCTGGTGGGTCTCTCAGACACCGAGTAGAGGACCCGCAATGATTATAAAAGATGAAATGTTTCTAACTTTGCGCCGAATTACTCTACCCGTGGAACATTACGATGGCTGGACTGAAAAACGGACTATCTTTAGATAGTCCATTGACATATATTGGACTTATTCCAAACACTAATAACTTGTATCAAACAATGACGGTAGAATAATAAAAATAGGGGTTATGCTTTTTATATTTGTGCAGTCTTTTTAGCAGTTATTAGTTTCTAATAGTTCAATAATATGTCAAGGGACTATCTAAAGATAGCCGTTTGACTCAAAACCATCGAAATTTAATCGAGCGCTCATACAGGAAAGAAATAGTCTGTAAAAACACGAGGCTAAGAGAGAGAGACGGATGAGAGAGATAGAGAGAGGAGAGAGAGAGGAGAGAGAGAGAGAGAGAGCGTGTGTGTGTGTGTGTGTGTGTGTGTGTGTGTGTGTGTACTCTGTGGTGTGTGTGTGTGGTGTAACCTGTTTGTGTGTGGTGTGTGTGTGTGTGTGGGTGTTTGTGTGTGTGTGTGTATGTTTGGTTTTTTGGTGGGTGGTGGTTTTTTTGGGGGTGGTGGGGTGTTTGGGGGTGATGTGTGTGGGGGGGGTGTTTTTTTTGTTTGTTTTTGTGCTATGTGTGTGTGTGGTGTGGTGTGTGTGTGTGTGTGTGTGTGTGTGTGTGTGTGTGTGAAGAAGAAGGAAGCCGTTGAGGCTAGTCTTCCCTCCTTTTAAATGAACGGTCGATGAGAGAAAACGTATGCAATTTCTCTTTACTATTCAAATAAGTTCCACAAAGAGAGCGCTTACTCGTCAATCACCGTTTTGTTGTTTATGAAACTATTTCAGGCGGCTATGTGTTA
>CM065692.1:54366848-54387377 GCA_017654935.2 Phymorhynchus buccinoides
TGGACAGACTGTGTATGGTGATGGACAATTTGCAGAGCAAAATAACCTGAGGAGGGCAACTTTCTCTCACAGAGCGCAAGCCTTTGCTGTTCCCTTTCAGATGGAACTTCTGAATGCAGGTAAAACTCAATACATGGTATTTCCTTAAGAATGGCGAACCACTTAATATATAGATAAAAATTTAGACCTTCAGAGGAAAGAGGACATCTAATTAAATGATTAACTTTGTAGACCAGTGTTTTATCCGCCCAATGACGAAATTTGCTGTACATAAAAGGCACGTTGAACCATCCGAACATCAGACCAAAGACAATTTCCATTTTTAAGGAATTTTCAAAAATAGGTAATGAATCAATTTGTTCTCTTTGTGTTTTTATTGAAGCCAATCCAGCGCCCATGCTTTGGCACTTGTAAACAAAGAATGTTTGATAATCAGTGTTTCCAGTAAAATCAACTTGAAACACTTGTTTGTGGAAGCCACCATCCCCTGGCACTGAGGACTGCTGAAGGGACAGTGCTCTGTCTCATCCTGACCACTGTCACACTGCACGTGCTGATTACAATGCACGTGACGCTGAAACCTGAAGTAATGGTCCACAGAGCAGTTGAGTGAACCAGAAGGCAGCACCTGGGGCTGATGTGCTTCAGGCAACATGGAGAAGTACAGTCTGAGGCCTGCATGCAACCATTGTGTCATATGTGCAAGTGATTCGAAGTGATGATGGGAATACTTTAGGCATTGTAAAAAGCTGAATATAGATGTGACCATAGGCGGGTTTAGTTGCTTTCAGTTTTCTGTACGAGACATCCATTCTAGTTAGATGCCTTTGTCTGCTAGGACTGTACAGTTGCTGGACACTGACCATTGTGACATGTCCAGCAGGTCCGTTCAGCTTTTGTTTGAAATATTTTGTAACATGATAGCTTTCTACAAAAGGCATGATGAGATAACCAGTATGGCTTGTTATATACTGCAATATAAAATTGTGATGTTTGATTATACTGAGAGCAATTTCTGCCAGAGGATTGTTGGTGCTTAAAATGAAAGTGCTCTGTTTTGTAGATTCAACAAATGTTTCTTCCAAACTATGATACTTACATCTGAATTTCAGCTGGGAATATCTCCCATAATATATCACTGGGCTGAAATGAGTAGAGTTACACCAGTACACCAGCCTTCTCACACGAACACGAAGATACAATTTCTGCAGTGTTCTGACATGAAGCTTGCAGAAGGACGTGGAATGTCCACAGAAGCCGTGGATCACCCCGGGCAGTGCAGGGAACTGGGACAGGCTGTGCTCACAGTCTGAGGCATTGATCTGCACGGCAGTGTGGTTGGGGAAGGCCTGGTTCCTGGGGCACTGCACGCCAGGGCACAAGGCACAGAGGTCCTGGGTAGCACCAGTAGTGGGAAGACTAAGGGTGTTGTCTGTACTGTGTACACCGTTTTCCGTGTTCTGTGGAACATTGGTAGAGTGCCGACTGAGGATGTTGCCTGTTGTTCTTTGCAGTGCTTTAACAAAGAGATAATATATCAGTTTTAACTCGTCACCAGAAATAAAAATGCACGTAAATTCTGGTCATGTGCCCCAGTATACAGGGCGAAGACTGACTTTGTTTTTGCACTTTACTCCAAATTATTGTGTTTTTGGAATAAACGAAAGACTCGTCTATGTGTGATAAATGTAAATAACCCCTCTGCACCTTGTGGCGCCCACTACTCAGCTTTATTGAGTTGTAGTGTGCAATTTTGCACACCAATGATGCAAATGGGAGACCACATTCTTGGGCATGGTGAGAGAGTCAACATTTCAACAGAAATCCCCAATCTATGAGAAAGCTTTGTTGTTGCGTAGTTTCTTTCAAACAGACCGCAACATTAATTAAAACGTTCTAGGCTTCTTTGACAGACCTTTTTTGTGAAGAGAATGGCTTTACTTCAGCTTCCTGTGTCCATTTCAAATGCAAGCATACAAGCATTAGAAATTGGCATATTTTTACAATTACCCATTCAGTCATTTTGCTATTTAAAAGTAAAAGTAACACAAAAATGCGGGCTTTTGAAGACCAATGCGTAAGTAAATGCTCGTCCCCACTTTGGTATCAGTATCCATTTGTCCTTTGTCATAATTATTATGTGTTAATCGATCCTCAGCATGTCAACATGACGTGACAGTCCAAAACTCAAGTAATTATTAATCAACATAAAATTTCCTTCTTGTAATTGCATGGAAAACAAACTTGGCTACCGATCTCTGAGAAGAGCATGAAGTGCTAGAACAAATTGATTGTGCAGTTTGATTACCAGAGTTATTGATGTATCTACTTCTTATATCAGAGTACAGAGGACATCTTCTTCTTCTTCTTTCAAATACGTCGCTACAATCCAGTAGTCTGGCATAACTGCGACGGGGAGAGATTGCGCAGAGGCGGTTTATTGACGTTGGTTGACTGTTAGCTGTCTTTTGAAGGCCTCAACTGGCTTGGACGGTGCTGTTTTTAGAGTTTATTACTACACATCTTTACACCGATTTCCCCCCCTCAGAACTTGGGATAATGATCAACTTCCACCTCTTGCAGAGTGATTGACGTGGCTGGTCAGATAAGTCTTCGCAAAAAGTGGATGCACTTTTTCGATGGAGTGACGGCTGTTCTGTTCTTCGTGTCCCTGAGTGGCTTCGATGAGACTCTCGAAGAAGAGCCCACCATGGTAAGTCACGCCCCAAGCCAAGTCAAAGGTCAAAAGACAAGTCTGACATGAACCCTTTCACCGCCAAAGTCGCATTTTAGCACCACAGTGATTTAACACCTATGTCACTAAAAGGCATCAAATTGGGGTCTATTATCCAAAGACCCTGTTGTCTTAGCTTTGGGAAGTGAAGGATAGACCTTATTTTATATATGTCACAGAAGAATCCCCAATACTGCAGACAGATTTTGTTCTCTACCCAGGTAAATTTAATGGACAATTTTGGCTAAAATATGGCTGGTGGTGAAAGGGTTAAAAGTCAAACGACTTAAGTCGAGTCAAAAGGCAATTCGGACATTTTAAAGTCACTTCGAACGTCAATATTCAAGTCAAAAGGTGAGTCGGACATTTAAAGTCAAACAACTTAAAGTCAAGTCAAAAGGCAAGTCAGACATTAAAAAACCCACTTCGAACATCAAAAGTCAAGTCAAAAGGTAAGCCTGACATTAAAAGTCAAGCAACTAGAGTCATGTCAAAAGGCAAGTAGGCCTAAATGGGCGCTAAAATTAAAGTACAAACAAGTCAGATGTTAAATGTCACGCCAAAAATTCAGGCGATAACATTCAAGTCAAAAGACAAATCAGACGTTAAAAGTCGAGTCAAACATTTTAAAGTAAGTAAAAAACAAGTCAAACATTAAATGTCAAACATCAAAAGTCATGTCAAAAACCAAGCAAGGTCACGACAATGGCTATGTAGGCCTATGTATAGATTTGTTCTGTCATGTTGCCAGTTAACAATAGCTCTTTGAGTGGTGAATGTGTGTATGTGTGTATGTGTGAAGTTGTGTTTGTATGTGTGCGTAAGCGCACATGTCTGTGTGTATATAATTATATCTGTGTGTGTGTGTGTGTGTGTGTGTGCGTGTGCGTGTGCGTGCGTGTGCGTGCGTGCGTGCGCGCGCAACAGAACAGCCTTCAGGACAGCCTCCAAGCCTTTCACGAGGTGTCCCACAACGCCTTCCTGGAGAAGACCACCTTCATCCTCTTCCTCAACAAAAAAGACATCTTCCAGGAACGCATCAAAGCCACCAGCCTCACCAAGTGTTTCCCAGATTATAAAGGTGGTTATACATGTATATACATTTTCTTTCTCACTTATTGTGAAATGATGGTTTCGTCTCACATGTGCTGCGTGCACCCAAGCGCATGTTAAACCCTATCTTCATTCATATTTTCTATTGACAATTTCGCTCCTCTGATAAGGTTCAAGGTTCAAGGTTCAAGGTTTTTATTTCCAAAAAAGCCCCTTGGGGGTACATGGAAAAACAAAAACAAAAAACAAAAACAAAAATATATAAACAACGAAAAAAGAAAAAGTAAAATAGAACAAACAATAAACGGACAAACAAACCTTTGACGACAACAACAACATACAAAAACAAACAAACGAAAAACAGAAAATATAGATCAATATCCAGTCACACCCCATCCAACTAAACCACAACATACCAAATTGTCATATCACACATCACTACAATCAAACCTTTTACATATCAGTTACACTGATGTCAGTATGACCCCCACATGGTAGGCGATCGAACCATCCTCATGAAATGCATTGAAATAGTGGCATAATAATATATAACTGTTCCGATGGTTCCACTCCGTTGGTGTTCTAACAAAGAAAGAGTTTTTGAACTGGTCAGGAGGAAACTTTTCTTGCTTTGTTGTCGTTTCGAACTGAAGATCTGATTGGGTTTAACGAGTAAGGAATTCTGGATCTCACCAGTCTGCTCGATTTGTGATGTGATGAAATCTTCAGGGGGTAAGGCTGGTACTAACCCCTTAAACCGGCGACTGGAGTATAAAAGGAGGGAGGCGCTAGGTGAGCACCATCATCATCTGCATGATCATACTTGCATCATCATCATCACTCCTTGATCAACTGCTGAGCTGAGAGGTTGCCTTGCTGAGAGAAAGCCTTACAGAGAGAGGGAAAGAATTTCGATCTTCACTACATCACAAGTACGGCGGCTGACTGACAGAAGAGAGGACACCACTGGGCCCCTTCTGCCAGCTCCGCCGCACGACATCTTTTGTTGAGCTTGCTCCGAACTTGGATTTTGAGGAGGACTCAGGACCACTTCTTCTATGACTGTCTTCTGCCTCTGTCTCCACCAACGACGTCTCCTTCTGCTCTTCACTACACGTCGTTGGATCTATCTCTGTGAGCATAAATAGGGTTCTAAGGTTTTGTTTTTTTCATTTGTTTTGCAGTACGGTGTGTTATTCGACTGCCTAGTGCTAGGGTTGTGGGACGTGCCACAAAAGTGGTATCCCTGGGAGGACTGCGCTGGCCACCAGAGCCTTTGCACAGCAGGACTCCCAGGTCTAGGGACTAACACCTTAGCTAGCTAGATTTCACCGTTTTTTTCACGTTTACTTCTTTCCTCCACTGTCTTTTTTTTTACCTTTAGGTCATTCACATCAGTCTATCTAAACCCCCCACTCGTAGGCTTTTTGCCGGTGGGTACGGTCTTCACAGCATAGTCTCTGTAGGGTAGTTCCTCTTTCTTTAGGGTTGTTTTGTTCTTGCCAGCCTCCTAAATTGTTGGAGGAGCTTGTGTGCAAGCCTAACAGCATAACTAGTTCAGTGTAAGTCTCTAAAAATTTAGGTGATAGGATTCTCTTTCATATAAGTGTTGAACTTTTTCCTCCGAAAAACAAAATGTAATATTAAATCTATACTCCTGGGTGTGTTCCCAACCAAAAGAAACATAATATTTTTCATAACTAAAAGTAAATTGTGAAAGTTAAATTGATCTTGCCTTCAAATAAGGTAAAGACAGAACGTAAAATTAAAGGATAAGTGTTGAACTTTTTCTTTCGAAAAACAAAATGTAATATTAAATCTATACTTCTGGGTGTGTTCCCAACCAAAAGAAACATAATATTTTTCATAACTAAAAGTAAACTGTGAAAGTTAAATTGATCTTGCCTTCAAATAAGGTAAAGACAGAACGTAAAATTAAAGGATAATTTGCCTATTTAAAAGTAGGTGCTTAAACTAACTGTGTAAATTTTCCAGCGATCTCATTGGTCGCTGGAATTAACGTAAAACAGAAGACAAGTAAATAGAAATACAAGGATGTAGCTGGGACATGGGAAAATCCTAGCGTTCTCATTGGTCCCCCATATAAACGAAAGGATAAAAAAACCTGAAATTTAGCCCCCTTGTTCTCCGACCTTGCTTTAGGTCACAAATAACGTCAAGAGTGTAAAATAGATAGGTCTCCCCCTTCTTGGGTAACAAAGGCCTCTTGGCCCATAAATATGGAAACCCCGGCTTCCCCGGACGAGGTGGAATCCCCCCATGCCGGGGCAAGGCCCCAGGGGTCCTTAGGGAAAAAGTTCTGGGCCTCTCCCAATAAGACAAGACAAAAGTCATTTCCAGTTTCATTCTCCAACTGCTCATTGAGTGAGTCTGACCAAGAGTCTACCACTCCCCTTGAAAAACCGCTGTCTGCGGGCAAAAAAACCACTGTCCTTGATGACAGTGTATTTCTTACCTCGGTGGAGGACAATGGGTCCTTCACCGAGATCCATTCCAGAAAGAAGAAAAGGTCCAGAAGAGAAAGGGGGTCCAGTGACCCCCTGGAAGAAGGGGTCCCAGACCCCCAAAAAACAACCCCTGAGGGGAAAAAACTCAGGGACGACATTAGGTCTATGGAGGAAGCCTCCAATCCACATTCCCCCCCGCCCGGGAAATCCACCAGGAAGAATAGCGCAGGGGCCCATCCACAGCCTAGCAAAAACACTCCAGCCGAACCACAAGCATGTGGTTCGGAGGCAGTGTTAGAAAGCACTCCTGTAATTGCAGAAACAGAGATTGAGCAGGTAGAATCAGTTTGGGGCAAAACTCCGGTTGCCAACCCAGTCTCTAAATCAAACCAAAGTCAGAACACTCAAAAACCCACGAGTACAAAAACAGACCCAAGAAATATGGCACCCCCAGTTTTTCTTAAGTTCCCCATTGTCATGGAAGACCTGGGTACAGGTACTGCAAAGTTTAGAGCTTTAGGGCCTAACTCTAGTTTCCAGCTCTGGAAGAGCACTGTGGGAACCATCCTCAGCCAGCGACCTCTTTCCACCAATCGCTGGCTGATTGGATGCAAATCACAAAATCAACAGCAACAACTATTGAACCAGAAATCTCTAGCGGGAATACACATAAAATGTCATATCCCAGCAGCTACCACCGAGGGTGTGATAAAAGGTATCGCTACCTCAGAGAATATCAGTCACTTGATCCCCCACATTCAAAATGCTAGGCAAGCTATCCGCCTGAAGAACAAGGATGGTACTCCTTCTAGAGCCATAAAAATCACTTTCGACTTACCCACTCTCCCACCTACTGTCAGAATTCAGGCAGAAGAATTCGTAGTCCACACTTATGTGGCACCGGTACGTAGATGTCATAATTGTGCCCGCCTTGGGCACTCGCAAGACCAATGTAGGTCCAACAAAGAAATCTGTGTGCGTTGTGCCCAGGGCGGTAATAACGTTAAAGATTGTTCCTCCACTAATATGAAGTGCGTAAATTGTGGTGGAGGCCACTCAGGAGCCTACCTCGGATGCCCAGAGTATCAGGCTCGCCTTAGAGCCAATAAAATAAGAGGAGCCTCCTTCATTCCATTCTCTGAAGCAATTCGTAGAGCTAAAACCCAACTAAAAGACGAAAAAACAGAAAGAGAAAGCCTGAAACCACCTCCCTCTCCCCCTCCTCAGGTGGATACCCTCTGGAGAACAGAGGAAAGGATGCATGCCTCTCCATCAGGGAGCTATGCAGCAGCCCTCCAGAATCGAATCAGTGTCATACAGAAAAATGCCAGTCACAAACAACATGAAATAGTAACAAATACTTCTTCCACTCCAACCATAGCGCCAAAACCAGTTGTCACATACAAAACGAGGACAAAAAGAATAAACAGTAACAGAATTCGCTCTTTAAAGCTTAAAGCCAACACTCTGAAAGCCTCTCTCTCAAAGACTGTCTCAGAGACGAGGATTCAGGAGATTGTCGCTGAAGAAATACAAAAACAAACCCAGTCCATGATAACTACAGTGACTAAATACATGGATAAACTCATGACCACCTTTACCCAAAAACAACAAGCATCAGCACCAACAACATCAGCTGATACTCCTTCTACCCCTACAACTTTAAATCTCGACCAATTTGCTAAAGCTTCCTCTAATAAACCTCCTAGAGAACAGATAGTCACCCAAATTCTTATTTCACTCGCAAAAGCTAAAACAACCAATCAACCCTCACTGCTGCTAGACGGTTTGGCCACCCTCTTTCCTGTGGTGGCGGGCACAATTCCAACTGCTCTCTCTAAAGACACTAGTTTGCTTAGTCTGGCCAACCTGGTCTGCGAAAACAGTTCCATTGGCAGACCCAGAAACAGAGCCATACCATCAACCACAGGTAGATCAGACCTTGCTTAACTACAAACCAAACAAAACCCCTGACTAAACAAACTTTCGGGACCCCGAAAATGGGGTCCCAAAACATCCCTTTTAGTATACTTCAATGGAATTGCCGTTCAATAATCAGTAATATAGACTTTTTGGTAAACTTCCTAGCCACCAACCCTATTCAATATCAAATTCTCTGTTTACAGTCTCTAAATATCGAATACTCAGGCCTTCCAAGGATAGAAGGCTTTCAATTCCCACCAGCTGTCAATAGTATGAGAGGACGCATTAAAGCTGCTACATACGTCCGATCCAACATATACTATCAAAAAACAACCCCCCCCACAGCAGACATCTTATCACTAAGATATTCAAATAATATTCAAATTTCTATAAAAAATAAAATTACTAACATACTAAACATCTACTTTCCCAATCCATATGATAGGGTTCCTATTTCAAACTGGTTAAGCTCTCTTACCCCCTCTGAGAATTGGATAATCACAGGAGATTTTAACACCCACCACCCCCTCTGGGAATCTGGGTGCATAATTACCAGTTCAGGAGCTTCTAGATTGCTTGACGAAATAAATAACTCTGATTTAATCTTGCTAAACGATGGCTCTCCCACTAGATACCCTGACGTGCCTGGCCAAAGACTTACAGCTATAGATCTAACCTTAATCAGTCCTTCTTTAGAAAATAATCACACGTGGACACCACTGGTGGACCCCTTGGGGTCAGACCACAAACCAATTTCTCTGATTTTAAATAGCACTCGAGACCCATCAGAAGAAGAATTCACTCCAAAATTCATTTACGAAAAAGCAAACTGGGAACTATTTCAATCAGAACTGACTAAGTACACTCTACCAAATATAATAGATGATAATTTAGAAAATTATTACAATAACATTCGTAACACTATTCTTAAGGCAGGTAATACAGCCATTCAGACCACCAAAAAGCAGGGGGAGGGGTATTGCCCCACAAAAAAACAACCCCTGGTGGAATGAAGAATGTGCTGTAGCAGTTAAAGCCAAACATAATCTCAGTAATACTTTCAATAAATTTCCCACAGTAGAAAATTTCACGTTAAAAAAAGAAGCGGAATCTCATAGTAAAAAAATTGTTGCTAAAGCCAAATTAGAATATTTTTATAAGATTAAAATTACAAACTATAAAGATCTTGGGAATGCGTGGAAAAGACTTAAAAAGCTACGTAGAGGAGGCATTCCCACACAAATTAGAGTCCAAATAAAAGATAAACTAACAACTTCAAATAAAGAAACAGCAGATGCTTTAGCAGAAAACTTTTCCCAAAACAGTCAAACCGCTTCCCTCCCTACAGTAGAACAGGAACGTAGGAAACAAATCCCAAAGCCAAATAAGTCTTTCAATAATTCACATGTAATAAATGCTCCCCTCAAGTATGCCGAGCTCGCTATGTCCCTACGTTCAATAAGGAAAGTAAATAAAGCTACAGGAGGGGATCCTATCTCCTACCAGCTAATAAAAAAATTACCCCAATCATTCCTAAATATCCTCCTGCACTTTTACTCCAGGTGTTGGGAGGGGGGAGGGGTCCCACAGGCGTGGAAAGACGCGCAAGTGATTGGGGTCCTGAAACCTGGGAAACCAAGACAGGATCCCAAGAGCTTTCGACCTATCTCCCTCACCCCTCACTTGGGTAAGGTGTACGAGAGAATCGTTAAACAACGATTAGAATATTTTCTACAAAAAAATAATATCTTACCCACATTCCAGGCAGGCTTCAGGAAACATCGAAGCTGCTTGGAACAAGTATGTAAGCTAACGTCTCATGTCAGGAAAGCGTTCAGTCGAAGAAAAAGGGTCTTAGCTACCTTCTTCGACATAAAGGGAGCCTATGACTCCGTCTGGCATGAGAAACTGCTTCAAAAAATTAGCGAACTCGGCATAGAGGGGAACCTGTTACATTTCATCAGTTCCTTCCTCCAAAACCGTACTATCACAGTTAAAGTAGGCCAGGCACTGTCTAGTACTCACACTGTCGACATGGGAGTGCCACAGGGCAGCATAATAGCACCAACATTGTTTAATGTCATGCTGCATGATACGAAGTCGATTCCTTTTAAAGGAACACGTATTTCCATGTACGCTGACGACATCGCCATTTGGACACTAACCCCCAGGCAAATAAACTAAAAAAAACTCAGATAAATGTCTTAAACAACACCAACATTATACCACTGTCATAGCCAGCTATCTAAGAGAGAACGGCTTTGCCTTATCCCTGAATAAGTGTCAATTTATGATATTTTCTAGTCAAGGAAACACTAAAACAAAGGATATTTTAGACATTTTGGGAACAAAAGTTCCCCCCAGTCCACAGGTTAAATTTCTAGGAATTGTGTTGACCCCCACCCTGTCTTGGGGTGCTCATGCCCTGTGTGCAGTTAAAAAAGCTTCAAGAGCCCTTAACTTTGTCAAGATTATCTCAAAGGAACCATGGGCCAAGGATGCTAGACTCCTTACCCATTTAACTAGAGCATTAGTTCGTAGTCGTCTGACTTTTGGCATGGAAGTTTTTTACTCCATGCCCAAAACGGTTTTTAAAAGCATTCAAGCAGTCGAAACGAGATCACTTAAAATGGCTATGGGTATTCCCCGGTATGCCATAAATAAGTTGGTCTACAGAGATGTGGATTGGCTGCCTTTAAACAAACTTATGGAATTATATTGTGCCTGCACCCTGACAAGATTGTTCTCTACTAAACAGGGCTCCTCCGAAGAGTTCTACGAAGATTACAAAGAAACCTCTAGTATAGTTCAAGGCAGACTAAAATTAGAAAAAAACAAGACCAAATACTCTAAGGTAGTCGACCTCTTCGACTACACAAATACACTTTTTACAGAAGCAGGGGTCACTGTAGAGGAGGTGACTGATCAGTCGCAGCAGGTGTTCCCTCAGTGGGAACTAGAACCCCCCATTTACGACACATCACTGCATCAAACCTACTCCAAACAGGAGGATCCTAACTTAATCTCAATAGCAGCAAAAGAAAACGTTTATAGTTTCCAAAACCATTTACAAATTTTCACTGATGGATCCAAAATAAATGGCCACACAGGATGTGCCTTCACAATCCCGTCCCTAAAAATTTCAAAACGTTTTAAACTTAATAATAACACCTCAATTTTTAGTGCAGAACTTTGGGCTGTCCTGGAATCCTGCCACTACATAAACAATCTACCAAACTACCCGAGAAGTGTGGTTCTGTTTACTGATTCACTGTCCTCCATAAAGGCCCTTGAGGGCAACACGAATAAAAGATTAGAAATCATCAATGAAGTTAGATTAATTATTCACCAACTGAAAATAAAAGGTATAGACGTCATGTTATCATGGATTCCCTCTCATGCAGGGGTCTATGGTAACGCTCTCGCAGATCGTGAGGCCAAGGCCGCAGCGCTTAACAAGGACGGCCCTCTCACAAACATAAAATTGTCTACTGAAGAAATTAAAACACAACTAAAACTTGCTACCGTAAAGGAATGGAAAACGGAACTTAAAATCTATGCCGAGTCCAAAGGAGTGGACCCAAACATAGGAAAAAAAGGATTGTTTCTTAGTGTCCCCTTCCCAGTCCAATCCACCATTTTTAGACTGAGGACAGACTCAATTTTCTCTAAATTTAACCCTAGAAACTGTCTATGTGGACAGACCATTGATGTTGATCACCTATTTCAGTCCTGTCGGTTTATCGAGTCAGAACTGGGAGAGTGCTTACAGAAAGCAAGAGACCATAAAATTCCATTCAAAAAGAACTACATCCTAAATAGAAACACTGAGGGATGGGCCCCTCTGCTATGGCTTATAAAGGACTTGTCCAAGGCATCCTTTGGTTATTTGTTTTAAAAATTTTCAAAGTAGATATCACCTCGCTCAGCTTTTTAACATAAACTAAACGTTTTTATATAGGTCTTCCCAAGGTGAGCTAAGGCCACTTGTATATATTAAACTGTAACTACAACGTAGTAGTCGTGCTGCCCCCAAAATTTAGTTGGGAAAGCCAAGGGTCCCCCCGCTTAACGCTAGGTCCCTGTCTACGTCTCTCCTCTGCCCGACCCGAGGAGGAGGGGTCCCTCTCCCTCCCTCCCCTCGGCAGGGTATAGAGAGAATCGTTTGTTTCATTTAACCCTGGATTTTATAGGTGCTATAAAAATGTAAATAAGCACTTAATCCCCACCGGATCTTAGGCTTTGGATGGGTGGGGGGCAGGAAGGACTTTGCTCCTCTGTCCCTCCTCCCCTCATGGCCAACGAAACCCCCTATGTACAAAATCCCCATCTTTTAAAAAATTACCTAAACTGGGCCAATAAGCTTTGTAGGCCAGCGGTTCAGGAATCCTTTTTTAAACTTGGTCCGGTGGGGACCATTTATAGTTTTAACAAAACTAATATCTATAACCGTGTGACATCGGTCTTTTAGTTCGATGTAACCTAAAAATCGTTGCATTCTCACTTTTTAAAAATAAAAAGGAATTGTGTTTAAAACACAAATGTAAATATTTTTTTTTACATAGGCCTTTTGGGAAGTTTTACAAATCTTGTTGTTGTTCTTAAAAAAATAGTGGTCCTGAAATTTTAATCCCAGTTCATTCCCCTAAGTACAAACTTAGGAAAATTCTTTTAAAATAAAGTATTTTATCTCAATAAACACCTTTTAAAAAAACGCAGGCCAGGCCAGACATGGTGAAATTCAACTAACTATACAAACTAAACACTTTAAAAAACTAAAAGTACTAAATAAAAACCTCTCCCTTCCCTCTTAACTGTATTTAAATAAAAAATCTAACTTTATCAAAAAGAAATGTCCCACATGGTAATTTCCGAGAGGACGTAAAACAAATTATTATATATGGTGAGCGCCACATTTGAAGCACAGCTCGCGAGAAGGACGGTTCACCCTTCCTTGTTCCCTGTTGTGCGATCCCTGGGATCGGTTGTTTTCCCTTTAACCACTCTGTAGAGCATGGTCAGACGGAGGTGTTGGCGCCTTTGTTGAAGGGATGGAAGCTCAGTTTTTTCGGGAAGTAAAAGGAAGTGGTGTTAATTTTCAATGACATTCTTGCAATTAGCCGTTTTAGGTGGGGTTGTTACTTCCCTTGATTTTTGTGCCTCGCGGATTCAGTCCCTTTGCATGTTTACTTCCGGTGGCGATCGTCTGAGCAGGGAAGATGGAGAGCGAAAGAAATCATTTTCAGAAGCTGACAATTCCAGCTTTGAAGGACTTTTTGAGAGCTCGAGGCCAAAGTTTAATTGGAAAGAAAGCGCAACTTGTGGCACGCGCGGAGGGTTGCGTGGAATTGAACCTCACACCCAACTTGGGGGCAGAAACCGACGCAAGCCAGTCACTTGCAAGAAAATTCAACCGCTTGGGGACGCCAACTGGCTATCAATTGCCTAATCCCACGACTTTGTCAGAGTGGCAAGAGCTGGTGGACTGTCCTGCCGTTACTGACAAAGATGTTTACAATTATCTGGTCCTCAGCCACCACCGTACAACAGACAACCAAAGGATGGGTGCTCAGAGACAGCTGAAAGCCAAAACGATGTTTGACGAGGGCCATGTCCATTCAGCTTATTTCCACAGAGTCAAAGATGCGGTTGATCATGGCTTTGTGAAAGCCTCCGTCATGCCATCCTTACCTGGAAAGGATCCAAAGAAATCTCCAGACTACCAGACTTGGATATGCCTCAGTAAACACACTGGGCATATTCATTCAGCAGACTGCACATGCACTGCAGGGTAAGCATGTCAAACTCAGAGGTATTTCCTCTTACATCTTAATTTTACATGACATAAAATTTGTTGTGTGTGTGTACAAAATTACTTATTTAACTCTCTTTGACTCTGCCTTTTCCTTTTACTCACTGTCAATAGTGTCATCTACAATCTTTCTGCCTCACCGGTCCTGCCTTCTTTCAAGAAACACTTTCATTTTCAAAAACATTTCCTCCAGCCGAAGTAGGACTTGCTGGGCCTAACTATTTCTTAGGTGCATAATGGCAGCATGACACATCTGCACTCATAATTGACAGGAAACTGAGCGATCGAAGAGGAAGTAAACAAACAATTTATCATGATCACTGAGGGTGTAAATCACTAAATGTGTATGCTAGTCAGTTGTGTCTGTCTATGACTTTCACATACCAGAGAAAGCGACTACTGTTCTGGAGGGTTGGGCTGATATTTGTTTGCAGTGGTGATAGGTGATAGAAGCGGTGATGGGTACCTGCTCGTCATTTATAAAATAAATAAAAAGAATAAGACCTATAACACTACCTTGAGGAACACCACCGTTTATTGTACTTTTTTCATATCTTTAGTTTAATGCTATAATATTGAGATTTGTCACTTGAAAAATCTTCTTTCTATCCATTATTTAACTAAGTAAATCCATCAAAGTAAACTGTTGTGAATGCCATGTTTAAACATTTTTTATTATTTATTTTATAATAATATTGCTTATTTCAATATAAATATATTGCAGGCCAAAAACAATGTGTTAATGTTATTACTATTTGACTTTTGACGCCTATGGTTGTTGCGCTGGTGTTTTATGTACTCTTAGTCTTATAATAAATTTTAAGCAGTGGGGGAGGGGTGGAAGTCCAGTACATTTTCTTATTAGGCCATTGACCTATTAAAATTGAAAATGTCGGATTATTTTTGTTAACACTGCATTGCCAGTGGCACGCTTTGTCCTATTGATTTCTTGACGAGCCAGGGTATTGTCCTATTGATTTATCTCATCTCAGGACAGTTTGTCCTATCACTTTTCGATCATAAGGCGATATTGTTTTTTCTCCAGACTGAGAACCTGCACCTTATATTATAATCATTCTGCATACTAAAAATAGTAAAATAGTACGAAAATATAACAAAATCTGAATGTTGTGTAAAATTGTGGGGGTGCGCATGCGCCTTACTTATTAGTGAAAAATATGGTATTTTTACATCGTCAAATGTTAACTGAACCGCATTTGCTTTTTTTGTTTCAGGGATAGAGAATCATGCAACCATATTGCAGCTGTGCTGTATATGCCGGTTGACATGACAGAGAAGAGAGAAAGGGGCCTCCTTTCTTCAACGTCACAGCGATGCGCATGGCTGATTCCAAGAAAACGGATCCTATCCCCAAAACAAGTTGCTGATAGGCCTCTTCGTCGCCCAAAGTCAGATGTGCAGCCTTCCCCCAAAGTTGTGTTAAACCTCACAAGATTGAGCAGCAGATTGCAAGCATCAAACCCACACTGTTCATTAGTGAGCTTTACCAGCAACAAAGAACAGGCAAAGAGGGACTTTGAAGTGGAACTTCCTCCTGTTAAACTGAACTTTGCAGATCATGTGGATTTGAAGAATGAGAAATGCTTGGTGCAGTTTGAAGACTATGTGAAGTCATTGAAGATGTCGGAAAGTGAAATCAAGGAGATTGAGGCTTGCACAAGAGGGCAGGCTAAATGCGTTGCTTGGCACAATGCACGATCTGGTTGGGTGACCAGCTCACAGTTTGGTGCAGTGATGTGCAGAAAAGCAGACACAGAGCCTGACAATCTGGTGAAAAGCATCATGGGATATTGTCGCCCTTTCCAGACCGCTGCTACCAAGTGGGGGAAGAACCATGAAGCAGCAGCGAGGCGCCAGTACTTCAATAGAATGGCAACATCTCATCCACACTTGTCTGTTGCTGACTGTGGCCTTGTTGTTGATCATGATCTCCCATTCTTGGCAACCAGTCCGGACGGACTGGTTCATTGTCCCGATTGTGTACCTCCTCTGGGTCTTGTGGAGGTGAAGTGCCCATACACATGGTCCACTCGGTCCATCCAGGAAGCTTGTGCAGACAAGAGCTTTTGCTGTGCCCTTAAGGGGGAAGAGGTGAAGCTGAAAACCTCCCACCCTTATTTTTACCAAAGTACAGGGGCAAATGGGCATCACAGGCAGGAAGTGGTGCGATTTTGTGGTATGGACTGTCTCCGACATCCACATTGAACGTATCAGTATTGATGAGGATCTCTGGAAGACCATGCAACATAAGCTGCGTTCTTTCTTTGTTAGTGGTGTAGTCCCTGAAATGTTTTCTTCACGCATACTGAGAAATAGAAAATTGCACCCAAAGTAAGTCCACCCTGCCACTGTTATGCGGCTTCTAATACCGTAATCAGTACAACAAACTGGTTGACTGAAAATTGACTTCTAGTTCTACTTTAAGTTTAACCCTTTCAAAGCCAGCCATTTTTCAGCTAAAAATTTTCCATTAAACTTACCTGGGTAGAGAAAAGATTCTGTCTGCAATATTGGGGATTCCTCGTGATATGCTAAAAATAGGGCCTATCCCATTTAATGAGAGACCCTCATTTGATGCCTTTCAGTGACATGGGTGATAAATCATTGTGGTGCCAAGAGGCGACAGTGGCGATTGAAAGGGTTAATTTGGCTAAAATCTGTTGAGGTAGTTTTTTTTTATTTATATGGGTTTGAATGAAGTCTTCAGGGATCCATCTTGTTACATGACATTATTTATTCCTTTATTTTTCTTGCTGTCTCGGTGTCGTGTGATGACCTTCATTTTCTCTTTTTTTTTAATACTGGTGATTATCTTCAACCTGATGAAGTTGGCCGATTGACGGGAAGAAGAATAAACCCTGTATAGTAAATTAAATAGTGTAATAGCCAATTCATTCTCAATATGCTATTAGTTCGTAAAACATGAACATAATTTCTATTCCAGGACCTATGACTTGTGCTTATAAATAATCAATTTGTGATGACTGACAGTATAAAACATGACCAAATCTCACTTTGCTTCTTTTTATTTTGTATTTTTGATGACATCAGGATACATGCAAATTTAATTTATGAGATTATTGTGACAAGATCACAAGCTCAGTAATATATTTTGATCAGTCAATTTCCGACAGTAAACTTTGATGTGCTTTTCAGTTTCCCCTATGGATTGGGCCCTGTCATTAAAAAAGAAATGTTTACAGAAACATAATATACTACTCCTGTCTGCACAAACAGTTTTAGTTCCTTTCTTTCGTTCAAAGTGCCCTGTTGTTAACTTTTCTGTCTTTATAATTTATTTGACCCTCTGAATTAATTTCTGAACCCATTTTTGTTCTACCATTGAGCTTTTCATCTTTTTATTTCCCTATTTAATTTTATTCTATTTTCTTTTTTCCCCCACTGAGCTTTTTATGTTTTTCTTTTAGTGTTTAGTTAGACACTGCCATTGGGTACTGTGGACTATCAAATGAAGAAATCATCCTATCTGGTATGGTCGAGGTGCATCACCACAACTCTGTAAACTCGTGAATGTGGGACTGGGGGTTAAAGCGTCATGCTCAGAATACTGATGTTCGGGTTAAAAAATAAACTTTCCTTTATGAAATGACCGACATTGACTTGTGATTGAATGGCATAATCTGATTGATGAGTTGCTTAATAATTACCTTATTTTTGGGACTATAAAGCCCATGTTTGTATAAGGCGCACCCCCAAACATTTACGCAAATTTCAGATTTTGTTCTTTTTTTTCCTCCTTACTATGATTATTGTCAGTCATATTATAAGGTGAAGGGGCCTGAGTCTGGGGAAGAAGTATCGCCTTATACTCATTTAACTTATAGTCCGAAAAATACAGTAGTGAGTACTGTTAGTGTTAATAAGATTGCGATACTGTGAAATATTGATTGTGATACTGTGATTTATGTTGTCTCAAAAATGAAGTGCTGCATACCAAAACATTTAACAAAACGTATAATTGTAGCCTTCCAAAGGAACCAAGAATACTTTAACTTTGGACATGAAAAAATAGAGAAATTAAGAAAGGAAAACACTTTCATGCATGACAGAGGACACATAGTCAATTTTGAATATCCTTTGGCACTTTTGTGTATACTGTCTTTTATTAATCCATGTCTTTTAATCATAATTAAAGTTCGTACACACTTATATGAGCACACACATAACCCACAATTCCAGTCTCAGAACACCTCGGTCCTGAATTAAAAAAGCTATGTACGTTTACAAACAAAAAAACTTTCAAATTGTCAAAACAAAAACATTAACCCTTTCGCCTCAGCCATGTTTTAGCCAAAATTTTCGATTAAACTTACATGAATAAAAAAAAGATTTTGTCTGCAATCTTGGGGATTCCTCTGACATGTTTAAAATAAGGCCTATTCTTACCTCTTCAAATCAAGAACACAAGATCGTTGGACAACAGATCTAGATTTCAAGGCTTTTTGAGTTTTTGTGACATGGGTATAAATCATTATGGTGCAAAAATGCAACATTGGCGGTGAAAGGGTTAAAACAAAGTCTTAATAATAAAGACAGGTTTTCTGTACTGATAAACCAAAGTGCCCATTTTCATAAATAAAGAAATTGAAAATCACATTCATTGCTGCAAGTGGAGCTTAAATGAAAGTTCAAACATACATCGCAAAACCACAAGACTAAAGGACAGCAAGCTTCTCAACACAAATATAACAGAGCAGTTAAAATTCACCGATCCCCACTCACCTGCAATTTTCACCATAAACACCACTAACTGAGTTTTGACATCTTGTTTGTCTCTGACTCATCTGAAGCAGCAATCGAAAGAAGCAGTTGTTTGAACCCTGATGTTGCACTCATTTCAGAAGCCTATTTTTGTTGGGTACTTCTTAAATTTCTTTGCATATGACTTTCTGAATGACGTCATGTTATAAAATACGTCATGAACGGATTCTAATTGCCACGTATTAAAAGTTCAGAGCATTTTTGTTGTACAGATTGTGATAGTTTCTTTCATAAAAAAAATCTAACAGAAAATACCATCACTCATTTCACAGCGTTACACTGTGAACAAAATTGAACTGTGCTGGGAATATAATAATAAACAATGTTTCGAATCTGTCCAAAACAGAAGTATTTGACTTGGAATTCTTCTCTGTATTTGATTTTTTCAAAAGTGTTTTCTTTCGAAGCCTGAGATTTGCTTTCGAAACCGTCACCAGAGCGTTACATGGCATACAAGGCAGGTAAGCGATTTTTTGAAGTTGATAGCAAAAAGCTTTGATAACTAAAATTTATTTTCTTTATTGCATCTATTTTCTAAAAGTATTAATTTTCTCATTTAGAAGTAACAGACCAAAAATGTATTCAAAGTTAGAAGTATCAAATCTTTTTCTATTAGTGCCAAACCTAGTCCCATGTTTTGACGCCATTTTATGACTATTTTTACCCGTTTTTCAGCTTTTTAAATATGTTAATCCATTATAATCACACTAACCTTGATTGTAGAGCTTCGTTGGCCATTTATCTTTCGTTTTCACAAAACTACAGTTTGTCTTTGCAATTGGGATATTAATTATTGGTCTTGAAAGAGGATAACCTTCCGTTGTCATCAATACCAAAGACGCATACTAATATTATTTTAATGATACTCCATAGTGTATTCTTGCTCTAAATCTCACGTGCCTTTTACACTGAATAAAGAGCAATAATGATATGCAAATGATATTTAAGAATAAGAGTTTTTGTCCCACTCGGCTGGGCCTTCTTTCTCATGTTTGGAGATCGGTACATTATCTATTATCTTAATGTACTGTTTCATATTTTAATATTGAATGTTTTTCTGTAATGTTATGCATCTTAGCATATTTGGGAACTATGTTGATATCGCGTATGTTTTATGTAGCGTTTGTATCTTAGCATGTGTGGAAATGATTTGATCATATTATTATGTATTTGATTCTGCATACTAATATATTCTTTTAAGTTGTTTTGCATGCTTTCGATATCTCATTTGTGTTTTTATGCGATTCACGCAGGCGTTGCCACAATTTAATTCATCAGTCTTGAGACAATAAAGTTATTTGAAATGAATTGAATTGTGTGGCTGTTTGCTGTCCCTGTCTCTGTCTGTGTTTGCTGTCTCTGTCTCTGTTTGCTCTGTTAATTACTGGAAATGTCAGCCAGGCAATTAATAGCAAAATTGTTCTCTGTGAGATTTATGTCTCCGCAAGAACAGTTTTAAAAATACGTTCCATAAATCAGCGAGCATTAGCAACACGAGGGAGGAAAATCGAAGTTTTGTAAAGTTAGAGAGAGAGAGAGAGAGAGACTTCAGACTTCAGACTTCAGATAGTTTATTGCTTAGGTAATTTACCCATTGCAAGTGTGGGTATGTACATGAAACGCGGTCGAAAATCCGTCAAACACAATGCATGTTTTGTGACAAGGTTAGCCAAGTCACGCAATGTACAATTTCGTGAATGTCGGGAGAAGGGGTCATGGGTCACAGTCAAAGAGAG
>CM065692.1:54387877-54405653 GCA_017654935.2 Phymorhynchus buccinoides
GGTAGGAAAAGAGACAGTGGTCTGTAGGCATGTCCTTTTTTCTGGTATTATCCTTTTTAGCTGGTTGATGATCGACATGGCTAAAATTAAACAATGTTTCGCTTTGCATGAAACAACATAATTATCAACGAGTAATAATAGTCATTATAATTATAGTCTGGAATAGTTCAAATTGTCTATATCATTTACATGAACTTTTCAAGTAGCAAGGTTTGGCTGAATAAAGCTGTCGATACTCATACAGCGGTACACAAACACTAAATGACAAATAATACAATGGTGTTATGTACATGAAGGCATATTATATTCTGGAGCAAAAGAAACACATACTTCGAAGTCAAACTGTATCGTGATTTACAAAACACACACGCACAGGCACGCACACGCACACGCACACGCACACACACACACACACACACACACACACACACACACACACACACACACACACTCTCTCTCTCTCTCTCTCTCTCTCTCTCTCTCTCTCTCTCTCTCTCTTTGACTGTGACCCATGACCCCTTCTCCCGACATTCATGAAATTGTACATTGCGTGACTTGGCTAACCTTGTCACAAAACATGCATTGTGTTTGACGGATTTTCGACCGCGTTTCATGTACATACCCACACTTGCAATGGGTAAATTACCTAAGCAATAAACTATCTGAAATCTGAAGTCTGAAGTCTCTCTCTCTCTCTCTCTCTAACTTTACAAAACTTCGATTTTCCTCCCTCGTATGTCCTGTGTTGCTAATGCTCGCTGATTTATGGAACGTATTTTTAAAACTGTTCTTGCGGAGACATAAATCTCACAGAGAACAATTTTGCTATTAATTGCCTGGCTGACATTTCCAGTAATTAACAGAGCAAACAGAGACAGAGACAGCAAACACAGACAGAGACAGGGACAGCAAACAGCCACACAATTCAATTCATTTCAAATAACTTTATTGTCTCAAGACTGATGAATTAAATTGTGGCAACGCCTGCGTGAATCGCATAAAAACACAAATTAGATATCGAAAGCATGCAAAACAACTTAAAAGAATATATTAGTATGCAGAATCAAATACATAATAATACGATCAAATCATTTCCACACATGCTAAGATACAAACGCTACATAAAACATACGCGATATCAACATAGTTCCCAAATATGCTAAGATGCATAACATTACAGAAAAACATTCAATATTAAAATATGAAACAGTACATTAAGATAATAGATAATGTACCGATCTCCAAACATGAGAAAGAAGGCCCAGCCGAGTGGGACAAAAACTCTTATTCTTAAATATCATTTGCATATCATTATTGCTCTTTATTTAGTGTAAAAGGCACGTGAGATTTAGAGCAAGAATACACTATGGAGTATCATTAAAATAATATTAGTATGCGTCTTCGGTATTGATGACAACGGAAGGTTATCCTCTTTCAAGACCAATAATTAATATCCCAATTGCAAAGACAAACTGTAGTTTTGTGAAAACGAAAGATAAATGGCCAACGAAGCTCTACAATCAAGGTTAGTGTGATTATAATGGATTAACATATTTAAAAAGCTGAAAAACGGGTAAAAATAGTCATAAAATGGCGTCAAAACATGGGACTAGATTTGGCACTAATAGAAAAAGATTTGATACTTCTAACTTTGAATACATTTTTGGTCTGTTACTTCTAAATGAGAAAATTAATACTTTTAGAAAATAGATGCAATAAAGAAAATAAATTTTAGTTATCAAAGCTTTTTGCTATCAACTTCAAAAAATGGCTTACCTGCCTTGTATGCCATGTAACGCTCTGGTGACGGTTTCGAAAGCAAATCTCAGGCTTCGAAAGAAAACACTTTTGAAAAAATCAAATACAGAGAAGAATTCCAAGTCAAATACTTCTGCTTTGGACAGATTCGAAACATTGTTTATTATTATATTCCCAGCACAGTTCAATTTTGTTCACAGTGTAACGCTGTGAAATGAGTGATGGTATTTTCTGTTAGATTTTTTTATGAAAGAAACTATCACAATCTGTACAACAAAAATGCTCTGAACTTTTAATACGTGGCAATTAGAATCCGTTCATGACGTATTTTATAACATGACGTCATTCAGAAAGTCATATGCAAAGAAATTTAAGAAGTACCCAACAAAAATAGGCTTGTGAAATGAGTGCAACATCACGGTTCAAACAACTGCTTCTTTCGATTGCTGCTTCAGATGAGTCAGAGACAAACAAGATGTCAAAACTCAGTTAGTGGTGTTTATGGTGAAAATTGCAGGTGAGTGGGGATCGGTGAATTTTAACTGCTCTGTTATATTTGTGTTGAGAAGCTTGCTGTCCTTTAGTCTTGTGGTTTTGCGATGTATGTTTGAACTTTCATTTAAGCTCCACTTGCAGCAATGAATGTGATTTTCAATTTCTTTATTTATGAAAATGGGCACTTTGTTTTATCAGTACAGAAAACCTGTCTTTATTATTAAGACTTTGTTTTAACCCTTTCACCGCCAGTGTTGCATTTTTGCACCATAATGATTTATACCCATGTCACAAAAACTCAAAAAGCCTTGAAATCTAGATCTGTTGTCCAACGATCTTGTGTTCTTGATTTGAAGAGGTAAGAATAGGCCTTATTTTAAACATGTCAGAGGAATCCCCAAGATTGCAGACAAAATCTTTTTTTTATTCATGTAAGTTTAATCGAAAATTTTGGCTAAAACATGGCTGAGGCGAAAGGGTTAATGTTTTTGTTTTGACAATTTGAAAGTTTTTTTGTTTGTAAACGTACATAGCTTTTTTAATTCAGGACCGAGGTGTTCTGAGACTGGAATTGTGGGTTATGTGTGTGCTCATATAAGTGTGTACGAACTTTAATTATGATTAAAAGACATGGATTAATAAAAGACAGTATACACAAAAGTGCCAAAGGATATTCAAAATTGACTATGTGTCCTCTATTGACTATGTGTCCTCTGTCATGCATGAAAGTGTTTTCCTTTCTTAATTTCTCTATTTTTTCATGTCCAAAGTTAAAGTATTCTTGGTTCCTTTGGAAGGCTACAATTATACGTTTTGTTAAATGTTTTGGTATGCAGCATTTCATTTTTGAGACAACATAAATCACAGTATCACAATCAATATTTCACAGTATCGCAATCTTATTAACACTAACAGTACTCACTACTGTATGTTTCGGACTATAAGTTAAATGAGTATAAGGTGATACTTCTTCCCCAGACTCAGGCCCCTTCACCTTATAATATGACTGACAATAATCATAGTAAGGAGGAAAAAAAAGAACAAAATCTGAAATTTGCGTAAATTTTTGGGGGTGCGCCTTATACAAACATGGGCTTTATTGTCCCAAAAATAAGGTAATTATTAAGCAACTCATCAATCAGATTATGTCATTCAATCACAAGTCAATGTCGGTCATTTCATAAAGGAAAGTTTATTTTTTAACCCGAACATCAGTATTCTGAGCATGACGCTTTAACCCCCAGTCCCACATTCACGAGTTTACAGAGTTGTGGTGATGCACCTCGACCATACCAGATAGGATGATTTCTTCATTTGATAGTCCACAGTACCCAATGGCAGTGTCTAACTAAACACTAAAAGAAAAACATAAAAAGATCAGTGGGGGAAAAAAGGAAATAGAATAAAATTAAATAGGGAAACAAAAAGATGAAAAGCTCAATGGTAGAACAAAAATGGGTTCAGAAATTAATTCAGAGGGTCAAATAAATTATAAAGACAGAAAAGTTAACAACAGGGCACTTTGAACGAAAGAAAGGAACTAAAACTGTTTGTGCAGACAGGAGTAGTATATTATGTTTCTGTAAACATTTCTTTTTTAATGACAGGGCCCAATCCATAGGGGAAACTGAAAAGCACATCAAAGTTTACTGTCGGAAATTGACTGATCAAAATATATTACTGAGCTTGTGATCTTGTCACAATAATCTCATAAATTAAATTTGCATGTATCCTGATGTCATCAAAAATACAAAATAAAAAGAAGCAAAGTGAGATTTGGTCATGTTTTATACTGTCAGTCATCACAAATTGATTATTTATAAGCACAAGTCATAGGTCCTGGAATAGAAATTATGTTCATGTTTTACGAACTAATAGCATATTGAGAATGAATTGGCTATTACACTATTTAATTTACTATACAGGGTTTATTCTTCTTCCCGTCAATCGGCCAACTTCATCAGGTTGAAGATAATCACCAGTATTAAAAAAAAAGAGAAAATGAAGGTCATCACACGACACCGAGACAGCAAGAAAAATAAAGGAATAAATAATGTCATGTAACAAGATGGATCCCTGAAGACTTCATTCAAACCCATATAAATTTAAAAAAACTACCTCAACAGATTTTAGCCAAATTAACCCTTTCAATCGCCACTGTCGCCTCTTGGCACCACAGTGATTTATCACCCATGTCACTGAAAGGCATCAAATGAGGGTCTCTCATTAAATGGGATAGGCCCTATTTTTAGCATATCACGAGGAATCCCCAATATTGCAGACAGAATCCATTCTCTACCCAGGTAAGGTTAATGGAAATTTTTAGCGGAAAAATGGCTGGCTTTGAAAGGGTTAAACTTAAAGTAGAACTAGAAGTCAATTTTCAGTCAACCAGTTTGTTGTACTGATTACGGTATTAGAAGCCGCATAACAGTGGCAGGGTGGACTTACTTTGGGTGCAATTTTCTATTTCTCAGTATGCGTGAAGAAAACATTTCAGGGACTACACCACTAACAAAGAAAGAACGCAGCTTATGTTGCATGGTCTTCCAGAGATCCTCATCAATACTGATACGTTCAATGTGGATGTCGGAGACAGTCCATACCACAAAATCGCACCACTTCCTGCCTGTGATGCCCATTTGCCCCTGTACTTTGGTAAAAATAAGGGTGGGAGGTTTTCAGCTTCACCTCTTCCCCCTTAAAGGCACAGCAAAAGCTCTTGTCTGCACAAGCTTCCTGGATGGACCGAGTGGACCATGTGTATGGGCACTTCACCTCCACAAGACCCAGAGGAGGTACACAATCGGGACAATGAACCAGTCCGTCCGGACTGGTTGCCAAGAATGGGAGATCATGATCAACAACAAGGCCACAGTCAGCAACAGACAAGTGTGGATGAGATGTTGCCATTCTATTGAAGTACTGGCGCCTCGCTGCTGCTTCATGGTTCTTCCCCCACTTGGTAGCAGCGGTCTGGAAAGGGCGACAATATCCCATGATGCTTTTCACCAGATTGTCAGGCTCTGTGTCTGCTTTTCTGCACATCACTGCACCAAACTGTGAGCTGGTCACCCAACCAGATCGTGCATTGTGCCAAGCAACGCATTTAGCCTGCCCTCTTGTGCAAGCCTCAATCTCCTTGATTTCACTTTCCGACATCTTCAATGACTTCACATAGTCTTCAAACTGCACCAAGCATTTCTCATTCTTCAAATCCACATGATCTGCAAAGTTCAGTTTAACAGCAGGAAGTTCCACTTCAAAGTCCCTCTTTGCCTGTTCTTTGTTGCTGGTAAAGCTCACTAATGAACAGTGTGGGTTTGATGCTTGCAATCTGCTGCTCAATCTTGTGAGGTTTAACACAACTTTGGGGGAAGGCTGCACATCTGACTTTGGGCGACGAAGAGGCCTATCAGCAACTTGTTTTGGGGATAGGATCCGTTTTCTTGGAATCAGCCATGCGCATCGCTGTGACGTTGAAGAAAGGAGGCCCCTTTCTCTCTTCTCTGTCATGTCAACCGGCATATACAGCACAGCTGCAATATGGTTGCATGATTCTCTATCCCTGAAACAAAAAAAGCAAATGCGGTTCAGTTAACATTTGACGATGTAAAAATACCATATTTTTCACTAATAAGTAAGGCGCATGCGCACCCCCACAATTTTACACAACATTCAGATTTTGTTATATTTTCGTACTATTTTACTATTTTTAGTATGCAGAATGATTATAATATAAGGTGCAGGTTCTCAGTCTGGAGAAAAAACAATATCGCCTTATGATCGAAAAGTGATAGGACAAACTGTCCTGAGATGAGATAAATCAATAGGACAATACCCTGGCTCGTCAAGAAATCAATAGGACAAAGCGTGCCACTGGCAATGCAGTGTTAACAAAAATAATCCGACATTTTCAATTTTAATAGGTCAATGGCCTAATAAGAAAATGTACTGGACTTCCACCCCTCCCCCACTGCTTAAAATTTATTATAAGACTAAGAGTACATAAAACACCAGCGCAACAACCATAGGCGTCAAAAGTCAAATAGTAATAACATTAACACATTGTTTTTGGCCTGCAATATATTTATATTGAAATAAGCAATATTATTATAAAATAAATAATAAAAAATGTTTAAACATGGCATTCACAACAGTTTACTTTGATGGATTTACTTAGTTAAATAATGGATAGAAAGAAGATTTTTCAAGTGACAAATCTCAATATTATAGCATTAAACTAAAGATATGAAAAAAGTACAATAAACGGTGGTGTTCCTCAAGGTAGTGTTATAGGTCTTATTCTTTTTATTTATTTTATAAATGACGAGCAGGTACCCATCACCGCTTCTATCACCTATCACCACTGCAAACAAATATCAGCCCAACCCTCCAGAACAGTAGTCGCTTTCTCTGGTATGTGAAAGTCATAGACAGACACAACTGACTAGCATACACATTTAGTGATTTACACCCTCAGTGATCATGATAAATTGTTTGTTTACTTCCTCTTCGATCGCTCAGTTTCCTGTCAATTATGAGTGCAGATGTGTCATGCTGCCATTATGCACCTAAGAAATACATAGGCCAAGCAAGTCCTACTTCGGCTGGAGGAAATGTTTTTGAAAATGAAAGCGTTTCTTGAAAGAAGGCAGGACCGGTGAGGCAGAAAGATTGTAGATGACACTATTGACAGTGAGTAAAAGGAAAAGGCAGAGTCAAAGAGAGTTAAATAAGTAATTTTGTACACACACACAACAAATTTTATGTCATGTAAAATTAAGATGTAAGAGGAAATACCTCTGAGTTTGACATGCTTACCCTGCAGTGCATGTGCAGTCTGCTGAATGAATATGCCCAGTGTGTTTACTGAGGCATATCCAAGTCTGGTAGTCTGGAGATTTCTTTGGATCCTTTCCAGGTAAGGATGGCATGACGGAGGCTTTCACAAAGCCATGATCAACCGCATCTTTGACTCTGTGGAAATAAGCTGAATGGACATGGCCCTCGTCAAACATCGTTTTGGCTTTCAGCTGTCTCTGAGCACCCATCCTGTGGTTGTCTGTTGTACGGTGGTGGCTGAGGACCAGATAATTGTAAACATCTTTGTCAGTAACGGCAGGACAGTCCACCAGCTCTTGCCACTCTGACAAAGTCGTGGGATTAGGCAATTGATAGCCAGTTGGCGTCCCCAAGCGGTTGAATTTTCTTGCAAGTGACTGGCTTGCGTCGGTTTCTGCCCCCAAGTTGGGTGTGAGGTTCAATTCCACGCAACCCTCCACGCGTGCCACAAGTTGCGCTTTCTTTCCAATTAAACTTTGGCCTCGAGCTCTCAAAAAGTCCTTCAAAGCTGGAATTGTCAGCTTCTGAAAATGATTTCTTTCGCTCTCCATCTTCCCTGCTCAGACGATCGCCACCGGAAGTAAACATGCAAAGGGACTGAATCCGCGAGGCACAAAAATCAAGGGAAGTAACAACCCCACCTAAAACGGCTAATTGCAAGAATGTCATTGAAAATTAACACCACTTCCTTTTACTTCCCGAAAAAACTGAGCTTCCATCCCTTCAACAAAAGCGCCAACACCTCCGTCTGACCATGCTCTACAGAGTGGTTAAAGGGAAAACAACCGATCCCAGGGATCGCACAAAGGGAACAAGGAAGGGTGAACCGTCCTTCTCGCGAGCTGTGCTTCAAATGTGGCGCTCACCATATATAATAATTTGTTTTACGTCCTCTCGGAAATTACCATGTGGGACATTTCTTTTTGATAAAGTTAGATTTTTTATTTAAATACAGTTAAGAGGGAAGGGAGAGGTTTTTATTTAGTACTTTTAGTTTTTTAAAGTGTTTAGTTTGTATAGTTAGTTGAATTTCACCATGTCTGGCCTGGCCTGCGTTTTTTTAAAAGGTGTTTATTGAGATAAAATACTTTATTTTAAAGAATTTTCCTAAGTTTGTACTTAGGGGAATGAACTGGGATTAAAATTTCAGGACCACTATTTTTTTAAGAACAACAACAAGATTTGTAAAACTTCCAAAAAGGCCTATGTAAAAAAAAAAATTTACATTTGTGTTTTAAACACAATTCCTTTTTATTTTTAAAAAGTGAGAATGCAACGATTTTTAGGTTACATCGAACTAAAAGACCGATGTCACACGGTTATAGATATTAGTTTTGTTAAAACTATAAATGGTCCCCACCGGACCAAGTTTAAAAAAGGATTCCTGAACCGCCGGCCTACAAAGCTTATTGGCCCAGTTTAGGTAATTTTTTAAAAGATGGGGATTTTGTACATAGGGGGTTTCGTTGGCCATGAGGGGAGGAGGGACAGAGGAGCAAAGTCCTTCCTGCCCCCCACCCATCCAAAGCCTGAGATCCGGTGGGGATTTAGTGCTTATTTACATTTTTATAGCACCTATAAAATCCAGGGTTAAATGAAACAAACGATTCTCTCTATACCCTGCCGAGGGGAGGGAGGGAGAGGGACCCCTCCTCCTCGGGTCGGGCAGAGGAGAGACGTAGACAGGGACCTAGCGTTAAGCGGGGGGACCCTTGGCTTTCCCAACTAAATTTTGGGGGCAGCACGACTACTACGTTGTAGTTACAGTTTAATATATACAAGTGGCCTTAGCTCACCTTGGGAAGACCTATATAAAAACGTTTAGTTTATGTTAAAAAGCTGAGCGAGGTGATATCTACTTTGAAAATTTTTAAAACAAATAACCAAAGGATGCCTTGGACAAGTCCTTTATAAGCCATAGCAGAGGGGCCCATCCCTCAGTGTTTCTATTTAGGATGTAGTTCTTTTTGAATGGAATTTTATGGTCTCTTGCTTTCTGTAAGCACTCTCCCAGTTCTGACTCGATAAACCGACAGGACTGAAATAGGTGATCAACATCAATGGTCTGTCCACATAGACAGTTTCTAGGGTTAAATTTAGAGAAAATTGAGTCTGTCCTCAGTCTAAAAATGGTGGATTGGACTGGGAAGGGGACACTAAGAAACAATCCTTTTTTTCCTATGTTTGGGTCCACTCCTTTGGACTCGGCATAGATTTTAAGTTCCGTTTTCCATTCCTTTACGGTAGCAAGTTTTAGTTGTGTTTTAATTTCTTCAGTAGACAATTTTATGTTTGTGAGAGGGCCGTCCTTGTTAAGCGCTGCGGCCTTGGCCTCACTATCTGCGAGAGCGTTACCATAGACCCCTGCATGAGAGGGAATCCATGATAACATGACGTCTATACCTTTTATTTTCAGTTGGTGAATAATTAATCTAACTTCATTGATGATTTCTAATCTTTTATTCGTGTTGCCCTCAAGGGCCTTTATGGAGGACAGTGAATCAGTAAACAGAACCACACTTCTCGGGTAGTTTGGTAGATTGTTTATGTAGTGGCAGGATTCCAGGACAGCCCAAAGTTCTGCACTAAAAATTGAGGTGTTATTATTAAGTTTAAAACGTTTTGAAATTTTTAGGGACGGGATTGTGAAGGCACATCCTGTGTGGCCATTTATTTTGGATCCATCAGTGAAAATTTGTAAATGGTTTTGGAAACTATAAACTTTTTCTTTTGCTGCTATTGAGATTAAGTTAGGATCCTCCTGTTTGGAGTAGGTTTGATGCAGTGATGTGTCGTAAATGGGGGGTTCTAGTTCCCACTGAGGGAACACCTGCTGCGACTGATCAGTCACCTCCTCTACAGTGACCCCTGCTTCTGTAAAAAGTGTATTTGTGTAGTCGAAGAGGTCGACTACCTTAGAGTATTTGGTCTTGTTTTTTTCTAATTTTAGTCTGCCTTGAACTATACTAGAGGTTTCTTTGTAATCTTCGTAGAACTCTTCTGAGGAGCCCTGTTTAGTAGAGAACAATCTTGTCAGGGTGCAGGCACAATATAATTCCATAAGTTTGTTTAAAGGCAGCCAATCCACATCTCTGTAGACCAACTTATTTATGGCATACCGGGGAATACCCATAGCCATTTTAAGTGATCTCGTTTCGACTGCTTGAATGCTTTTAAAAACCGTTTTGGGCATGGAGTAAAAAACTTCCATGCCAAAAGTCAGACGACTACGAACTAATGCTCTAGTTAAATGGGTAAGGAGTCTAGCATCCTTGGCCCATGGTTCCTTTGAGATAATCTTGACAAAGTTAAGGGCTCTTGAAGCTTTTTTAACTGCACACAGGGCATGAGCACCCCAAGACAGGGTGGGGGTCAACACAATTCCTAGAAATTTAACCTGTGGACTGGGGGGAACTTTTGTTCCCAAAATGTCTAAAATATCCTTTGTTTTAGTGTTTCCTTGACTAGAAAATATCATAAATTGACACTTATTCAGGGATAAGGCAAAGCCGTTCTCTCTTAGATAGCTGGCTATGACAGTGGTATAATGTTAGTGTTGTTTAAGACATTTATCTGAGTTTTTTTTACTTTATTTGCCTGGGGGTTAGTGTCCAAATGGCGATGTCGTCAGCGTACATGGAAATACGTGTTCCTTTAAAAGGAATCGACTTCGTATCATGCAGCATGACATTAAACAATGTTGGTGCTATTATGCTGCCCTGTGGCACTCCCATGTCGACAGTGTGAGTACTAGACAGTGCCTGGCCTACTTTAACTGTGATAGTACGGTTTTGGAGGAAGGAACTGATGAAATGTAACAGGTTCCCCTCTATGCCGAGTTCGCTAATTTTTTGAAGCAGTTTCTCATGCCAGACGGAGTCATAGGCTCCCTTTATGTCGAAGAAGGTAGCTAAGACCCTTTTTCTTCGACTGAACGCTTTCCTGACATGAGACGTTAGCTTACATACTTGTTCCAAGCAGCTTCGATGTTTCCTGAAGCCTGCCTGGAATGTGGGTAAGATATTATTTTTTTGTAGAAAATATTCTAATCGTTGTTTAACGATTCTCTCGTACACCTTACCCAAGTGAGGGGTGAGGGAGATAGGTCGAAAGCTCTTGGGATCCTGTCTTGGTTTCCCAGGTTTCAGGACCCCAATCACTTGCGCGTCTTTCCACGCCTGTGGGACCCCTCCCCCCTCCCAACACCTGGAGTAAAAGTGCAGGAGGATATTTAGGAATGATTGGGGTAATTTTTTTATTAGCTGGTAGGAGATAGGATCCCCTCCTGTAGCTTTATTTACTTTCCTTATTGAACGTAGGGACATAGCGAGCTCGGCATACTTGAGGGGAGCATTTATTACATGTGAATTATTGAAAGACTTATTTGGCTTTGGGATTTGTTTCCTACGTTCCTGTTCTACTGTAGGGAGGGAAGCGGTTTGACTGTTTTGGGAAAAGTTTTCTGCTAAAGCATCTGCTGTTTCTTTATTTGAAGTTGTTAGTTTATCTTTTATTTGGACTCTAATTTGTGTGGGAATGCCTCCTCTACGTAGCTTTTTAAGTCTTTTCCACGCATTCCCAAGATCTTTATAGTTTGTAATTTTAATCTTATAAAAATATTCTAATTTGGCTTTAGCAACAATTTTTTTACTATAAGATTCCGCTTCTTTTTTTAACGTGAAATTTTCTACTGTGGGAAATTTATTGAAAGTATTACTGAGATTATGTTTGGCTTTAACTGCTACAGCACATTCTTCATTCCACCAGGGGTTGTTTTTTGTGGGGCAATACCCCTCCCCCTGCTTTTTGGTGGTCGGAATGGCTGTATTACCTGCCTTAAGAATAGTGTTACGAATGTTATTGTAATAAGTTTCTAAATTATCATCTATTATATTTGGTAGAGTGTACTTAGTCAGTTCTGATTGAAATAGTTCCCAGTTTGCTTTTTCGTAAATGAATTTTGGAGTGAATTCTTCTTCTGATGGGTCTCGAGTGCTATTTAAAATCAGAGAAATTGGTTTGTGGTCTGACCCCAAGGGGTCCACCAGTGGTGTCCACGTGTGATTATTTTCTAAAGAAGGACTGATTAAGGTTAGATCTATAGCTGTAAGTCTTTGGCCAGGCACGTCAGGGTATCTAGTGGGAGAGCCATCGTTTAGCAAGATTAAATCAGAGTTATTTATTTCGTCAAGCAATCTAGAAGCTCCTGAACTGGTAATTATGCACCCAGATTCCCAGAGGGGGTGGTGGGTGTTAAAATCTCCTGTGATTATCCAATTCTCAGAGGGGGTAAGAGAGCTTAACCAGTTTGAAATAGGAACCCTATCATATGGATTGGGAAAGTAGATGTTTAGTATGTTAGTAATTTTATTTTTTATAGAAATTTGAATATTATTTGAATATCTTAGTGATAAGATGTCTGCTGTGGGGGGGGGGGGTTGTTTTTTGATAGTATATGTTGGATCGGACGTATGTAGCAGTTTTAATGCGTCCTCTCATACTATTGACAGCTGGTGGGAATTGAAAGCCTTCTATCCTTGGAAGGCCTGAGTATTCGATATTTAGAGACTGTAAACAGAGAATTTGATATTGAATAGGGTTGGTGGCTAGGAAGTTTACCAAAAAGTCTATATTACTGATTATTGAACGGCAATTCCATTGAAGTATACTAAAAGGGATGTTTTGGGACCCCATTTTCGGGGTCCCGAAAGTTTGTTTAGTCAGGGGTTTTGTTTGGTTTGTAGTTAAGCAAGGTCTGATCTACCTGTGGTTGATGGTATGGCTCTGTTTCTGGGTCTGCCAATGGAACTGTTTTCGCAGACCAGGTTGGCCAGACTAAGCAAACTAGTGTCTTTAGAGAGAGCAGTTGGAATTGTGCCCGCCACCACAGGAAAGAGGGTGGCCAAACCGTCTAGCAGCAGTGAGGGTTGATTGGTTGTTTTAGCTTTTGCGAGTGAAATAAGAATTTGGGTGACTATCTGTTCTCTAGGAGGTTTATTAGAGGAAGCTTTAGCAAATTGGTCGAGATTTAAAGTTGTAGGGGTAGAAGGAGTATCAGCTGATGTTGTTGGTGCTGATGCTTGTTGTTTTTGGGTAAAGGTGGTCATGAGTTTATCCATGTATTTAGTCACTGTAGTTATCATGGACTGGGTTTGTTTTTGTATTTCTTCAGCGACAATCTCCTGAATCCTCGTCTCTGAGACAGTCTTTGAGAGAGAGGCTTTCAGAGTGTTGGCTTTAAGCTTTAAAGAGCGAATTCTGTTACTGTTTATTCTTTTTGTCCTCGTTTTGTATGTGACAACTGGTTTTGGCGCTATGGTTGGAGTGGAAGAAGTATTTGTTACTATTTCATGTTGTTTGTGACTGGCATTTTTCTGTATGACACTGATTCGATTCTGGAGGGCTGCTGCATAGCTCCCTGATGGAGAGGCATGCATCCTTTCCTCTGTTCTCCAGAGGGTATCCACCTGAGGAGGGGGAGAGGGAGGTGGTTTCAGGCTTTCTCTTTCTGTTTTTTCGTCTTTTAGTTGGGTTTTAGCTCTACGAATTGCTTCAGAGAATGGAATGAAGGAGGCTCCTCTTATTTTATTGGCTCTAAGGCGAGCCTGATACTCTGGGCATCCGAGGTAGGCTCCTGAGTGGCCTCCACCACAATTTACGCACTTCATATTAGTGGAGGAACAATCTTTAACGTTATTACCGCCCTGGGCACAACGCACACAGATTTCTTTGTTGGACCTACATTGGTCTTGCGAGTGCCCAAGGCGGGCACAATTATGACATCTACATACCGGTGCCACATAAGTGTGGACTACGAATTCTTCTGCCTGAATTCTGACAGTAGGTGGGAGAGTGGGTAAGTCGAAAGTGATTTTTATGGCTCTAGAAGGAGTACCATCCTTGTTCTTCAGGCGGATAGCTTGCCTAGCATTTTGAATGTGGGGGATCAAGTGACTGATATTCTCTGAGGTAGCGATACCTTTTATCACACCCTCGGTGGTAGCTGCTGGGATATGACATTTTATGTGTATTCCCGCTAGAGATTTCTGGTTCAATAGTTGTTGCTGTTGATTTTGTGATTTGCATCCAATCAGCCAGCGATTGGTGGAAAGAGGTCGCTGGCTGAGGATGGTTCCCACAGTGCTCTTCCAGAGCTGGAAACTAGAGTTAGGCCCTAAAGCTCTAAACTTTGCAGTACCTGTACCCAGGTCTTCCATGACAATGGGGAACTTAAGAAAAACTGGGGGTGCCATATTTCTTGGGTCTGTTTTTGTACTCGTGGGTTTTTGAGTGTTCTGACTTTGGTTTGATTTAGAGACTGGATTGGCAACCGGAGTTTTGCCCCAAACTGATACTACCTGCTCAATCTCTGTTTCTGCAATTACAGGAGTGCTTTCTAACACTGCCTCCGAACCACATGCTTGTGGTTCGGCTGGAGTGTTTTTGCTAGGCTGTGGATGGGCCCCTGCGCTATTCTTCCTGATGGATTTCCCGGGCGGGGGGGAATGTGGATTGGAGGCTTCCTCCATAGACCTAATGTCGTCCCTGAGTTTTTTCCCCTCAGGGGTTGTTTTTTTGGGGTCTGGGACCCCTTCTTCCAGGGGGTCACTGGACCCCCTTTCTCTTCTGGACCTTTTCTTCTTTCTGGAATGGATCTCGGTGAAGGACCCATTGTCCTCCACCGAGGTAAGAAATACACTGTCATCAAGGACAGTGGTTTTTTTGCCCGCAGACAGCGGTTTTTCAAGGGGAGTGGTAGACTCTTGGTCAGACTCACTCAATGAGCAGTTGGAGAATGAAACTGGAAATGACTTTTGTCTTGTCTTATTGGGAGAGGCCCAGAACTTTTTCCCTAAGGACCCCTGGGGCCTTGCCCCGGCATGGGGGGATTCCACCTCGTCCGGGGAAGCCGGGGTTTCCATATTTATGGGCCAAGAGGCCTTTGTTACCCAAGAAGGGGGAGACCTATCTATTTTACACTCTTGACGTTATTTGTGACCTAAAGCAAGGTCGGAGAACAAGGGGGCTAAATTTCAGGTTTTTTTATCCTTTCGTTTATATGGGGGACCAATGAGAACGCTAGGATTTTCCCATGTCCCA
Source organism: Phymorhynchus buccinoides (assembly GCA_017654935.2). Classification (NCBI taxonomy): domain Eukaryota; kingdom Metazoa; phylum Mollusca; class Gastropoda; order Neogastropoda; family Raphitomidae; genus Phymorhynchus; species Phymorhynchus buccinoides. The sequence goes on from CM065692.1 coordinate 54,403,076, forward strand.
GCTACATCCTTGTATTTCTATTTACTTGTCTTCTGTTTTACGTTAATTCCAGCGACCAATGAGATCGCTGGAAAATTTACACAGTTAGTTTAAGCACCTACTTTTAAATAGGCAAATTATCCTTTAATTTTACGTTCTGTCTTTACCTTATTTGAAGGCAAGATCAATTTAACTTTCACAGTTTACTTTTAGTTATGAAAAATATTATGTTTCTTTTGGTTGGGAACACACCCAGAAGTATAGATTTAATATTACATTTTGTTTTTCGAAAGAAAAAGTTCAACACTTATCCTTTAATTTTACGTTCTGTCTTTACCTTATTTGAAGGCAAGATCAATTTAACTTTCACAATTTACTTTTAGTTATGAAAAATATTATGTTTCTTTTGGTTGGGAACACACCCAGGAGTATAGATTTAATATTACATTTTGTTTTTCGGAGAATCCTATCACCTAAATTTTTAGAGACTTACACTGAACTAGTTATGCTGTTAGGCTTGCACACAAGCTCCTCCAACAATTTAGGAGGCTGGCAAGAACAAAACAACCCTAAAGAAAGAGGAACTACCCTACAGAGACTATGCTGTGAAGACCGTACCCACCGGCAAAAAGCCTACGAGTGGGGGGTTTAGATAGACTGATGTGAATGACCTAAAGGTAAAAAAAAAGACAGTGGAGGAAAGAAGTAAACGTGAAAAAAACGGTGAAATCTAGCTAGCTAAGGTCTTAGTCCCTAGACCTGGGAGTCCTGCTGTGCAAAGGCTCTGGTGGCCAGCGCAGTCCTCCCAGGGATACCACTTTTGTGGCACGTCCCACAACCCTAGCACTAGGCAGTCGAATAACACATCGTACTGCAAAACAAATGAAAAAAACAAAACCTTAGAACCCTATTTATGCTCACAGAGATAGATCCAACGACGTGTAGTGAAGAGCAGAAGGAGACGTCGTTGGTGGAGACAGAGGCAGAAGACAGTCGTAGAAGAAGTGGTCCTGAGTCCTCCTCAAAATCCAAGTTCGGAGCAAGCTCAACGAAAGATGTCGTGCGGCGGAGCTGGCAGAAGGGGCCCAAAGAATGGAAGTGGTGTCCTCTCTTCTGTCAGTCAGCCGCCGTACTTGTGATGTAGTGAAGATCGAAATTCTTTCCCTCTCTCTGTAAGGCTTTCTCTCAGCAAGGCAACCTCTCAGCTCAGCAGTTGATCAAGGAGTGATGATGATGATGCAAGTATGATCATGCAGATGATGATGGCGCTCACCTAGCGCCTCCCTCCTTTTATACTCCAGTCGCCGGTTTAAGGGGTTAGTACCAGCCTTACCCCCTGAAGATTTCATCACATCACAAATCGAGCAGACTGGTGAGATCCAGAATTCCTTACTCGTTAAACCCAATCAGATCTTCAGTTCGAAACGACAACAAAGCAAGAAAAGTTCAAAAAATCTTTCTTTGTTAGAACTGGAACCATCGGAACAGTTATATATTATTATGCCACTATTTCAATGAATTTCATGATGATGGTTCGATCGTCTACCATGTGGGGGTCATACTGACATCAATCGTAGTGATGTGTGATATGACAATTTGTTATGTCGTGGTTTAGTTGGATGGGGTGTGACTGGATATTTATCTATATTTTCTGTTTTTGTTTTTGTTTGTTTTTGTATGTTGCTGTTGTCGTCAAAGGTTTGTTTGTCCGTTTATTGTTTGTTCTCTTTTACTTTTTCTTTTTTTCGTTGTTGTTTATACTTTTTTTTGTTTTGGTTTTTTGTTTTTGTTTTTCCATGTACCCCCAAGTGGCCTTTTTGGGAAATAAAAACCTTGAAACCTTGAACCTTGAACCTTATCAGAGGAGCGAAATTGTCAATAGAAAATATGAATGAAGATAGGGTTTAACATGCGCTTGGGTGCACGCAGCACATGTGAGACGAAACCATCATTTCACAATAAGTGAGAAAGAAAATGTATATACATGTATAACCACCTTTATAATCTGGGAAACACTTGGTGAGGCTGGTGGCTTTGATGCGTTCCTGGAAGATGTCTTTTTTGTTGAGGAAGAGGATGAAGGTGGTCTTCTCCAGGAAGGCATTGTGGGACCCTCGTGAAAGGCTTGGAGCTGTCCTGGAAGGGCTGTTCTGTTGCGGCGCGCACGCATCGCACGCAACACGCACGCAACGGCACACTCACACACACACCACACACCACACAGATATAATTATATACACACAGACACTGTGCGCGCTTACCACACATACAAACACAACTTCACCTACACACATACACACATTCCCACTCAAAGAGCTACTTGTTTAGCTGGCAACATGACGCACAAATCTATACATAGGCCCCTACATAGCCATTGTCGTGACCTTGCTTGGTTTTGAGGAAAATTGACTTTTGATGTTTGCATTAATGTTTTACTTGTTTTTTTACTTACTTTAAAATGTTTGACTCGACTTTTACGTCTGATTGTCTTTTGACTTTGATGTATCGCCTGAATTTTTGGCTGACATTTCACATCTGACTTGTTTGTACTTTAATTTTAGCTCCCATTTTAGGCCTACTTGCCTTTTGACATGACTCT
>CM065692.1:54406153-54408653 GCA_017654935.2 Phymorhynchus buccinoides
AGTTAAACTGGTCAGAGTTATTATGAATGTTATGCCACTTTGTCTTTTCTCTGTATTATGTGTGCTAGGGTAGTGTATGTTGTCTTCCTTCTCGTCTCTCCGCTATCTCGCGCTCCTCTATCTCTCCCTCTTCCTGCTCTCTCCCTTTTCTTCCTTCTCTATCTCTGCTCTCTCTCTCTTTGGGGCAATGCCCTTTTCTGGGAAGAAAACAAATACCTGTCTATGTCAATTGTCATTATCTCTCTGCTCTATCTCGCTTCTCTCTGTCTCCTTCTCCACCCCCCCCCTCTCTCTCTCTCTCTCTCTCTTCTCCTCTCTCTCCCTCCCCCTCCCTTTCCCCCCCTTCCCTCCTCCCCTGCACACCTCTGTTCCCCTCTCCTTCGTAAACAAGGACAATGAAAACCAAAAACGACCTACCATTTTATTATACTTCATTTTCTATATTTCTACTCTATACTAGGCGAGCCATCCCTGATTCCCCACCGTGTCTTTTATTTTAGTCTATTAGATTGTTCTAAATACATGTCTGTATTTGCATTCAAAAAGTATGTGTCCGGAATATGCAGACACTAATTGCATTTAGGCGCTGCGTAGTTTTGTGAGCCATTTAAAAAATACTGTATGTCCTAGAACACCGTCCGCACCTGTCTTAGATCGTACGTATCGTTAACACGACAAAAGATAAATCATACGGTCTTCACTACGTATCGAAACATAATGGGCTAAATCACTACGCCGGGTTCACATTAGACGCGCAAGTTCCGTACGGAAAACCTAAAATAAGTGAAAGAAAGGAGAATTAAAAGTGTTTACGCATAGTAGGGGAAAATTCAGGCACACTGATGCGTAAATCTCCCCCTTTTTGTTTCACTGATTATGGATTGCGCAAATGACAGTTTGGTGTGCTGTATACGGCTTAGGGTTTAGGGTTAAAAATAGCGTAAACTTATGGTAAGGAATAGTGTTAGGGTAGGAACCAGAGTTCGGGTTATGGTTAGGAAACAGGGTTAGGGGTTAGTCTGTGGAATTTCAAATGACAGAATTGGCACATTCATCATATAACTATGTGAGCCAAGCAACACGGAAAGGGACAACATTAACGTCGCTGGGCTAGCTTTTAATCAACAGCGCTTGGAAAGTTAAAACATCTCATGTTTGTTGCTCAATCTGAGTTATTGGCTAATTTTCTTGTGCTCGCATCTTGGCTTTCAAGTTATAAAAGGCAAATCTGATAATGGTCTCTAAATTGGTCTTAAACAAGAGTTTTTTATACGAGGCGGTCGATGCGTTTACTTCAGCTAGGCTAGACTTTTAGACTGTGTTTTCTCAAAATTGCCGACACTCGACCTACTAACTTAAATGTCATAATCTGGAACGGAATTAAAGATATAAGAATGGTTATGGTATCATTAGAAAAAAATTTGTTTGACGATTCATCATCATATAGTAAAAGCCCCAACTGTCCGTCCGTGCGAAGTGTGTGTGTGTAGGTGTGTAGTGTCGTGTTGTTGTGCTAGTGTTGTGTGTGTGTGTTATAGCTCGCCGTTTTTCCGGACCCAGACATTCGCTTCAAATTTGCTGTGAGCCCTAACGGGCGATGGCCACCGGGCAACCGAGGCGGCGTACGTGTCATTGGCGCAGTTGCACAAAATTAAATTAATGCGCGAAAACGTGCGCATAACTCATGCCAGCCCTCGGCGCCAGTATCTCCGGTGTTTCTAGGGCCGATTGCCTTAGGATGTTGGCAGGGAGATGACTGGGGACGGGACTCATCAGCTGTGTACTAAACCGGAAGCGGTTCAGAACGCGCGTTTTTGGCGCCGGCTAACGCCGCTTCACCTTTTTCACGAATCAACTCCCGTTTCTTAACCGAATCGCCGACAAATGTGCTGTCAGGGCTTGCCTATGACCCGGCAAAGCTATGGCAGGAAATATGAACAGCATTCGTTCATAAATGGCGCTGCGATATGCACCCAATGACAGTTCCGCTACTAGGCGAAACGTACATATGTCCCAAACGTCGCTTGCTGTTAGAAAGGGGGGGGGGGTGGTCGTACTGCGCAGGGTGGGCATGAGACCATGGTTCAATCGTGCTGGGGGGACGAGTAGGTCAGCCAGCTAGGTAGGTGTTGTTCGTGGGTAGGGGGTGGGTGGAGCGAGAATGGGGGGGGGGGGGCGGCGGCAGTGGGAGGATGGGTGGGGGCCCCAGTGCGAGGGCAGTGGAGATTACAAGGGGATGACACTATACACGTATCTGTAGTTATAAAATAAAATCGGGACTTTACTGGTTTTAGCACTGCCTACGGGCATTGCATCCAATATTGTTCCAATAATGCCATGGGGTTAAAACTTGCCACTGGGGAATTAACGGCCACGGGGGTGGCGATTGCAGATGTGGATAAATTTTCTCAGGATGGTTCAGTTAGGACACTTAAAGTCCCTGTCTCGTTGTGGGCTGGGTCACAATCGTTCTCTATTGGGTCGTAGTGGTAAACAACGA
>CM065692.1:54413653-54421153 GCA_017654935.2 Phymorhynchus buccinoides
ACACACACACACACACGACTATAAACGCCCAGCACACACACACACACATAACCCACTAGAACGCACACATACACATGCACACACACGCGCGCGCACTTCCCTCTCTGAGCATTATTAAACTATCTCGCGTTTCTTGCCTTTTTTTTCTAAAATTCATGTTGTTTTCTTTAAAGATGGCGAATGGCAAGGGAAGTTTGGACTTCAGAAGAATACTAGGAATCAAAACCCACGACTGTTCTCATTGTCTTGTTTTCTTCTTTGTAGGGGGCGATCACTGTGAGTGCTCTGCTCCTCTGCCTACACATCCTCTCTTTCTTTTCTCTTATTCTTCTTCTTCTTCTCTTCCGCATTCCACCCTTCCTTCCTTTCTCTCCTTTGTTTTTCCTACTTTTGTTGTTGTTGTTCTTCTTCTTTTTGTTTCTCCTTCTTCTTCTTCTCGTTGTTCTTCTTCGTTCTTCTTCTTCTTCTTCTTCGTCTTCTTCTTCGTCTCCTTCTCTTCTTCTTCCTCTTCTCCTTCGTCTTGTTCTTATTTCGTCCTCCTCCTCTTCTTCTTCTCTTCTTCTTCTTCTTCTTCTTCTTGCTTCTTCTTCTTCTTCTTCTTCTTCTTCTTCTTCTTCTTCGTCTTCTCCATCTTCTTCTTCTCCATCCTGCTTCCTTCTTCTTCTTCTTCTTGTTCTCCATCTTCTTCTTCTTCTTCTTCTTCTTCTCTGTTCTTCTTCTTCTTCTATCTTTCTTCTTCTTCTTCTTCTTCTTCTTCTTCTTCTTCTTCTTCTTCTTCTTCTTCTTCTTCTCCATCTTGCTTCTTCTTCTTCTTCTTCTTCTTTTCTTCTTTCTTCTACTTCTGCTTCTTCTTCTTCTCCTTGTCCTTCTTCTTCTCCGTATTCTCCTCTCGTCCTTCCTTCTTCTTTTTCTCTTCTTCTTCTTCTTCTTCTTCTTCGTTCTTCTTCTTCGTCTTCTTCTTCTTCTTCTTCTCCTTCTCCTTCTTCTTCTCCTTCCTTCTCCTCGGTCCTTCCTCCGTTCTTCTTCTTCTTCTTCTTCTTCTTCTTCTTCTTCTTTCTGCTTCTTCTTCCTTCCTTGCTTCCTTCTTGTTGGGGGGTGGTGCTTGGGTGGAGTGTGGGGGATTGGGCACTTTTCCACTTATCATTTCGTGCTTCCCAAACTCTTCAAAAACAGAATGGTTTGAGACGCGAAGATTCTTCCGACAGCTCTCGGTTTGAAGCTGAGTTGTGTTTGGTATTCCATTTTCTGTGACAACAGACCATCCAGAATTAAAGGGAGATAAAAAAAAAACCAACGATAAACGAAATCGAGAACACACAAAAAAGAACAACAAAGAAAAAGAAAACTGTAAAATAATGTACATAAAAAGAAGATGTTGAGAAGAACAGATTGTGGGAAGACGGCTAAAAACAGATACGGGAGAAGAAAACTAAAGTCAGGATGAGTGTAACAATTACCTTCAAAAAGGTGCAGATACTACTTCCTTCTTCAAACTGTTTGACAGAAATCGGACAAGAATTTTGTTGTAAAGACATACAGAAATATTTTTGCATAACAATAACGTGTCTGTGCGCGTGCGCGTGGGGAGGGGGGGGGGAGAGAGAGAAAGAGAGAGAGAGAGAAAACTTGAAAAACTTTAAAACTGAAACTTTATTTTCCAAGGATAAAGATTTAGGCAACGCCTAGTCTTCCAATCTGTCCTTGGTACATACACGAACATAGAATACAAACATGGCAAGGCATGATATTACACATACAGATTTGAACATAAAGGTAGCACCTTTGTACATATACGAACATAGAATACAAACATGGCAAGGCATAAAATTACACATACATAATTGAACATAAAGGTAGCAAAGCAGGTATTATGATAAAGACAGGTTGAAATACGAATTTATAGAATTACGTACGCACAGGTATAATTGTTAATACTTGTGCGGGCATACATGCGTGTAACCATACACGCACACACCTGCACGTGCGCGCGGCACACGCAAGAATACATGCACATACGCACAGATATATGTCGAAGCACGTATAAAAGAACTATACATTTTAGAACAGGGCAAACTAATGCAGCCTATGGTATGAAACCGGTAGCAATTAGCAATAAAGTGCGGACAATTTAAACATTGATTTTAGCACATTGTTGGAGAATAGAGAGAGAGAGAGAGAGAGAGAGAGAGAGAGAGAGAGAGAGAGAGAGAGAGAGAGAGAGAGAGAGAGAGAGAGAGAGAGAGAGAGAGATACAGAGAGAGAGAGAGAGAGAGAGAGAGAGAGAGAGAAGAGAGAGAGAGAGAGAGAGACATATACAGAGACAGACAGATACAGAGTCACGTAGAGAAAGACACAGAGAGAGGCAGACAAATAGAGAAATAGAGGTGGGGGGGGACGAGAGAGAGAGAGAGAGAGAGCTCTCTAGAGAGAGAGAGAGAGAGGAGAGAGAGAGAGAGAGAGAGAGAGAGGAGAGAGAGAGAGAGAGAGAGAGAGAGAGAGAGAGAGAGACAGCGACAGATAAATAGAGAGAAAGATACCGAGAGTTAGAGAGAGGGAAACAGGCAGGCAGACACGCATGCACACAAGCACGCTCTCTCTCTGTCTCTCTCTCTCTCTCTCTCTCTCTCTCTGTCCTCTCTCTCTCTCTCTCTCTCTCTCTCTCTCTCTCTCTCCTTCCCTCCCTCTCTCTCTCTCTCTGTCTTTGTCTCTCTTCTCTCTCTCTCTCTCTCTCTCTCTCTCTCTCACGACACACACACACACACACACACACACATACAAACTCACACAAACATACGCTCTCCCTTTCTTTCTCTGTCTCTGTCTCTCTGCTGCCTCTAGTTTCGTCTTTTTTGTAGAGTTTGTCTGGACTGATCGGTCTTCCCCTTTAACCCTTCCACCGCCAGCCATATTTCAGCCAAAGCATTTCTATTAAATTTTACCCGCGGCGTAGCAGAACACAAAGAATCCAATCCGTCTGCAGTATTGGGGATTCTTCTGTGACATACATAACATTAGGCCTACCCTTGCTTCCCAAAACTAATAAGACAATAGGGTCTTTGGATAATAGACCCCAATTTGATGCTCTTTTAGTGAAATAGGTGTTTAAATCACTGTGGTGCTAACAATGCGGCGACTTTGGCGGTGAAAGGGTTAAATTCTCATTAGCTTAGGAAGCCTGATGAGGGCTGGGAGGACAGTACAGATCAGACAGAGGGAAGAGGACTATTCACTTTCCCTATTGATAATTGGTGATGTTGCATGGGAATACAAAAAACCTACATAAGTCGCTCAGAATGTTTTTAGCAAAGAGCCAAATATAGTGAACAACCCCCAAAATATGGATTGGATTTTCTATTTAGAGCATATTTATGTCTATTTTGTATGTGTTCTACCAGTATCCTACAAACATAGAAGACATTTTGGAATGATTTATAATTTGTTTTTTTGATTGTTTGTATTGTTTTCTAAATCAAGTCAATAGAAACAAAGATGTCAAAGTTGTATCTTCTATGCCCAATGAGAGAACTTAGTGCTGTTTTTTCTCACGCCAGAGGGCATGAGATTGACGTCGTTTTGTGGGGCTAACTCCTCTTATATACATTTTATATTAGTTGGGGAGTAAAAGATAAGAGAGAGAGAGACAGTGAGAGTGGTCCTAACCATCACTCTCTCTCTCTCACTAGTACTGCCCAAGTAAGAAAATCGCGTGATATAAGCCCCTAGTGCATTGACTATTGACTGCCCTCTGGCGTGAAAAAATTATCGCCATAGGTTGACCATTCTTTGGTTCTTGCAAATTAATTATCTATTTCGAATCAGCCCCAAAACTTACAAATAATTATAAAATAAAAACTAAGGCAGAGCTAACTCAATTCGGTTTTCTGTGTATATGTATATAACAAGGCATTTTTTTTGCTCCATCATGAAAAACTAAAAAAAACCTCAATTTATGCCACAGCATGTTCCCATGCATTGTCACATATGCTTCAGCATTCGCTTCTTCAAGAAGGGTTAACCTAAACCACTGTTAAAACAAAATGTAAGCATACCTAGAGCCACAATGACGCCGTCGGCGTGCTGCCTCTCCATGTGTGTGTGTGTGTCTTTCCTATTGTCTCACCCTCTGTCTGTCTGTCTCTGTCTCTCTGACTGTCTAATGTCCTGTCTCAGTGTCTGACACTGTCTGTCTGTCTGGTTAGTTGTACTCTCCATAATCTTCGTTCTGCAATTTAAGTTCATACATACGTTTCAAACCCGGTGTGATAGCTTCCATTTGTATCTTCATCTATTCGTTTGTGTTCATTCTTAAATACTAATTTTGTTAATAATAAATAATAATAATAATAATAATAATAATAGATACATCTTCTATAGCTAAGCTATTCTCCTGATAAAACAGCATGACTCACTTAGCGCTTTACATGGAAAAAAAGTTTACACAACAAGATATTCAAAATACATGTACTAGCAAAAGTATTTAGAAAAAAAATCACTTTATCACACTCACGAACAACTCAACATTTAACAAAATACCATAAATACACATAAAACACGATTTATTTATTTATTCTAAAAAAAAACCTTCTTTTACAGGGTTGACTGGCAGTGGATGGACAGACATAAATTAACAGAGATATTTTCTGAAAAGATGCGTCTTCAGGCCAGTTTTGAAAGAAGACAGAGATGGAGAGCTGCTTCAAGTTATCTACTTTGTTGATGAATAATTGATTCTGTAAAGCGCTTTGGGCTCATTTGAGGGTAAAGCGCTATATAAATCGTACTATGATTATTATTATTATTATTATTATTATTATTTATTACTGATTCAAACAATTAGCATCTGTTGCACCTAAATCAGTCGTGTCTTGGTTTCAGATGCGTATGACTGTTCTGAACAATTATATTTCCCTTCTGCCGTTTGCCTTTTTTTGTGTTTACTGCATTGTCTTATCGGCTAATGATATTGCGCTCGTGACCATAAATTATCCTTATGCCGCAGAGGTACACGCCAGCGTACACACAGATAGGCCGGATATACTATAACTATGCGGAAACCCGTGCGCAATCCATAGATAAGTGAAACAAAGAAGGGAACAGATTTGCGCACGTCACGTGTCCGAATTTCCAAGATACTGTATGCTGAAACTTGTATCCTTCTTTCTTCCACTAATTTAGGGTTTTCCGTACGGAACTTACGCGTCTAATGTGAACCTGGCCTTTCACTCTCATAAAACTCGCTGCATCAAGCGATAGATTCAAAGTGAGTAATTGTAATTTTACAATGAAAATTCGAAAGTTTAAAATTAAACGTATCTTAAGTCATGACTGCCCACGGCATCAGCATCGGCATCTGGTATCGGCATCGGCATCGGCTCATCGGCATCGGCAACTGGAGGACAAGAGCAACGACAACGGATTTGAGAATGTAGAGAGCCGATCGAATGAGAGAGCGAGATTGTCGAGAGAGCGAGAGAGAGAGAGAGAGACGAGAGAGTATGAGAGAGACGAGAGAAGAGAATTAGAGAGAGAGATGAGGAGAAGGAAGATGGTAGCGAAGGTTCCGAGCTGAGGGAGAGAGAGGATGCGGGAGAGAATAGAGAGAGTAGGAGAGAGAGAGAGGAGAGATGTAAGGAGAGAGAGAGATAAGAGAGTGTGTGGGGATGAGAGAAGGCAAAAGAGAAAACGAGACAGAGTCTGACGAGAGGGAAAAGAGAGGGAGGGACTGAGCTGGTGCGGCGAAAGGACGTGAGGAGGCAAGATTCGAGAGAGTATGAGACGGAGAGAGAGAGAGAGAGAGAGAGAGAGAGAGAGATGAGGACGGAGGGACGAGGATTGGGAGACAAGAAGAGAGAGAGATAGAGATCCGAGAGATAGACGGAGATGGACGCGCACCGAACCGGAGACCGGGGGAGAGCACGGCAGAAGAGAGAGAGAGGATAGTAAGGACGATGAGAGTGACGTCTGAAGAGCGGGGACAGCAGAGAGACGACGAGAGGAATCTAGAAGAAATAAAGATGATGGGGGGAGGGAAGAAAAAAAGAAGAAAAGAAAAATCGTTGTTAACCCTTTGGCTATCACTACGAAATAACACGGACAAGCACTCTCTTCTGACGAATGTCCAGAAAGTGTACCCTTTCCTTCACTCGCACACTCTGATATGGACTAGGCTACTTAGTCCCCATCAGATTTTCTTCTCTGAACCACCCTATTCACTGAAAAGCTTCGTTTTTAATTATAAAAAATAAAATAAAAATAAAAAGCAAACCGGCCGCCTGACTGTCAACGAGATATCCGTTTCTTTGCTGACATATAGGTCGAGGAGTGCTATGGCTGCCAAAGGGATGCTTTTCGGGCTTTCGTAAAGCATGCTAATCTAAGTCAATAAGCAATACCACAAAATCTAAGTCAGTTTTCTTCCTCATCCTCCTAATCCTCCTCATTCTCCCTCTTTCCCCCCCCTCCTCCTCCTACTCCTTCTTCCTCCTCCTACCTCCTCTTCTTCTTCTTCTTCTTCTCTTCTTCTTCTTTTTTGTGTACAACTATTTTTCATCAGCTGCATTGCTATTGACTCGCGGTTCTTAAAGGTGGACCCTGACGGATGATGTTTTTTTTGCAAGAAACACATCGAGATCACCAGGAAAACAACAAACAACACACTTTACAGAGATCGCAACACTCACACTTTTGCTCTGGTTTCATAGAAATCAAACCGTCAAATCGGCGATTCCTCCTTGGCGGAGATGTGCTGGAAGTCACATTCTTTCAGTGAAAGAATGAACGCCTGAGTTTAGAACAAATCGTTTGCACGAAATTTCCGGAATGCAAGCCTTTTTATTTATATATTTTTTATACAATTTATCAAGAGGAGTTTTGCTCACAAGAAAGGAAATAGGGTATAGCTTTTGATTTTTTTTTTTTTTTTTTTACTGCACTACAAACAAGAAAAAGCTTCAACCTCCGCCTCCACCCCCACCACCCATCCAAAATGGCTTCTCTCTCCAGCATCTCCGCCAAGGAGGAATCGCCGTTTTTGACGGTTTGATTTCTAGGAAACCAGAGCAAAGCGAGTGTTCCGATCCTTGAAAAGGCTGTTTGTTCCTTTCTGGTGATCTCGACGTGTTTCGTTCAAAACCTCATCCGTCAGGGTCCACCTTTAAAGTCTTTGAGGACAAACTTTTTTATTTCCCCACAAGCAACGTGTTCAAAGTTTGGATTTGTTTGAAATTCCCTTTTTTTTTTCTTTCACAACAGAAACTCGGAGAAAAAATCATGATGGAAGCAAAAAGAAGGGATGTCTCATGAATAAATTGTAAAGCTAAATATTTCGGATATTAGGGGGACACAAAAAAAGCATGGAATGGTCAACTTAGGACGCTCATTTTACTACACCACCGCCAGGGGGCAATCAAACCAGTAGGGGTTTAGCGCGTGATATTCTTAGTTGGGGGTAGTGACGAGAGAGAGAGAGGCGGGGGAGCGGTGGGGGGACTCGCTCTCTCT
>CM065692.1:54423653-54428653 GCA_017654935.2 Phymorhynchus buccinoides
CTCCCTCTCTCTCTGTCTCTCTGTCACTATCTCTGTCTCTCTTTACCTCTCTCTTTCTCTATCTTTCGCTGTGTGTCTGTGTGTCTGTGTGTCTGTCTGTCTGTCTGTATCTCTCTCTCTCTCTCTCTCTCTCTCTCTCTCTCTCTCTCTCTCTCTCTCTCTCGTCTCTCCTCTCAGTCTCTCTCTCTCTCTCTCTCTCTCTCTCTCTATATCTCTCTCTTTCTCTGTATGTCTCTGTCTCTGTCTCTCTCTCTCTCTCTCTCTCTCTCTCTCTCTCTCTCTCTCTCTCTCTCTCTCTCTCTCTCTCTCTCTCTCTCTCTCTCTCTCTCTCTCTCTCTCTTGCTCTATCTTTCTCTCTCTCCGTCTATCTGTCTGTGTCTATCAGTGTCTCTCTATCACTATTACTGTCTCTGTCTCTGTCACTATCTCTGTATCTGTCTCTGTCACTATCTCTGTCTGTCTGTCTGTCTGGGATTTCGTCCATGTATTTATTTGAGCACTTAAAGTGTACTTCGTGTAAAGTAAATCAGATTCTAGTATATCATTTCTTTATGTACCCTCCCCCCCCCCCCTCTCTCTCTCTCTCTCTCTCTCTCTCTCTCTCTCTCTCTCTCTCTCTCTCTCTCTTCTCTTTGCTCTCTCTCTCTCTCTCTCTCTCCCTTTGTATGTCTCCCTACCTTTTATCGAACTATCTCTCTCTTTCTTTCCCTCTTCCTCTCTGTCTACCCACCACATTATCCTTGTGTTATTAGTGTCTTTGAAAATGAAACACCTGAACCATCTATCGCCAGTGCTTTGTATTATTCATTTTATTGATTTTCCGGTTTGCTTACGCATTTTTCTTGTAAGTCGGTATGCTGCTATTTATTCATTATATATATATATATATATATATATATATATATATATATATATATATATATATATATATATATATATATATATTATATGAACACAGACAAGTTTTATCAAAGCAAACTATATATAGTTATTATCATTATTTTTGGCCCACCCCTCTGTTCCCTTTTGACACGGGCATATGGCCCAAATTAATGAAACCATTTTCAAGTTTCCAGTCTCTCTCTCTCTCTCCTCTTCTCTCTCTCTCTCTCTCTCTCTCTCTCTCTCTCTCTCCTCTCTCTCTCTCTCCTCTCTCTCTCTCTCACCGTCCTTGATCATATTCTTACAAATAATACACGCTTGGTATCAAAAGTTAGAGCTCTAAATACAAGTAATAGCGACCATTTCCCCATTTGTTGCACGTATCTATTGAAGCCTCCAAAACAGCACAATTCATTAAAGATCGTTTAAACATTTCAGTCAAAATGACTACCTTTACGACCTTAATGTAGCTACTTTTAATGACGTTTCTAATTATACTGACCCTGAGAGTGCCCTACTTGCTTTTTATAATACGCTTCTCCCAGTAGTGAACAAGCATGCACCGCTTCGCAGATAGAGAGTTAAACAACCTTCTCTCCCTGGTTGACTCACGCCTGACATACAGGAAGCCATGAAAGAGAGGGATATTCTAAAGAAGGGGGGAGATCAGATACAAAAACAAACAATACCTACAAAGAACGAAGATGATGCGCAACTCTCCGATTCTGCCAAAGAGAAACATAAGATTGACGGAGAAAAGAAGGAGACTGAATACAAGAAACAACGCAATAAAGTAGTTGACCTTATTGAAGAGTCAAAGCGAAACTACTTTAACAAAAATGTTAGCCACAAACAGAGATACGGCTTCATTATGGCGAGCAATAAATACTTTCAGTAACAAGAATTGCACTAAGCAAAACCACAGCTACACCTGGTCTCCTAACTCATTTCACGAGCGCTTCCTCAACTTAGCAAGTTCAACAATGCAGTCTGATACCTTATGCCCTGATAAATACACGGTCCTCTCATTGCTCCAAACCTTTTGCGAGGAGAGACTATATCAACACTCCTCCTTTCGGATATCTTTGCTAGCAGTTCACGAAGTAGGAGCTCTTATTACAAGTTTAAAGAATAACAAATCAATGGGACCTGACACGTTAAGCGCCTCTCTTTTAAAATTTTCTCTTCCATACATTGTCGAACCCCTTACATATATATATATAATTTATGTATAGACATAGGAACAATACCCTCTGCCCTAAAAACAGCTAATGTTATCCCAATACCCCAAACAAACGATCATTCTGACCTAAGCAACTTTAGACCTATCTCACTTCTATCCAGCGCTATCAAAACCCCTAGAAAAGCACGTCCACAGTCACCTATCTAAATATATCGGAGCATTCGAAAAGCGCGACTTTTCGAAAAATCGCGATACGAAATGCGCGAACTACAGGATGCCGAAAAGAGCGAACAGTAATGACAAAAAGAGCGAATTTCAGAGAGTCGCATAAAACTCAGAAAGTTAGGGATAGGGTTAGGGATAGGTTAGGGATAGGGTTAGGGATAGGGTTAGGGATAGAGTTAGGGATAGGTTAGAGAGAAGGGATGGATAGGGTTAGGGATAGATTAGGGATAGGGTTAGGGATAGTAAGAAAGTAACAGACATTTTTTTCTTGTAAGGTACTTCTTGCCCCATCCCAATCCTCAACGACCCTCTCGCTTTCTGTCAGTCACATTCTTTTCTTTCTGTCAGTGACATTCGCTCTTTTCGTACGGTCGCGCAAATGGGAATATTCAGAGAGTCGCGCTTTTTGCCTGCTGCCAAATGTATAGAAAACTTCGATCTCCTTCATCCCCTTCAGTCTGGCTTTCGTAATCATCATTCTTGTCACACAGCTCTTGTCCGTTTGTGTGATTCTTGGCTCTCAGCAATAAACAAGCATCAGTTAACGAAGGTTCTGTCTTTCTTGATCTAAGAAAAGCCTTTGACCTTGTCGACCACACAATACTTATCGACAAATTGATCACACTATCATCAGAAACAGCACTCCCTGACATTCCCTGACATTCCTTTCATCATACCTGGATAACAGAACACAATACATTTATTGTAATATAAATGGCATCTCATCTTCTACAGGCACGGTAAAATGTGGTGTACCCCAGGGATCTGTCCTCGGTCCATTACGTTTCTGCATTTTCGTTAACGATCTTCCATTATCTATATCCAACCCAAATGCTTCATGTGATCTTTTTGCAGATGACTCCTCCCTTCATTCCAGTTCGGAAGATGTAACTGTCATCCAAAACTCTCTCCAGTCAGGCTTACATGATGTATCTAAATGGTGCAAGGATAATTCTATGTTAATTCATCCAAAGGTTGCGAAAGAAAATCAAAGTGCATGGTTGTAACCTCACCGCCGGAAAGCATCACCTAACACACCATTCCCTTAACCTAACTCTTGATCTGTAACGATATCGAACAAGTCCATTAACATCGAGTTCTAGGCGTCATACTTGATAACAAACTCAACTGCAAAGCACCACCAATAAATCACATTAGAAATAAACTAGCACGCAACCTATTCCTTTCTCAAACGACTTCAACCCTATCTGGACCTAGACGCACATAAATTGTTTTTCTATGGCCACTCTGTCTCTCGCATATGAACTATGCATCCACTATGCTGCTAAAGCAAAACCAAAAAAATTTTGAAAACTAGCATCGCTCCACAGAAGAGCGATCAACGCAATAATTCCTGCCAGATCCCGTCACTGCCTGGAGATTGTAAAAGCAATTTCGTCAGTATTAGCAAATTTAAAATATAACTATTCCGGGAGGCATCTCCTTAATCCCATCCAGTAAAACTGATATGATCACCCTAATGTCGGCACCACACAAGAGCAATCTTTGTCTGTTTAGACTAATGCTGTAATTGTGCTTTTCTGATTATTGTTTGCTCTTTTTTCTTCTTTCTTTGATTAACATTAGGCTACTTGTGTCATGCTATTTATGATTAAGGTTTTGCTTTTTTATTTGATTGACTATTAAGCTACTTGTGTTATTATGATGCTGCCATGATTTATTAGGCCTATTATTATGATGATATTATTAACATTTTACTTGCGTATACTGTGATGATAAAGTGATTATTATTATAACAATAGTAGTAGTTTATTAGTTAGTTATTAGTAGTATTATTAGTTATTATTAGTAGTATACTAGTAATAGTAGTAGTACTATCCCCAGTAGTAGTAGTAGTAGTAGTAGTAGTGTAGTAGTAATCAATGTAGTCGTATGAATGACAAGTAATTGTGGTGGAAGTCATTTGTTTTTCGTTCTTTGTTTTTCTGTTTTTTCTCTCCACTGCTTGGTCGGTTGGTTTCTTGTTTTGCTTGTTGATTATTACTGATGTTGATGCTCTGCCGTACCCATGTCATTGTTTATATTACTGTGGCCACTGTAGTAGTTAGTAGTGTTAGTGGTAGTAGTAGTTGATGTGAGGAGGTGGTTGAGGTACTACGACTTTAGTAGTAAGTAGTAGTAGTAGTCGTAGTAGTAGGAGTAGTAGTAGTAGTAGTAGTAGTAGTAGTAGTTTAGTAATGGTTGTCCGGTGGCGATGGTGGTGATGTTGGTTAGTAACAGTAATAGTAGTAGGGGTAGCAATGGTAGTAGAAGTACATTGTAGTGAAAGAGGTGTTTTTCATCATTATGTATTTGTTTGTTTGGTTATTCGGTTGCATTCTATTCTGTTTGTTTTTATTGCTGATGTTAATGCTCTGCCTACCATGTCGTTGCTATATTACTGTTAATCGATGTTGTTTCTGTTGGCGATTGTCCTGTGTCTCAATGTTCATTTATGGTATGAGCTATGTATTGCATGATGAATGCTTAGAACCAAGAATGGAAGACTAGGCCCAGCCTTAAATTCTTATCCTTGTAAAATAAAGTGTCTGAAGTCTGAAGTCTGAACTCTCTCTAACTCTCCTCTCTCTAACTCTCTCTTCTCTCTCTCTCTCTCTCTCTCTCTCTCTCTCTCCTCTCTCTCTCCATCTCTCTCTCTCACTCTCTCCTTGTCAAATACAGTTTTCCAGTGTCTAGTGTCCAGTGTCCA
>CM065692.1:54433653-54434888 GCA_017654935.2 Phymorhynchus buccinoides
TACTGCCTCTACAATGGAAACTTGAATATAACAAAGCCATTTTTCATGTTTAAAATAATGTCTGATCGCGCTCCTCCTGCTTTAAAACAAAAATTTGATTTAAACCTCGTCCGCAATGTTCTTCAAATCAAAGTACCTCTTCCAAGAGTTGATCTCTTCAAGACTAGTCTGTTGTACTCGGGCGGTTGTTTGTGGAATAGGATTTTAGCTTCTTTTAATGTTCATTCAAGTCTCAATGTTTTCAAGAAAAACTACCATAAGTACCTTATGATCAAACATATAAACAACATCACATATTAATCTCTGATGTAGCTTATGTTTTAAATGTTTACTCATGACATGGTTAATGTGTACATAAATCTTGTTTCTAAACATGATTCATCAGCCGTCTCGATCGTCTCCTCTCTCTCTATCTCTCTCTCTCTCTAGTTGTATGTATTTGTAGTAACCTCATCCCCCTCCCCCATCCAACCCCAGCGTATCTTCCTTTGTGCTTTGTAATCACCATATATATTATGTGTTGATATACGTACATACACACCCTTTTCCTTACTTGATACGCGCAGAAAGGCCTAATCAATAACAGTTTTTGGATTGGATCTCTCTCTCCCTCTCTTCCCCTCTCTCTCTCTCTCTCTCTCTCTCTCTCTCTCTCTGTCCTCGTCTCCCTCTCTCTCTCTCTGTCTTCTCCTCCTCCTCCTCCTCCTACCCCCCCCCTCTCTCTCTTCTTAAAAATCTCTCTCTCTCTCTCTTGCAAAAAAGGGTCTTTTTTTTTAGTCTTTCAGTCTCCAGTCGCTCCAGAGACTCATACACATCGTGAACATCGTATCAATGTGATGCTTATTAGTTTCAATATCCTTTGCCCGAACAAAGCAACGGTTTAAAAAGAAGGCGAAGATTCTCACAGCCCAGTTCATTCACATTCTTATTTTTACAATCAACCACTCCTCCCCCTCCCACCTCCTCTCTCTCTCTCTCTCTTCTCTTCTCTCCTGTTCTTCCTCTCTCCCTCTCTCTCTCGTCTCCTCTCATCTCTTCTCTCTCCTCTCTCTCTCTCTCATCTCTCTCTATCCTCTCTCTCTCTCTCACTCTCTGTCCTGTTTCAATGTGTGGCGAAATCCGTGCAGTGATGTCATGCGAGTTCTTTCGGCTTGAGTTTGAGTAAATCAGTTCAAAAAACAAAATTGGCCGAAAGGTACATTATTGATTGCTGGACAATCATGTAATGCACGTGA
>CM065692.1:54435388-54437888 GCA_017654935.2 Phymorhynchus buccinoides
ATCTTACACAAAGCACTGCCCTTCCAAGAGTCATCGTGATGGAGATATTTGCCGCGGAACTGTTCGTCAGCCGACCCAATGATGGCAATGTAGACACCCATCAGGAAGTCAGCCACAGTGAGGTTGGTGACAAACACACTGAACCCATGGGACGAAGCCATGCTCTTTGTCAGTAATCGAGAACAGAAAGAGAACAGGTTACCAGACAGAGACAGACAGGCGATCAGCCACAGGAACACACGGTAGATCCATGACTGCAGCAAATCTTCACACGACGAAATTTCGTCTTTGGGGGAAAAACAGGTCGACTTAATGAAGTTATCAGGTAAAATTTCCTGGCAACATAATTTATAATTATCTGTGACAATTATTTTAAGATAGGTGTTATCCTTCAATACTTCTTGAGGGAAATCTTTAATGCGGCTGCCTCTCATGTACAACTTGGACAATTTTGGTGTGAACCTGAAGCCATCAGAGCCAATTGTGTTGATACTGGTCATATTTAAAACTAGTGTCTGAACTTGATGAAACTGGGACAACACTAAAGTGTCAAACTCTGTGAGCGAGGTGTGGGACAGGTCAACCACAGTCAGTGCCTTCTGCTGACCAGAGGACGACAGGTCAGTGTGCATGGAGGTCAGTGGATTGTGGGACAGGATCAGTGATCGTAAATTGTGTAAATTGACCAGCGAAGTCATGTTGACGTGCTGCAGCTCATTGTCACTGAAGTCCAGCACTCTGAGATTGACAAGCGATGTCTGAGGCAGGGACAGCAGGGAACAGTTGGCCAGGATGAGGTAGACAAGGTAGGTGAGATGACCCACACTGTACATCGTCATCCCAGAACCGCTGGCGTCCAACAAACGCAGCGCAGGAACTGCTGCTGGTGAGAAGGGCTGTGGACAGGACAGAGCGTGGCCCTGACACACACAGCCCAGAGGGCACACTGCCTCACACAGCAGTTCATCATCATTCAGCGGGCAGTGCGGCCAGCCGTCACACAGCTGGTCACTGTGGACACACACTGTGGAGGACCTGCACCTGAAGAACCCTGGACACACCGGGTCCTGGCACCCTGCCTCGTCATGCTGGCCAATGCAGTCGTGCATTCCATTGCAGCGGGTGTACACTGGCAGGCAGTCGTTGAAGTCTCCAGGACAACGGTAATGGCTTTCAGGGCATGACTCGTTCACGCGCATTGGGATGGACATGAAGTAACTGATGCCGTTAAACTGGATGAGTGCGGGATATGGAAAGACGGACGCTTTAGTTATCATTGTTTTAAACATAGAGCAGTCTGATTCATCCGATTCATCCTTGCAGTGGGATATCTGATCACACCGGTTTTCATAGGACACGCACTGGCCGTCATCACAGGTGAAGGTGTTCAGACATGTTGGGTGAATACAAAACAGCTCGTCACTGTCATCTGAACAATCCACTGTGAAGTCACAGACCAAGGTGTATGACAGGGTGAACAGACCGTTGTCACACGTGAACACTGGAATTGTGCTGTGAACACCGCGTCTGGAGTCCATAGTCTGTTGGTGAGCAGAGTGAGTGTGAGGACCACAGGGGCTGGCCTGTTGTGGACCACACACCTGGTATGGGCTGGAGCCACAGAGCAGGACGCCGTGTGTGGTGTGCTGGTTGGGACAGGTCACCAGGGACTGGGGGTTGTCAGTTAATGCTGAACGTGGTCTGGACAACGCCACAGGTTTTAGGAAGCTGCTGCTGCTACTGTTTGTTTTCATCTCACAGATTGCTTCACTAGGGCGATCGTCATAATAACGTAGTTTACATCGAAAAGCATAATAGTGATTATCAGTCAATGATGCGAGACACATCTTCACCCCTTGATTGTACTGAAAAACGTTAACAGAATGGTAATAAACCGTTTGTTTGCCAATAATCATTAGTCTATACATGTTGGGAGCTGACACGTCATTGTAATGCAAATCAACCATAACACGTTTACCCCAGGAGATCAGTTTCAGTTGCAGAAGTACAGAGCGCCAGTTCTGTTGACACACCGGCCTACTGAGGGAGCCCCCCAAAGCTCTGCATTCTGCTGAAATCTGTTCGTTAAAATCGCCCCTTTCGTTTTCATTGTACTGCAGCCCGTCAATCAAGGCATAGCAGTTGCCGCACATTAAGAACAGGCCCGGACAGTCAGCACTGCTGTAGAAACAGTGTTCTGTTTCGTCCTGTCCACCTTCACACTCTGTCTTCAGGTTGCACTCCACGTGGGGCTGGAAGCTGGCGTAGTGAGGAACAGAACAGTTCCACAGGCCGCTGGCTAATTTAACAGGGGCGTGATCTTCAGGAACAACCGTAAAGTTCAGCTGAAACTTGTGTGTTCGTCCATCCGTAGCAATGTCCAGCTTTGATATCCTGTGTATAGTTGTACTTAATGTAGACAAAAATTGAGTATACTGATAAGTGGAGTCATCTCTTTTTCTATAGCCTTCAAGCCGCACACTGGAACCATAGCCTGAAC
>CM065692.1:54442888-54460388 GCA_017654935.2 Phymorhynchus buccinoides
ACAGATTCGAAACATTGTTTATTATTATATTCCCAGCACAGTTCAATTTTGTTCACAGTGTAACGCTGTGAAATGAGTGATGGTATTTTCTGTTAGATTTTTTTATGAAAGAAACTATCACAATCTGTACAACAAAAATGCTCTGAACTTTTAATACAGGGCAATTAGAATCCGTTCATGACGTATTTTATAACATGACGTAATTCAGAAAGTCATATGCAAAGAAATGTAAGAAGTACCCAACAAAAATAGGCTTGTAAATGAGTGCAACATCACGGTTCAAACAACTACTTCTTTCGATTGCTGCTTCAGATGAGTCAGAGACAAACAAGATGTCAAAACATGTGTGAAAACTTTATTCATCAACGTACAGTAGCCAACAAAAGCGTATTTTTTCTGATTTGAAACGCTCTTTCAGCCAACAGAGGCCATATGACCCCTTTAAGGTAAATGGTGAACACTCATAATTTTTCAGTTGTCGTAGAGGTGTACGCCAAGGGTGTGGTCTAAGCCCAACACTTTTTTCACTGTTCATAAATCAACTCGCTAATCATATTAATTGTGTCAAATGCTAGTTACGACTGTTAGACATCGATCAGGATGGATGACCTAATCAGGCCTATAAAATGCTAGTTAACATGGATGGAAACATCAAGACAGGTTGTGCTAGTAGAGTTGGGGAAATTCTTAGTACATCAGGGTTCCACTTTGTGAGGCTCTCTCAAGGACTAGGTGATGTCAAGTTATCTTTGAAGATGCTGAAACAAAGACTAACAGATATGTATGCTCAAGAAGCAAGGAAAGGTACGAGTTATATACTTCTTTTAAATCAACATTTGAAATTGAAAAATACTTTTCTCACGTTGCCATATATTGCTTCCGTGTATCACTGTCTCAATTACGTTTGGGCGCACTTTCTCTACATAACAACTTGCACAGATACAGGGAATCCCCTATAAACAAATAGTGTGTTTATTAGGCGCTTTATCGAAGCCTGTTAGCACGAGTGAATGCCCTTGGTTATCTCTAGCGCGCGGAGTCGCGAAGAGCGCTTTTCCTTGTTCCGGGCCGATGACAGGTTGGCAGTTTGGCGTGATACTGTTGGATGCAGTTTGACAAGAAGAAAAATGGGCAAGGATTCATTGAAGGGGCAACCAAATAAGACATGCAGAGGCCACTACTGCTGTGCGTGCAGCAATTACCGTGGAAAAGTGATGGAAGATGGACGAAAAATATCACTACATCGCTTCCCAGCTGACCAGACTGTTGCAAACATTTGGAAAAAGCGTGTGACGCTGACAATGAAAAGATTTGTTTTCACAGAGCACAGCAGGCTGTGTTCGGACCATTTTGAAGGGCGTGCCGGTCCTCAACCACCGAATGTAATCATCCCATCGCTGTTTTCAACAAAAAATTTAAAACATCAAAGGTAATATAGTAAATATTTATTTTATTAATATAATTAAATATCCACTTCATACAGCTTTCGCATTGAATCTGTGGACCACACACCTTGTTACTTGTATTAATCAACATTACTTTGACACATAACAATGTTGTGTGTTTTTCTCGTTTTCTTATTTATTTGTTTGGCTCAGATGTGATTATTCAATGACAGACTCAGACTGCAAGTGCAACTGAGCAAACTGACTTCTTCTCCAGTAAATCTAACTTAAGTGACCTGACTCAGGACTGGCTGGGTCACTTAGCGGTAAAATCATATTTCAGGCCCCATTATTATCTGTGCCAATTTCATGCAAGTTTCGCCTGGACTCGGGTAAGGGATAGGGTTAGAATCAGTTCTGAGCTATTTTCATCAAAGAGGAGGGGGGGGGGGTATGTTGTTGTTTCCTGGCTTAGCGACTCCAGGGATCATCCCAACAGCCAGAGCACTTGAGCAATTCAGTACAAATGCACCAGCTAGGGATGAGAACATTACGTGTGTGACCGTTTTGGATTACCCCGCCATGTGGGCAGCCACACTCCATCTTCGGGGGAGGGGGTGTTTATGAATTAACTTTATCCCTAAAAACAGCCGCTCGAAGTCAAAACAACAGCGCGAATGCTAAGCCATCGGTCTTCCTTTCGGCACCGTTTAGACCAATTTAGTGGACTGTGCAGCAGTGGAAATAGGCTGGAAATTGTTGAATGAAATAGGCTCTCACTTCTCACTCTAATTTCAGTTTGTTTTTTGTTGATTTTTCCCCAATTATGTTTTGGGGATTAAAAATAAAATAGTCGTAAACTGATTTTAACCCTATCCCTTACCTGATTCAAGGTGAAACATGCATGAAATAGGCGCAGATAATAATGGGGCCTGAAATAGGATTTAACCCACTTAGCTTCTTCTTTTTCTTACATATAGTGTCCTCCATCAACAATTTTATGACGACGTGGGGGGTTTCCAACTAAACAGTAGACTTGTGTACACATAGAAGACTTGCTGCCCAGATGATCAGGTCAATGCAGGATTGAATGGGAGGACTGGGTGAGAGGGGGGTGGGCATAATTTGGGGAATAGGCCTGGACAAGGGGTATGGAGTTGAGGCAACGGAAAGGTGAGGACAGGGCAAAGTGGGGGGGAGGAAGGAACGAAGGGGGGGGGGGGGGGGAGGGGGTAGTAGGTTTAGATCTGGGATTTGAATACCTCCACTGAGGCTGATATATGCTTCTGGTAGAAGAGTTCTACTCACACTGTCAGTGTCACACACAGCCCTGGGAAAGAATGAGTACTTCCAGTCTCACGATTAGGGTATGACATCTGTACACATTTTCTGCGGATGCTGTGAAATTACATTTACAGTGACAAAATAATCAGCAAATCATTGAGGTTACTTAATACTAGAAAGTAAAGGGGAAATAATGTTCCACACAACACACAAATGGCAATCCATGCTTGTTTTTAAAAAGAAGTAATCTGGTAGTATGCCAATCATACATGTATTTAGCAGACTACATAAGTACAGCTTCAGATTGTTTTTAAATTTCATGGTCATATGACTCCTGATTAATTACAGAAAATGATGGGTCAATGTCCAGAATAATGGGCCAATAAAAAGTGTCACTGTTGGGTGTTGTATTAAACTTGAATAATTTATTGTAATATTCTTGATGATTTTTATTTGATGATTATTTATCTGTTCTTGTGTACCACAGATCTGCGAAGCTGACAAGGACAACTTTTTGACTGGTTGTGGGAAACTGTCATCAAGGAGAAACTCATGTGGTGGCATTCAGCAGTCCAACAGATGTTCCAGTTTGGCAAGTCCAATTTCTTCAGTAAGTTAACTCTTTATTATCCTAGATGTCTTTTACCTACAATGTCTTGCCCAATGAGTTTATTAATGACCGACCGATATTCCAGTCTGACACATCCCTTTTTAATCTGTAATTTCATAAAATTCTTTATTGTCCTTTGGCATTGTACAACGCACATGGAAACTTGTCTTCCGTGTAAAATAAGATTATATGAAAATAAAAATATTAAATAAAAACATGAAACGTAACTTTACATTTAAACAATATGTAACTCACAACACACCCAATCATTCATCTACTCTCCGCTATCTTGCTCACTAATGCAACCCACCACCACTTTTCCCTTCTTTTTTTGACCTTTTTTCTTGTTCCCCTTTTTTCATTTTTTTTGTTTTTATCCTCTTGTCTGCTTGACTGACTAATATGGACATTTCCAAGAGCCTTAAGTGTTGTTGTTTGATACAAAAATGTCTGGGTTTCTGTGTAACCTAGTGTTTGGTGTATACTAACACATTCATACCGTGTGAAGTTGGTGTGTGTGTGTATGCGTGTGTGTGTGTGCAGTAGAACCTCCCTCATAAGATCGCTCCTAGGTTCCATTGTACAACTTGTGCAGTGAGTTAATTACTGAGTTCATTAAGGTGATTTGTGTAAAAAAACAAAAACAGAATGCACATTTATTCATAGGGAAAAAACAATTTTAAAACAAAAATATGCATATTTCATGCCAACTTTATCTGACTTCAGATTTTAATTTGCTCAAATTATCGTAATTTTAAATACACACAATAGAATCCATGTGTTCTTTTCCCCTCCTACGCAGTTTCAGTAACACGCAAAGTACCATACTTTTCTGACTCTAAGGCGCACCCTCCAACTGTCACTCATAATTCATATTTTGTTAGGTGTTCTTGCTATATCAAATTATAAGTAGTCATATTACGAGGGGAATGAGTCTCACTTTTGGGGAGTAAAAATATCGCCTTATTGTTAGAAAAATACAGTATTTTGTTTTTCTAAGACAATAAAATATAGAATTATGAGGGGAAAAAAATCTGAAGTATTGTACAATTAAAAACAAACCTATTGTCAGGCCTTTTTTTTGGTTTTGTTTAGGGACAATTTGCTGCTACTGCTGAAGCTGCTTTGCTTGAGAACCCAGCACACAGGATGGAGTTGCAGGAGGTTGGATCTGCCTCTGATGAGCATGTAAGTGACTTGAACCTCATACATTATTCAGGCATGGTAGACCTCCGCGAATTGCGGAAAAGCCATGAAAATTTGACACCCCCCCCTCAACCAAAAAAAGCCGGGCGAAAAACTCGCTCGGGTGCCTAAAAATTACGTGCGTTAAAACCTATGCAATCGCTTCGCGGAACCGGATGTGAATGACTGAACAAGCAACTTCCCGCCGAAGTTAGCAGTTGTGCGCGGCCTAGCTCACGCCACACGTTTCCAGATTTGTGATCCTAGTGCTTCTTTTTCTTCTTCTTCATTTTGACGCCCAACTTCATCATTTTAGTTTGAGTCGACATCTTTCAAATGAAATGCAGAATCGGTTGGATATTCTTCCGCGAAACTCACTTTGCCCCCACTACCATGCCTGATTATTATTAGAAATAAATATGTGTGGATGTGTTACTGTGATGTCACAGAGTAAGAGTTGCAACTGACCCAGTTCAATGGATTGATGTAGACTGTGACGCCTTTTCAGTTAATTTTAGCTACTAAAATTCTCTGTGACTAGAATATATTCCAAATACCAAATTGAACGGAAATTTGTATCCTCATTATATACTTTTGATAGGTCCTCATTTTGTTCTGAAATATGTGGTAAGCATGGCAAATATATATACAATGGATTCCTGCCAACTAACAACTGGATAACTCATAAAGACTTCATAACTCACCATAATTTTTAGGTCCCATCTTAACCCCTTCAGTGCCGGCTATCAGCTGCGCATACGCAGCCGGTATGCAGCGCGTTTTTGGAATGCGGCAATAGCACCGACATATATATACCGGTATACAAACGTCGGTGGGAAGTATTGATGCATTAGACTTAGAGAGCACATATACACTTCGGCACTGAAGAGGTCAATCATTTGTATGCAAAAAAGTATTTTTATCTCAAAATATTGGCTATATCTCAAAATAAAATTTTGGTCCTTTCAATTTTGACTTATCTGATTTCTAATGTATAATTATTTATTTTTTAATCCATGGTTTATACCTTCCCTTCTCTTCCTTTTTCTAAAAAATAAAGTGTAGCTTGAAGTAATTGAAATGACAGAACTGACTACCAATATTGTTCTTTCTCTCTCTCTCTCTTTTGTATATTGTGTTATTTAAGTGGTGTATTCATCAGGTTGGGTGTTTTAAAGTCTTGAAATTATTTTATATTGTTACAGGATCTTGAGAGACAGACACCTGTTGTTGGGTGCAGCATCACGCCATATGTGGCATCAGTGTTGATGCACGACTATTGTGGACCTGTGCTCAAGGAAAGCCTCCCTACAAGTTGTGCTGCATCTTCCCAAGTTGACATAAGTGATTTTGTCACTTTCTGTGACGCTGCAACACACACAGATGTGCCGCGAAAGCAAACAGCAGACACAGGTATAAACTGTGACATGAAGAAGTTGTGTGACAAAGGCATTCAGGTTGGAGTGGAACAGTTTGAGACCGCCACTAATACAGATTTACCAGCAATGACATTTGAAGATGTTGCTGATGATAACCAAAAACTGATTTTCTATACTGGCATACCAAACAAGGATGCATTTTTGGCAGTTTTTGATGAACTTGCACATGATGAAAAACATCTGAAATCTCAAGTGGGTAAAAGAGAAAATCTACGCTACATGGATGAATTTTTCATGTTCCTCATGAGACTTCGTCTTGGTCTTCTTTTACAAGATCTCGCTGATCGTTTTCGCATTAGTTTGTCAACGTGCTCAAATGTATTTTCTGCTTGGACTATGTTTCTGCACACAAATGTGGTCCCCCTCATTCAGTGGCCTTCAACAGAAGACATATTTGCATCTATGCCAAGGGCTTTTCAGACTCATTTCCCCAATTGCAGGATTGTGATTGATTGTACAGAGATATTCACTCGCAAACCATCTTCACTTGTGTCACAGACTTTAACCTATAGCCATTACAAATCGAACATGACCTGGAAGGCCCTCATTGGCATTACTCCATGTGGAACTCTTTCGTTTGTCTCTGACCTTTGGCTAGGCAGCATCAGTGACCAGCAAATAGTTGTGAAGTCTGGCCTTCTGGATTTGTTAGACAGAGGTGATGCAATAATGGGTGATAAGGGTTTTGACATTTCAAGGTTCACAACTGAAAGAGGAATTCAGTTAATAACCCCACCAAGAAAGAATAAATTGAAGAAAATGACTCCAGAACAGATCATTCAAACAAGGCGCATAGCTTCCCTCAGGATTCATGTGGAACGATACATGGCCAGAGTGAAAACATTCAGAATATTAAGTGATGTTCTTCCAACTTGTCTTTATCCCAACCAAGTTTGGAAAGTTTGCAATGCTCTGACAATGCTATACAAACCTTTAAATCCTCGTCGTTAACTGACCTCCGTTATGTTATATACTCCAATTTAAGACTGATTTTTCTGGACTTTTTGGAAGTCATAATAATTGAGACCTTTTTGACTGTACAATACATCGAAGTTGACCAATTTTGAGTTATGTCTATGTTTTGCACATGGTCGCTTGGCGACATGCAACTTATAAAATAGTTCCTTTTTGACAAATTATGTTAACCTTGTGTTGAAATTTGCTTTTCGTCCTTCAGCTGTAATATGCTTTTTGATCTGAGACGATACTGTGCATTTAGCATTGGGATTCAATTTGTATGTCAGTGTAGACTAAACAATTTGTTTGACTAAAAAGCCAGGTGAAATTGTTGTCCATTGTGTGTAGGATTAAACAAGACTGCCAGGAACTGTAAAATGGGTTGTCTGGTCAAGTTTTTGTTTTGGCAGGTTTTTCATTATTGCTCAAGCTTATGAGTCAGGTGCAATATTTTGCTGAATTATTTTGCTTCATACTCATAGTGTATTTAAGAGCCGATCCCAGGAATCGGGTAGTCAGTTAAGAGTGGGAGAGAGAGAGAAACAAGCCAGCGACACTCCTAGCTGCAGGCTTTCGCCTGCGCCAGCTTAGTTTTTCCCTCCTTTTGCGTTTGAAAAAGGGATGCTTTCGCTGCGAGCGCCAAGCAGAAACTGACATTTTTAGCCTACTGCTTGCTTATATAGTGCTGCGCTGGCTTTAACAGCTTCTGCCAACACTGCTTTGTATTACTTATTGGCTCGTTTGTATGATTTTCACAAGCATTTGTGTACTTGCTATCATCAGGATCATGACTGACGCCATTTCGCAGTTTTATTATTATGTGGTATCAAACCAGCATAACTAATGAAATATTGCATAACGAACATTATAAAGCATGTCATTTAGCAAGAGCTACTTTAGCAAAAGAAATATGATTAAATGACATTGCAAAATTAGTGCAACAACTGCCACAAATGTAGATTTTGTTTGCACTAATATATTTTAATCAGCATCAGTCATGAAAATCTGCATTGTTGTGCAAACACAATCAATGTTAATTGGGTGGGTATGTAATGGCCCATTCACAGCTACAACTGGCACATAGCATATTATTTTACACCCTGGATACATTTTGGAAGGATAAAAAGTTTTAGCAAAGCTTAAAATTCATGTTTGTTAATTATACTTAGGTTGACTGTCATCGAAAACTGATGAGCAATTCTTTGTGGTTCATTGTTAACCCTTTCGCCGCCAGCCATTTAATAAAAAAAAATCATTAAAGTTACCTGAATCACAGAGGAAAAAAATATCAGCAAAATTGCACATTTTTCTGTGACATTAGGCCTATCCTTACCTCCCAACATTACAAAAATAGGATCTTCAGATAACAGGCCCTGATTTTATGCTTTTCAGTGACATGGGTGTTAAACCATTGTGGTGCAAAAATGTGACATTGGCGGTGAAAGGGTTAAATGACTGTTTAATCCTGTAACGATGGCTGCTTTAATGTAGTCACATCTTTTTGTTAGCATATGAATTATATTATTTCATTTAAAATTTGTATATGCTATTTGATGACAAAGTCAGAATTTGCTGACATTAGCAACTGATTATAGCAGCTCCACAGCTTCATTATTTTGTCCATAAATTACTGGGTACTATTTTCAAACCATGTTTTATTCTTAAATTTTATAAATGTATGTACCGTATAACAGTTACCATCAACCAATGACTAAGCTATTTGGGTCATTGTTTGATGGATTCTAATCAAATCAGTGATGTGCCACTTTTTTGCTATAATCAGAAATCATGATCAAGTCTTTGCTAATGTTCGTTTAAATTAAAGACCTACAAAATTTCAGCTAACAAAACATATATATTATGTTAATGAAAATTAAAAGAATATAAGATGGTTTGGAAACATTTTATACAATGCAAGGACAATTTTGTGGCCCTGAGATTATGGAATTAACAATCGTCATAACTATGGTGAAAATTGCAGGTGAGTGGGGATCGGTGAACTTTAACTGCTCTGTTATATTTGTGTTGAGAAGCTTGCTGTCCTTTAGTCTTGTGGTTTTGCGATGTATGTTTGAACTTTCATTTAAGCTCCACTTGCAGCATTGAATGTGATTTTCAATTTCTTTATTTATGAAAATGGGCACTTTGGTTTATCAGTACAGAAAACCTGTCTTTATTATTAAGACTTTGTTTTAACCCTTTCACCGCCAATGTTGCATTTTTGCACCATAATGATTTATACCCATGTCACAAAAACTCAAAAAGCCTTGAAATCTAGATCTGTTGTCCAACGATCTTGTGTTCTTGATTTGAAGAGGTAAGAATAGGCCTTATTTTAAACATGTCAGAGGAATCCCCAAGATTGCAGACAAAATCTTTTTTCTATTCATGTAAGTTTAATCGAAAATTTTGGCTAAAAAATGGCTGAGGCGAAAGGGTTAATGTTTTTGTTTTGACAATTTGAAAGTTTTTTTGTTTGTAAACGTACATAGCTTTTTTAATTCAGGACCGAGGTGTTCTGAGACTGGAATTGTGGGTTATGTGTGTGCTCATATAAGTGTGTACGAACTTTAATTATGATTAAAAGACATGGATTAATAAAAGACAGTATACACAAAAGTGCCAAAGGATATTCAAAATTGACTATGTGTCCTCTGTCATGCATGAAAGTGTTTTCCTTTCTTAATTTCTCTATTTTTTCATGTCCAAAGTTAAAGTATTCTTGGTTCCTTTGGAAGGCTACAATTATACGTTTTGTTAAATGTTTTGGTATGCAGCACTTCATTTTTGAGACAACATAAATCACAGTATCACAATCAATATTTCACAGTATCGCAATCTTATTAACACTAACAGTACTCACTACTGTATTTTTCGGACTATAAGTTAAATGAGTATAAGGCGATACTTCTTCCCCAGACTCAGGCCCCTTCACCTTATAATATGACTGACAATAATCATAGTAAGGAGGAAAAAAAAGAACAAAATCTGAAATTTGCGTAAATGTTTGGGGGTGCGCCTTATACAAACATGGGCTTTATAGTCCCAAAAATAAGGTAATTATTAAGCAACTCATCAATCAGATTATGCCATTCAATCACAAGTCAATGTCGGTCATTTCATAAAGGAAAGTTTATTTTTTAACCCGAACATCAGTATTCTGAGCATGACGCTTTAACCCCCAGTCCCACATTCACGAGTTTACAGAGTTGTGGTGATGCACCTCGACCATACCAGATAGGATGATTTCTTCATTTGATAGTCCACAGTACCCAATGGCAGTGTCTAACTAAACACTAAAAGAAAAACATAAAAAGCTCAGTGGGGGAAAAAAGGAAATAGAATAAAATTAAATAGGGAAATAAAAAGATGAAAAGCTCAATGGTAGAACAAAAATGGGTTCAGAAATTAATTCAGAGGGTCAAATAAATTATAAAGACAGAAAAGTTAACAACAGGGCACTTTGAACGAAAGAAAGGAACTAAAACTGTTTGTGCAGACAGGAGTAGTATATTATGTTTCTGTAAACATTTCTTTTTTAATGACAGGGCCCAATCCATAGGGGAAACTGAAAAGCACATCAAAGTTTACTGTCGGAAATTGACTGATCAAAATATATTACTGAGCTTGTGATCTTGTCACAATAATCTCATAAATTAAATTTGCATGTATCCTGATGTCATCAAAAATACAAAATAAAAAGAAGCAAAGTGAGATTTGGTCATGTTTTATACTGTCAGTCATCACAAATTGATTATTTATAAGCACAAGTCATAGGTCCTGGAATAGAAATTATGTTCATGTTTTACGAACTAATAGCATATTGAGAATGAATTGGCTATTACACTATTTAATTTACTATACAGGGATTATTCTTCTTCCCGTCAATCGGCCAACTTCATCAGGTTGAAGATAATCACCAGTATTAAAAAAAAAGAGAAAATGAAGGTCATCACACGACACCGAGACAGCAAGAAAAATAAAGGAATAAATAATGTCATGTAACAAGATGGATCCCTGAAGACTTCATTCAAACCCATATAAAAAAAAAAAAACTACCTCAACAGATTTTAGCCAAATTAACCCTTTCAATCGCCACTGTCGCCTCTTGGCACCACAGTGATTTATCACCCATGTCACTGAAAGGCATCAAATGAGGGTCTCTCATTAAATGGGATAGGCCCTATTTTTAGCATATCACGAGGAATCCCCAATATTGCAGACAGAATCTTTTCTCTACCCAGGTAAGGTTAATGGAAATTTTTAGCTGAAAAATGGCTGGCTTTGAAAGGGTTAAACTTAAAGTAGAACTAGAAGTCAATTTTCAGTCAAGCAGTTTGTTGTACTGATTACGGTATTAGAAGCCGCATAACAGTGGCAGGGTGGACTTACTTTGGGTGCAATTTTCTATTTCTCAGTATGCGTGAAGAAAACATTTCAGGGACTACACCACTAACAAAGAAAGAACGCAGCTTATGTTGCATGGTCTTCCAGAGATCCTCATCAATACTGATACGTTCAATGTGGATGTCGGAGACAGTCCATACCACAAAATCGCACCACTTCCTGCCTGTGATGCCCATTTGCCCCTGTACTTTGGTAAAAATAAGGGTGGGAGGTTTTCAGCTTCACCTCTTCCCCCTTAAGGGCACAGCAAAAGCTCTTGTCTGCACAAGCTTCCTGGATGGACCGAGTGGACCATGTGTATGGGCACTTCACCTCCACAAGACCCAGAGGAGGTACACAATCGGGACAATGAACCAGTCCGTCCGGACTGGTTGCCAAGAATGGGAGATCATGATCAACAACAAGGCCACAGTCAGCAACAGACAAGTGTGGATGAGATGTTGCCATTCTATTGAAGTACTGGCGCCTCGCTGCTGCTTCATGGTTCTTCCCCCACTTGGTAGCAGCGGTCTGGAAAGGGCGACAATATCCCATGATGCTTTTCACCAGATTGTCAGGCTCTGTGTCTGCTTTTCTGCACATCACTGCACCAAACTGTGAGCTGGTCACCCGACCAGATCGTGCATTGTGCCAAGCAACGCATTTAGCCTGCCCTCTTGTGCAAGCCTCAATCTCCTTGATTTCACTTTCCGACATCTTCAATGACTTCACATAGTCTTCAAACTGCACCAAGCATTTCTCATTCTTCAAATCCACATGATCTGCAAAGTTCAGTTTAACAGGAGGAAGTTCCACTTCAAAGTCCCTCTTTGCCTGTTCTTTGTTGCTGGTAAAGCTCACTAATGAACAGTGTGGGTTTGATGCTTGCAATCTGCTGCTCAATCTTGTGAGGTTTAACACAACTTTGGGGGAAGGCTGCACATCTGACTTTGGGCGACGAAGAGGCCTATCAGCAACTTTTTTTGGGGATAGGATCCGTTTTCTTGGAATCAGCCATGCGCATCGCTGTGACGTTGAAGAAAGGAGGCCCCTTTCTCTCTTCTCTGTCATGTCAACCAGCATATACAGCACAGCTGCAATATGGTTGCATGATTCTCCATCCCTGAAACAAAAAAAGCAAATGCGGTTCAGTTAACATTTGACGATGTAAAAATACCATATTTTTCACTAATAAGTAAGGCGCATGCGCACCCCCACAATTTTACACAACATTCAGATTTTGTTATATTTTCGTACTATTTTACTATTTTTAGTATGCAGAATGATTATAATATAAGGTGCAGGTTCTCAGTCTGGAGAAAAAACAATATCGCCTTATGATCGAAAAGTGATAGGACAAACTGTCCTGAGATGAGATAAATCAATAGGACAATACCCTGGCTCGTCAAGAAATCAATAGGACAAAGCGTGCCACTGGCAATGCAGTGTTAACAAAAATAATCCGACATTTTCAATTTTAATAGGTCAATGGCCTAATAAGAAAATGTACTGGACTTCCACCCCTCCCCCACTGCTTAAAATTTATTATAAGACTAAGAGTACATAAAACACCAGCATAGGCGTCAAAAGTCAAATAGTAATAACATTAACACATTGTTTTTGGCCTGCAATATATTTATATTGAAATAAGCAATATTATTATAAAATAAATAATAAAAAATGTTTAAACATGGCATTCACAACAGTTTACTTTGATGGATTTACTTAGTTAAATAATGGATAGAAAGAAGATTTTTCAAGTGACAAATCTCAATATTATAGCATTAAACTAAAGATATGAAAAAAGTACAATAAACGGTGGTGTTCCTCAAGGTAGTGTTATAGGTCTTATTCTTTTTATTTATTTTATAAATGACGAGCAGGTACCCGTCACCGCTTCTATCACCTATCACCACTGTAAACAAATATCAGCCCAACCCTCCAGAACAGTAGTCGCTTTCTCTGGTATGTGAAAGTCATAGACAGACACAACTGACTAGCATACACATTTAGTGATTTACACTCAGTGATCATGATAAATTGTTTGTTTACTTCCTCTTCGATCGCTCAGTTTCCTGTCAATTATGAGTGCAGATGTGTCATGCTGCCATTATGCACCTAAGAAATACATAGGCCAAGCAAGTCCTACTTCGGCTGGAGGAAATGTTTTTGAAAATGAAAGTGTTTCTTGAAAGAAGGCAGGAGAATGGACCGGTGAGGCAGAAAGATTGTAGATGACACTATTGACAGTGAGTAAAAGGAAAAGGGAGTTAAATAAGTAATTTTGTACACACACACAACAAATTTTATGTCATGTAAAATTAAGATGTAAGAGGAAATACCTCTGAGTTTGACATGCTTACCCTGCAGTGCATGTGCAGTCTGCTGAATGAATATGCCCAGTGTGTTTACTGAGGCATATCCAAGTCTGGTAGTCTGGAGATTTCTTTGGATCCTTTCCAGGTAAGGATGGCATGACGGAGGCTTTCACAAAGCCATGATCAACCGCATCTTTGACTCTGTGGAAATAAGCTGAATGGACATGGCCCTCGTCAAACATCGTTTTGGCTTTCAGCTGTCTCTGAGCACCCATCCTTTGGTTGTCTGTTGTACGGTGGTGGCTGAGGACCAGATAATTGTAAACATCTTTGTCAGTAACGGCAGGACAGTCCACCAGCTCTTGCCACTCTGACAAAGTCGTGGGATTAGGCAATTGATAGCCAGTTGGCGTCCCCAAGCGGTTGAATTTTCTTGCAAGTGACTGGCTTGCGTCGGTTTCTGCCCCCAAGTTGGGTGTGAGGTTCAATTCCACGCAACCCTCCGCGCGTGCCACAAGTTGCGCTTTCTTTCCAATTAAACTTTGGCCTCGAGCTCTCAAAAAGTCCTTCAAAGCTGGAATTGTCAGCTTCTGAAAATGATTTCTTTCGCTCTCCATCTTCCCTGCTCAGACGATCGCCACCGGAAGTAAACATGCAAAGGGACTGAATCCGCGAGGCACAAAAATCAAGGGAAGTAACAACCCCACCTAAAACGGCTAATAACATCGTAGTTTCCTTGTCTAACAAATTTAAATATCGAATATCGTTTTTTCTTATTCTTTAAACCTCTGGTGTTAATTGTAATCGCCCTGAGACGATCCATCCCGAAACATTAAGATCCTAATCGTTGATTAGTGTCTCGTTAGTCCATTGTCCGTGCGGCCGTTACCAGAAAGACACTGGGGAAGCCACGCCTCTAGGTTATGTCTGTGGCTTGCTCCGTGCCTTCCATTTGATCGTTTCCTCTCTCCTCTTGCGACGACTTTTTGGCATTCACCCTCTCCTTCTTGGGGGGAGCCTTGCGCGGTGGTGAAGGTGAGCGATTTCGTTTACTCGCTGGGGTGTGGGATCTGTTCCTACTGTCACGATGAAATGGCAGTGTGGCTTGTGTCAAACCCTGTGTAGATGGCTTAGCAGACGGCAGTGCTGTCTGCTGCTGCTGTGTAGGCCTAGTTTTATCAACTTCTGCCTCCTCGTTTGCTGGGGCGTCGCTCGCAGTATTGGATGCACTTGGCCTATTAGGCCTTTCGCCCGTTTCTTCCACCGTGTCGGGCGTGGCTTGTGGCGCGAGCTCACAAGTTGGGTCGCCCGCTTTGTGTCCGTCTCTGTAGCACTGTCTGCATTTCACTGCATTCGGGCAACTCGCGGCGAGGTGCCCTTGTTTTAAGCACTTGTTGCACACAGGGGTGCGTTGTTCTTTGTGGAATAGGCCTGCGGTGAAAATCCCGATCTTTGCCTGTTTGGGGAGAGGGCTGGCAGGTACATCAATGTATACAAATCGCCGGCCGGTCTTATAACGGCCCAGCTTTCCATTAATGTCCCGGTCCCTCTCCTCAATCACTCTCGATCTACATTTTATGGAAAGTTTCTTTTCTAAAGTTTCCGCTATATCGGAATTGGCAACAGAGAACGGCAAGTTGCTGACGAACAGTTTTGTTGCCGGAGTCTCTCTCTCGGAACCGTCGCTGTCCTTCACAATGAAAGGGTTTTTGTCTCTAGGCTGTACAGTCAGCCCCCGCAACTCAAACCCGTTTATTAATAAGTTTGTGCGTGCTTCGGTTGTTAGTGGGTACAACCTCCACAGTCCACCAATCCTTTGGGCGCCATCAATCGTTTCATAACCGGAACATTGTTCTGCTGAAGAGCACAATTCAGTCACGCTATATTCTTTCTGCTCTACCGCAGGCAAGTTTTTATTCAGCAGGAACAGGGGCGGCACGCGGTTAGGGGCCGGTGCCGCCATGTCTCTCCTTGCCGGCTGGCGTGCCAGCAAACACACACACTTTTTAGTCAATTACACTTCACATGACTGTTCCCTACAACCGTAAAAGTACACAATTGAAGAGTAAAGCACAGTCGCGAGTTGTAAGAAATGTTTACACGCCAGAGAGTTATTTATAAACGAAGAAAACCACTTTTAACATGAGACCAAATTATATGAGGCTGCTCGACTTCGAGCAGCAACCGGAAGTCCGGGTGGAGGTCACTCATTGTTGTTGAAGCGTTTACTTTTTTTGTAGTGCAGTAAAAATAAAAAAAAAAAGGAGCTGTTTCCTTTGTTGTGAGCGAAACTCCTTTATGTA
Organism: Phymorhynchus buccinoides; assembly: GCA_017654935.2. Lineage (NCBI taxonomy): Eukaryota > Metazoa > Mollusca > Gastropoda > Neogastropoda > Raphitomidae > Phymorhynchus > Phymorhynchus buccinoides. Next base: position 54,458,756 of record CM065692.1, read on the forward strand.
AACTGCATATAATTTTAAAATAATATAATAATAAAAAGGCTTGTATTGCGAAAATGTCGTGCCCCGCCAAGGAGGAATCGCCGATTTGACGGTTTGATTTCTAGGAAACCAGAGCAAAGTGAGTGTTGCCAATCTCTGTAAAGGTTGTTTTCCTGGTGATCTCGACGTGTTTCTGACAAAACAACTCATCCGTCAGGGTGCCCTTTTAAACAGTGTTTGTTTTAAATTTGGAATAAAGCTGTGTTTGAAAACCAAGAGTGTCGCCAATGCAATGGATACTTGAAACTGCGTGCTTTTTGTTATTCGTAGGGATTATTTTCTTCTCTCGGGTGAAAAGGATCTTTGAACGTGTGTTTTAACTGAAGGGTTTCTCCTTTAAAAGGTTTTCTTCTCTTGAAGTGGTGGTGTGGAATATTCATTGCGTTCGTAATCGATACATTTCTTTGTGGATATCTCTCTCTCTCTCTCTCTCTCTCTCTCTCTCTCTCTCTCTCTCTCTCTCTCTCTCTCTCTCTCTCTCTCTCTCTCTCTCTCTCTCTCTCTCTCTCTCTCTCTCTCTCTCTCTCTCTCTCTCTCTCTCACACGCACACACACACATACATGCAGGCAGGCAGGTACGCACGCACGCACGCACGCACACACATACACACGCGCGCGCGCACGCACACGCACGCACACGCACACACACACACACACACACACACACACACACAAATGTATTCTTTCTACGTATAATTTATCTTCTTGTTCCTTCTTATCTTCTTGTTATCTTCTTGTTCCTTATAACTGCTAATCCATAAATACCAAATTTTAAACACGGCACTTCAATGCTAATAAATAAAATCCTATATTAATTCCCCTCACGCTGACATATTACAGAAATACTACACGACCGAATCAAATGAATAATGCTGGCATGCATAATCATGCCGAAATATCATTGACCACCGTCTCTCTCTTTCATCGTATCACACCCCTCTTATCTCCCTCGTTGTGTTCCGTGACAAATGACACCGCTGTACTGAAACAGATACATATTAATATTCAAAGAATAAAAGAGGATGCGACTTAAATGTCTGACTGTCACGCATTTCATTACACGAAATTCTGAAACAGTCAAATATTTTAAAGAAATGCTACAACTGACCTTTCGTAAAGACCCCCCCATCACGTGTCACATTCCCTCTTATGCTAGGAATATTTCTTAACATTTCGTACCAGCTGTAAGTGGGAAAACGCGTGAAAACCGTGATTTTGAAACGGGACGTGGTGGGTCTTTAAATAATAAACCGGTGTGTGTGTGTGTGTGTGTTTGTGTGGGTGTGATTGCGTGTGTGTACGTGCGTGCGTCTATGTGTGTGTGTGTGTGTGTGTGTGTGTGTGTGTGTGTGTGTGTGTGTATGTATGTATGTGCTTGTGTGTGTATGTGAGCGCGACGCTGTGTGTGTGTATGTGTGTGTGTGTGTGTGTGTGTGTGTGTGTGTGTGTGTGTGTGTGTGTGTGTGTGTGTGTGTGTGTGTGTGTGTGTGTGTGTGTGTGTGTGTGTGTGTTTGTTTGTCTGTGTGTGATGATGTGGATATAATTATGCGTGTGGCTGTGCGGTTGAGAGAAGTAGGCAGACAGAGATACATAG
>CM065692.1:54465388-54470388 GCA_017654935.2 Phymorhynchus buccinoides
TATTATTAGTATTCATATTGCTCAACAATAGAAGTTGTTGTTATTCAGGATGCAGACAACGTAAAGAAGAGTACTTCTCTCTGATCTCTCGTCTCTCTCTACAGATCTCTCTCTCTCCTCTCGCTACTCTCCTCTCTAGATCACTCTCACTCTCAAGAATTCTCTCTCCGTCCCTCCCCCCCTCTTTCTCTCTCTCTCGATCTATTCTATATCCATCCATCCCCCACTCTCTCCTCCCTCCCCCCCTCCCATCCCTCTCTCCCTACTCTTCTCTCTCTCGCTCTTACTCAGAACGTACGAGCTCACTCTCTCAGTATCATCTCTCTCCTCTCTCTCTCTTGTAGTGTATCGTATTATTTATGTGTTTTGCCTGTTTGTTAACCAGGGACAGAATATAAGAACACACTTAATCTAAATTCCCATATCCTCGTAAATTAAATAGATTTTTAAAGTCTGAATCTGATCTCTCTCTCTCTCTCTCTCTCTCTGTCTCTCTGTAGTCTTCTCTCTCTCTCTAACTCTCTCTATCTCTGCCTCTTTCTCTCTCTCTCTCTATCTTTCATCTACTCCTCTCTCTCTCTTACTCTCTCTATCTCTCCCTCTCTCGGTTTCTCACCCGTGTGTGTGTGCTTACTTCTTAATTTTTGCATGTTACAAATGAATGTAGTTTATAATATTAGGTTTGATTTTGTCTATTGTAGTGTTATTACATAGGGGTGTATGAATGTTCATGTTGTGTATATATTGCTTTGTCTGTACTCATTTTCCTTTTTTTCATTTCTACTTTTATATTAGTGTTTTTTCCAGAGGGCTGCATGCAAAAAAGCATGTTATTAAAATTCATTCAATTAAATTCAATTAGCTCTCTCTCTCTCTCTCTCCTCTCTCTCTCGTCTTCATCTCGTCCTCTCCATCTCTCTTCATCTCTCATACACTCTCTCTCTCCCTATAATCACTTCTTTGTCCTCTGTCTCCGCCTCTGTCTCTGTTCTGTTTCAGGCTATATGCCTCTGTCTCTCTTTCTGTCCGTCTAGCTGTCTGTATGTCTTTGTGTGTGTATGTCTCACAGAGAGAGAGTAGAGAGAGAGTAGAGAGAGCGAGAGAGAGGAGAGAAGAAAGAGGAGAGAGAGAGAGAGAAGCGATAGAGATAGAGAGAGAGAGAGAGAGATAGAGAGAGAGATGAGATGAGAGAGGGAGAGAGAGAGAGGAATGTTTTGCAAAGAAATAATATAAAATACAGGAATCCGGATGGATTATTAAATTATTTTAAATGATTCTTTTTCATGCTTCTTCTAAATTGTTTTTTTGTGTCTATAATGTGTATGTGAAAAAGGGCATGAACGGCGTGAGCATTTTGTTATATCTTTTTTTAAAATACTTCTTCATAATGTTTTGTAATAATGTGTTTCTTCTCGATTGGTTTTATCTCGTAATATTATTTTGTAAAGCGCTCTGAGGATGATTCGTGTTTTCATCGAAGAGCTCTATAGAAGCTTTATTTATATAGACATTCATTTTTCGTAAGAACCGTAGCAGACTGGAATCAGCTGACTGATGCCGCCATCACAGCAGGCCCCGCTAGCGCAGCACCATCACTGGGGCCTGCCGCATCCCCGGACTAAAATAGGGGGTTAGGGACCGTAGGTCAAAGTAGTGGCAAATATCAAGGGCGGGAGCTGTGCCGGTCGGGGTTCGTCCCCGGTGACCGCTACGGTAGCCGGATTGGTCTCGCCTGGATACTGCGAAAAAAGCCTACGGTTCGCTTAATAAGAACTGTCAATAAGATCATTGACAGCTTAATCAAGAAAGAAAAAATCCAGTCAATGAGATCTGACAGTTAAAATAATAATAATAATAAATACATAATAAATGCATATATAAACCCCTATTCCGTTGCGTTTATAGCCTTTATAGTCTCCATTCAACGGGCCCCGACCAAAACCAGAACCAGAAGGTGGAGCGCTTCGAGTTTGTTACAAGACCAAAATGTTTAGGCAATGTTAATATAAGTATGTGTAATACATTTTGTTCGGCTTTTTCTTCTTCTTCTTCTGTGTTGATGTTTGTAAGGATAACACTCGTGCGGCTGCATTTTCCTCTTAAACCAACGTTTTACGTACTGATCTGATGACATCACTGATGATGTCATCAGATGAAGACGAATAACCCTGATATGCTGGCTTCTGCTCTTTGCTCTAACATAATCAAGAGAGTAATATCTTCAGACCATTTTCTCAGATTGGCTCTATCAGTTGTCTTTTTCATGTCATGATTAGCCCAATGATTTTGTTTTAAAATTTACTCCGGCAGTCAAGGGGTTAATATTCATTATAGTCTCCACTAGTTCGCTGCATAACCCATAATGTTAAGTAAACTTCGAAATCTAGTAAGCATAGAACATTATTATAACGATAATAATTGTAAAAAAAAAGGAGATTTCTACTCATGAAACAGATTAACAATAGATTGGACAAAATACTTATGCCCATGGAAACTAAATCTCGATTTATTTATTTTTTTAATGTAGTTTTGGTAAATCTTCTTAACTGATCTCACGCCTTGTCTTTGTAATCCTTCTCATCATGAGCCACTTGTAAATTAATAAGATTTGACTTTAACAATTGTTGGTAATGTTGACGCATTTTCATATTAAAAAACCCCCACCTGAATCAGTTAAACATAATACCTTCCTTGATCACTTAAACCTGTAGCTTGATATAGCGTCAATGATTCGCAGTAGTGCTAAAAAGGATGGCGGGGGGATTACGCAATCGATTTATGAATTAAGAATTAGTAGATTCAAGTGAAAATGAACGTATCTCTCTTTCGATCTTTGTCTCCACCCCCTCCCCCTCCCCATCTCTCTCTCTCTCTCTCTCTCTCTCTCATCTCTCCTCTCTCTCTCTCTCTCTCTCTCTCTCTCTCTCTTTCTAAATCTCTCACCTCTCTCTCCTCTCTCTCGCTCTCTCTCTCCAGGCCTCTCTCTCTCTCTCTCTCTCTCTCTCTCTCTCTCTCTCTCTCTCTCTCTCTCTCTCTCTCTCTCTCTCTCTCTCTCTCTCTCTCTCTCTCTCTCTCTCTCTCTCTCTCTCACATTCCCATCTTATCTTTTCTGTTTTTCCTTACAAAGGTAGTATTCTAACAAATGTCATTGTTTAAGAATTGTTTCCCTTTTTCCTACTCAATTTAAACCATCAATTCAGGTTCACCATTGTTAATTATTATCCATATTTGCTTTTAATTCCCATATTTGGATATTTTTCAATTATTTAATGTGCCAAGTGGGTTTTTTCCATTTTGTTTTTACTTGATTGTTTTATGTCAAATGTTCTTGCTTGGTGCATGGCATGAATGTGTGAGTGAGAGGGCAAGGTGCAAATAAGCTATTGTAGCTGATCCTTTTTACCCTCAACAAAACACTCTCTCTCTCTCTCTCTCTCTCTCTCTCTCTCTCTCTCTCTCTCTCTCTCTCTCTCTCTCTCTCTCTCTCTCTCTCTCTCTCTCTCTCTCTCTCTCTCTCTCTCTCTCTCTCTCTCTCTCTCTCTCTCTCTCTCTCTCTCAGACAGCGGTTAGTGGGTATGTTTATGCAAGAATGGTCTGGGGCGATTAGAGACAGAGAAACATATTCTATCTATCGTTCTTTCAAAATAATGTTTGAAAAAGAAAATTATTTGACATCTATGGACTCTTTTTGTCCTAGGGTTGCTGTTGCACAGCTACGATTAGGAGTATTGCCTTTAAATAATAATGCACACCGCTTTAGTGAGTCACATACAAAAAAGTGCTGTCTATGTTGTACTACAATAACGGAAAACGAAACCCACTTTTTATTCGAATGTGAAATGTATTCAGATTTACGAACAAAATTTCTGAAAGAGTCAGTAGTTGTGCCTCTAAATACTCTTCTTAAAGCAAAAAATGATTATCATACAGGTAATCTGTCCAGGTTTGTCTTTCATGGTATGAACAGACGAAAGAGTCTAATAAACAATGTCAATTGAATCAATTCTATTATACTCACTGTATTTGACCTACTGAATAATTCCGATGGGTATTGCTAATAGCTACGTTTATTAATTATTATGATGATTACTGATGTTGTTGTGTTGTTCGGTTTTTGTTGTTGTTGTTTTTTGAACCCATGTAATGCTGTACATACTATTCTGTTCTGAACAACCCCGAAAGTATACTACGTATTTCTCGACTGGTTTGCATGTAATTACTGTGCATCTCTGTGCATATTTCTGTATAATATTTATTATAAGGTATTATGTTATCAGGCACACTTTTCATGTAGGTTTGTTCATTTGTTTGATTTATTACTATTATTATTAGTAGTAGTGGTGGTAGTAGTAGTGGTGGTGGTAGTGGTAGTAGTAGTGGTATTATTATTATTATTATTATTAGTCCGTCACCAAGACGGACTATTGCGATGGGCTGGTTTGTATTTTTGTTTGTTTGTTTGTAATTTTTTTTTCTTTTTTTTTCTGTCTGTCCCAAGGATATCTCCCGAACCGCTTGACCGAATCGCGTCAAATTTTGTGTGAAGGTGTGCCTCCTTAATAGGAAGAGATCGGCGCAAACCATTTTGCCGTCGTGACCTTGACCTTGACGTACGGCCTTGAAAACCGAAAATCTAGTTTTAGCCATATCTCGGGCACCGATCAACATAGGATGTTGAAACTTGGTATGAAGGTGGAGTGGCTTATGCCCGTTCTGATGATTGCATACCGATCAAGGTCAAGGTCAAGGTCAAAAAGATCGCTGGAGTCTGAAAATCGGAGGGTCATTTTTTTCTCCTTCTGTCTGTCCCAAGGATATCTTTCGAACGGGTTGACAGAATCACGTCAAATTGTGTGTGCTGGTGTGTCACCATGAGAGGAAGGCACCCGCGCAAACCATATTGCCGTCGTGACCTTGACCTTGGCGTACGACCTTGAACACCGAAAATCTTTCAGGGGCCATAACTCCCACACCGTTAGTGTTAGAGTCTTCAAATTTGG
>CM065692.1:54485388-54487888 GCA_017654935.2 Phymorhynchus buccinoides
CACGTGAAACACGTGATTTTGACACGCGATCTGGTGGGTCTTTAATCAAGAAGACATACGATACTTTTTTGCATTGAGCCTTCGATTTTTTGGTCAACTGTCTTTTTACTCGACTTTTTTCCAGTCTCTGTTTAAAGGGGCACCCTGACGGATGAGTGTGTGCAATAAACACGTCGAGATTACCAGAAAGACAGCCTTTTCAATGATCGGAACACTCACTTTGATCTGGTTTCCTAGAAATTAAACCATCAAAACGGCGATTCCTCCTTGGCGGAGATGCCGGAGAGAGTAGCCATTTTGGATGTGGGTGGGTGGAGGTCACTCATTGTGGTTGAAGCGTTTGTTTTTTTGTAGTGCAGTAGAACAAAAATGGAGCTATTTCTTTTGTTGTGAGTGAAACTCCTTTAGATAAACTAAAAAAAATAAAAATAGGGAAAAAAAGGCTTGTATTGCGAACATTTCGTGCAAACGATTTGGCGGCCATTATAAAAGAGATAGACACACGCCTTCTCTTTGGGTGAACTAATTTGACTTCCAGCACCTCCGCCAAGGAGGAATCGCTGATTTGACGGTTTGATTTCTAGGAAACCAGAGCAAAGTGAGTGTTGTAATCTCTGTAAAGGGTGTTTTGTTCTGGTGATCTCGACGTGTTTCTTACAAAAACTCATCCGTCAGGGTGCCCCTTTAAGCAAGACTAGCTTTGTTGTCCCAGGTAATGGGTTTTCTGACTAAACTTCACTTCAAACGGATTGCTGTCGGGAAATCTGGGGCTTCAAAGACGTCCCTGCATCCTGAATGGATGGTGATGAATTGGGTAGTCATTGGGTAGTCGTTGAGGGGGCACTGACAGCAATGATGTGTGGGGGTAGGAGTGGGTGGATGGTTGTATTGGCTAATACTGGTGTTTAAAAGTGGCCACGGGTGGCGTGATAGACAGACAGACAGACAACAGACAGGTTACATAATCATGTGACTCAGCACCACGAAAGGGACATTAAGTGTCAAACTGACCATTCTGAGAAAATTATAGATTTGAAAACTTCAGATAATTCTCTTTCTAATGATACAAGAGCCATTGTTGTATCTTTCTCCGTTCTGGGCTAGCCTCTCACAACAGGCTTGCAAAGTCCAAAATCTCATATTTTTTCATCAATTTTGAGTTATGTGTATTTTCGTGCTCTCTAACATCTCATCGTCCATATTTATCAACTATAATCTTTGTTATGGTATATAAATACTCCAAAATATTGTTTTAAAATAAGTAGGTTGATACATTTTCTTCAGCTAGGCTAAACTTCAGACTGTGATTTATCAAAATGGCCGACAGCCACCCTACCAACTTTAAATGCTCGTAACTCTAAAACGGAAACAGTTACAAGAATGGTTCTTATATCACTTGAAAGATAATCCCATGAAGTTTCTAACTGTACCATTTTCTCAGAATTGTCATTTTGACACTTCATGTCCCTTTCGTGATGCTGGGTCACATACGCATTTAGACAAAGACAGAGAGACAGACACACATGCGGAAAAACATGGAGACCAGCAAGGTACATACACAGTCAAAGTTATAGAAAACAGCAGAGCCAGAGACCGAGATGAAGAAATAATAAAATATGTTGACTGCTGATCCAAGTAAGAAAACTGACAAAGAGCTAAGCTCGAAAACTTAAAGGGGCACCCTGACGGATGAGGTTTTTTTGTAAGAAACACGTCGAGATCACCAGGAAAATACCCTTTACAGAGATCGCAACACTCACTTTGCTCTGGTTTCCTTGAAATCAAACCGTCAAATCGGCGATTCTTCCTTGGCGAAGGTGCTGGAAGTCAAATTCTGTGACTGAAAGAGAAGGCGTCACGCGTGCCGTCTCTTTTCTAATGGCCACCTGAGTTTAGATCAAATCGTTTGCACGAAATGTTCGCAATACAAGCCTTTTAAAAACAAATGCATTTGATACAGTTTCTCTAAAGGAGTTTCGCTCACAACAAAGGAAATAGCTCCTTTTTTTTTGCTGCACTACAAAAATAAAAAAGCTTCAACCACAACTGAATTGTCCTCCACCCACCCCATCCAAAATGGCTTCTCTCTCCAGCATATCCGCCAAGGAGGAATTGCCGTTTTGACGGTTTGATTTCTAGGAAACCAGAGCAAAGTGAGTGCTGCAATCTCTGTAAAGGGTATTTTCCTGGTGATCTCGACGTGTTTTCTTACAAAAAAACTCATCCGTCAGGGTGCCCCTTTAAGTTTTCTTGAAAAGGCCACCCTTGAAAAGATCCTTGAAAAGGCTGTCTTTCTGGTGATCTTGACGTGTTTCTTGCAAAAACCCATCCGTCAGGGTGCACCGTTAACTGTCGTCTTCCCCCCCCCCCCCCCCCCCCCTACAATCCAGCCTACCACCACTACCAAGGCCAGAGACAGAGAGTTGGGGCAGTGGGTAAATGCCTCGTGCCCCCATACGGGGAGCTGGACGACCCCGCCCCTTCCACGAGTCTCTCCCTC
>CM065692.1:54492888-54495388 GCA_017654935.2 Phymorhynchus buccinoides
CGGCCGGGTTCACATTAGACGCGCAAGTTCCGTACGGAAAACCCTAAATAAGTGGAAGAAAGAAGGATAAAAGTTTACGCATATAGGGGAAATTCGGACACGTGCGTAAATCTTCCCCCTTCTTTGTTTCACTGATTTATGGATTGCGCAAATATCCGTTTGTGTGTGTATACTGCCTTAGGGTTTAGGGTTAAAATAGCGCTAAACTTAGGTAAGGAATAGTGTTAGGGTTAGGAACAGAGTTCGGGTTATGGTTAGGAACAGGGTTAGGGTTAGTCTGTGGGAATTCAAACTGACAGATTGGCACAGTCATCATTAATTGTGACCAAGCACCACGAAAGGGACATTAAGTCGCTGGGCTAGCTTTTAATAACAGGCTTGGAAAGTTAAAACATCTCATGTTTGTTGTCAATTCTGAGTTATGGCTAATTTCTTGTTCTCTAGCATCTTGGCTTTCATTTTATAAAAGGCAATCTGTAATAATGGTCTCTAAATGGTCTTAACAGAGTTTTATAACGAGGAGGTCGATGCGTTTACTTCAGCTAGGCTAGACTTTAGACTGTGTTTTCTCAAAATTACCGACACTCGCCCTACTAACTTTAAATGCTCATAACTCTGGAACGGAATAAAAGATATAAGAATGGTTCTTGTATCATTAGAAATAAAATTGTTTGACGTTTTCATCATCATTATAGTAAAAAGCCAACTGTCCGTCCGTGCGTGTGTGTGTGTGTGTGTGTGTGTGTGTGTGTGTGTGTGTGTGTGTGTGTGTTATAGCTCCGCCGTTTTTCGACCGAATCGCTTCAAATTTGCTGTGAGCCCTAACGGGGCGATGGCAACGGCAACCGAGGCGGCCGTGTCATTTGCGCAGTTTCACAAAATAAATTAATGCGCGAAACGCGCATATGCCAGCCTCTCGGCGCCCGTATCTCCGGCGTTTCTGGGCCGATTGCCTTCGGATTTGGCAGGAAGATGACTGGGGCCGGGGACTATCAGTGTACCAAACCGGAAGCGGTTCAGAAACGCGCGCGCTAGACGCCGCTTCACCTTTTCACGAATAACTCCTCCGTTTCTTAACCGAATCGCCTCAAATGTGCTGTCAGGCTTGCTATGACCCGGGCAAAGCATGGCAGGAAATATGAACAGCATCCGTTCATAAATGCGCGCGATATGCACCAATTTACAGTTTCGCTCACTAGGCGAAACGACATATGTCCAAACGTGCTGTTATTAAAGGGGGGGGGGGGGACTGCTGTGGGCATGAGACCATGGTTCACACGTGCTGGGGTGACGAGTAGGTCAGCCAGCTGGTTATGGGTGTGGTAGGGGGTGGGTGGAGGGATGGGGGGGGGGGGGGGGGGGGGGGGCAGTGGAGATTACAAGGGGATGACACTACACGTATCTGTATTATTAAAAAAATCGGGACTTTACTGGTTTAGCACTGCCTCCGGGCATTGCCTCCAGTATTGTTCAATACTGCCATGGGGTTAAAACTGCCACGGGAATTAACTGCCACGGGGCGATTGCTAGTGTGGATAATGTTCTCAGGATGGTCAGTTTGACACTTAATGTCCCTGTCGTGGTGCTGGGTCACAATCGTTCTCTATGGGTCGTAGTGGTAACAACGAGTAGTTATTTCGATAAGTAGTGAAAGCGCTACTCACCCCTTAAATATGCCTTAGCTTGTGCAATAAAGTAGTAAGTAGTACATAACACTATCCTTATTCTACAACTATTCATTGACTAATTTGTTTAAAACATGTCTTTAAAAAGACGTCAGAGTTTTGTCTGCTTTTCCCCAGAAGGGATGCAATCAAAAGCGAATCTCTGAAACTGTTTTGGATTTTAAGGTGAATGGACACATCTGCATTGCATAATATTCATAGACTATAATTCCCTTATCGGTATGCCATCTCATTGGGGTATTGATCGCACTCAATCATAGTCCTCTGATTTATTCGATTTCCTCGAGTATCTTAACGTTCATCCATATTCATGTATCGGTGTAGGCATTTCATACTGCCCACCAGCAGTTCATCTCGAACCCAGCAGCAGAGTATCTACTTATCTGGAATGTACACCGAAACTTCTTCTTCTTCTTCGATCGCTCACACAGTTTCCTGTCAATTATGGGCGCAGACCCGTCATGCTGCCGTTATGCGCCTAACTAAGAAACAGTGAGGCCCAACAAGTCCGACTTCGGCTGGAGGAAATGTTTTTGAAAGAGTTTCGTAAAATAAAAAAAGGTAGTAGAATGAACCGGTAAGGCAGAAAGATAGTAGATGACAGTAAGCAAAGGGAAAAGGCAGAGTCAAAGAGAGTGACAGATTAGAGGAAAACACAAGCACAGAACTCCCAGAAGGAGGGGGAACTATTTATACAAAAGACCCCCCGGTATCCCCACGGGGAGGGGGGGGGGGGGGACACCGAAGCTTAATCCCAAGCTTTTCCTTCACCTCCTCGGTTTTGTCCTCTGCCTGATCTATGATCGGCAAAGGAG
>CM065692.1:54500388-54502888 GCA_017654935.2 Phymorhynchus buccinoides
AACAGATACGGGAGAAGAAAACTAAAGTCAGGATGAGTGTAACAATTACCTTCAAAAAGGTGCAGATACTACTTCCTTCTTCAAACTGTTTGACAGAAATCGGACAAGAATTTTGTTGTAAAGACATACAGAAATAGTTGTGCATAACAATAACGTGTCTGTGCGCGTGCGCGTGGGGAGGGGGGGGGGAGAGAGAGAAAGAGAGAGAGAGAGAAAACTTGAAAAACTTGAAAACTTGAACTTTATTTTGCAAGGATAAAGATTTTAGGCAACGCCTAGTCTTCCAATCTGTCCTTGGTACATACACGAACATAGAATACAAACATGGCAAGGCATGATATTACACATACAGATTTGAACATAAAGGTAGCACCTTTGTACATATACGAACATAGAATACAAACATGGCAAGGCATAAAATTACACATACATAATTGAACATAAAGGTAGCAAAGCAGGTATTATGATACAGACAGGTTGAAATACGAATTTATAGAATTACGTACGCACAGGTATAATTGTTAATACTTGTGCGGGCATACATGCGTGTAACCATACACGCACACACCTGCACGTGCGCGCGGCACACGCAAGAATACATGCACATACGCACGGATATATGTCGAAGCACGTATAAAAGAACTATACATTTTAGAACAGGGCAAACTAATGCAGCCTATGGTATGAAACCGGTAGCAATTAGCAATAAAGTGCGGACAATTTAAACATTGATTTTAGCACATTGTTGGAGAATAGAGAGAGAGAGAGAGAGAGAGAGAGAGAGAGAGAGAGAGAGAGAGAGAGAGAGAGAGAGAGAGAGAGAGAGAGAGAGAGAGAGAGATAGAGAGAGAGAGAGAGAGAGAGAGAGAGAGAGAGAGAGAGAGAGAGAGAGAGAGAGAGAGACATATACAGAGACAGACAGATACAGAGTCACGTAGAGAAAGACACAGAGAGAGGCAGACAAATAGAGAAATAGAGGTGGGGGGGGACGAGAGAGAGAGAGAGAGAGAGCTCTCTAGAGAGAGAGAGAGAGAGAGAGAGAGAGAGAGAGAGAGAGAGAGAGAGAGAGAGAGAGAGAGAGAGAGAGAGAGAGAGAGAGAGAGACAGCGACAGATAAATAGAGAGAAAGATACCGAGAGTTAGAGAGAGGGAAACAGGCAGGCAGACACGCATGCACACAAGCACGCTCTCTCTCTGTCTCTCTCTCTCTCTCTCTCTCTCTCTCTCTCTCTCTCTCTCTCTCTCTCTCTCTCTCTCTCTCTCTCTCTCTCCTCGCTCTCTCTCTCTCTCTCTCTCTCTCTCTCTCTCTCTCTCTCTCTCTCTCTCTCACACACACACACACACACACACACACACATACACAAACTCACACACACATACGCTCTCCCTTTCTCTGTCTCTGTCTCTCTGTCTGCCTCTAGTTCGTCTTTTTTGTAGAGTTGTCTGGACTGATCGGTCTTCCCCTTTAACCCTTCCACCGCCAGCCATGTTTCAGCCAAGCATTTCTATTAAATTTACCTGGGTAGAGAACAAAATCCATCTGCAGTATTGGGGATTCTTCTGTGACATATATAAAATAAGGTCTATCCTTACTTCCCAAAACTAATAAGACAATAGGGTCTTTGGATAATAGGCCCCAATTCGATGTCTTATAGTTAGATAGGTGTTAAATCACTGTGGTGCTAACATGCGACTTTGGCGGTGAAAGGGTTAAATTCTCATTAGCTTAGGAAGCCTGATGAGGGCTGGGAGGACAGACAGAGGGAAGAGGACTAGTCACTTTCCTATTGATAATTGTGATGTGCATGGGAAAAACCTACATAAGTCGCTCAGAATGTTTTAGCAACAGCTAAATATAGTGAACAACCCCCAAAATATGGATTTTCTATTTAGAGCATATTTATGTCTATTTGTATGTGTTCTACCAGTATCCACAACATAGAAGACAATTTGGAATGATTTATTTGTTTATTTGATTGTTGTATTGTTTTCTAAATCAAGTCAATAGAAACAAAGAGGCAAAGTTGTATCTTCTATGCCCAATGAGAGACTTAGTGCGGTTTTTCTCACGCCAGAGGGCATGACGCTCGTGTGGGGCTAATCCTCTTTATATTATTAGTTGGGGATAAAGAAAGAGAGAGAGAGACAGTGAGTGGTCCTACCATCACTCTCTCTCTCTCACTACTGCCCAAGTAAGAAAATCGCGTGATAAGCCCCTAGTGCATTGACTGCCCTCTGGCGTGAAAAATATCGCCATAGGTTGACCATTCTTTGCAAATTAATTATCTATTTCGAATCCCAAACTTAAAATAATTATAAAATAAAAACTAAGCAAGCTAACTCAATTCGGTTTTCTGTGTATATTAACAAGGCATTTTTGCTCCATCATGAAAACTTAAAACCTCAATTTATGCCAACATGTTCCCATGCATTGTCACATATGCTTCAGCATTCGCTTCTTCAAGAAGGTTAACCTAAACCACTGTTAAAACAAATGTAA
>CM065692.1:54510388-54512888 GCA_017654935.2 Phymorhynchus buccinoides
ATCGGAGCATTCGAAAAGCGCGACTTTTCGAAAATCGCGATACGAAATGCGCGAACTACAGGATGCCGAAAAGAGCGAACAGTAATGACAAAAAGAGCGAATTTCAGAGAGTCGCATAAAACTCAGAAAGTTAGGGATAGGGTTAGGGATAGGTTAGGGATAGGGTTAGGGATAGGGTTAGGGATAGAGTTAGGGATAGTTAGAGATAGGGTTAGGGATAGATTAGGGATAGGGTTAGGGATAGTAAGAAAGTAACAGACATTTTTTTCTTGTAAGGTACTTCTTGCCCCATCCCAATCCTCAACGACCCTCTCGCTTTCTGTCAGTCACATTCGTTCTTTCTGTCAGTGACATTCGCTCTTTTCGTACGGTCGCGCAAATGGGAATATTCAGAGAGTCGCGCTTTTTGCCTGCTGCCAAATGTATAGAAAACTTCGATCTCCTTCATCCCCTTCAGTCTGGCTTTCGTAATCATCATTCTTGTCACACAGCCCTTGTCCGTTTGTGTGATTCTTGGCTCTCAGCAGTAAACAAGCATCAGTTAACAGGTTCCGTCTTTCTTGATCTAAGAAAAGCCTTTGACCTTGTCGACCACACGATACTTATCGACAAATTATCACACTATCTCAGAAACCAGCATTCCCTGACATTCCTTTCATCATACCTGGATAACAGAACACAATACATTTATTGTAATGGCAAGTCATCTTCTACAGGCCGGTAAAATGTGGTGTAACCCAGGGATCTGTCCTCGGTCCATTACGTTTCTGCATTTTCATTAACGATCTTCCATTATCTATATCCAACCCAAATGCTTCATGTGATCTTTTTGCAGATGACTCCTCCCTTCATTCCAGTTCGGAAGATGTCACTATCATCCAAAACTCTCTTCATTCAGGCTTACATGATGTATCTAAATGGTGCAAGGATAATTCTATGTTAATTCATCCCAAGAAAACAAAGTGCATGGTTGTAACCTCCCGCCAAAAGCATCACCTAACACACCATTCCCTTAACCTAACTATTGATAGTAACGATATCGAACAAGTCCATGAACATCGAGTTATAGGCGTCATACTTGATAACAAACTCAACTGGCAATCACATATAAATCACATTAGAAATAAACTAGCACGCAACCTATTCCTTCTCAAACGACTTCAACCCTATCTGGACCTAGACGCACATAAATTGTTTTTCTATGGCCACTGTCTCTCGCATATCAACTATGCATCCACTATGCTGCTAAAGAAAAACCACATTTGAAAACTAGCATCGCTCCACAGAAGAGCGATCAACATAATCCTGCCAGATCCTTCACTGCCTGGAGATGTAAAAGCAATTTCGTCAGTATCAAATTTAAAATATAACTTCCGGGGGCATCTCCTTAATCCCATCCAATAAAACTTTATGATCACCTAATGCACCACACAAGAGCAATCTTTGTCTGTTTAGACTAATGCTGTAATTGTGCTTTTCTGATTTTGTTTGCTTTTTTTCTTTCTTTCTTTGATTAATTTAGGCTACTTGTGTCATGCTATTTATGATTAATTTTGCTTTTTATTTTGATTGATATTAAGGCTACTTGTGTTATTATGATGCTGATTATTGACATTAGGCTACTTGTGTTATTATTATTATGATTATTATTAGGCTACTTGCGTTATGTATGATATGATTATTATTATTAATAGTAGTAGTATTATTAGTAGTAGTAGTAGTATTATTAGTAGTAGTAGTAGTAGTAGTAGTAGTAGTAGTAGTAGTAGTAGTAGTAGTAGTAGTAGTAGTAGTAGTAGTAGTAGTAGTAGTAGTAGTAGTAGTAGTAGTAGATGAAGTAAATTGTGGTGGAAGTCATTTGTTTTTTTTTTGTTTTTCTTTTTCTCTCCACTGCTTGGTCGGTTGGTTTCTGTTTTGCTTGTTATTATTACTGATGTTGATGTTCTGCGTACCATGTCATTGTTATATTACTGTGGCACTGTAGTAGTAGTAGTGGTAGTGGTAGTAGTAGTGATGGTGGTGGAGGTACTACGACTAGTAGTAGTAGTAGTAGTAGTAGTAGTAGTAGTAGTAGTAGTAGTAGTAGTAGTAGTAGTAGTAGTAGTAATGGTGTGGTGGCGATGGTGGTGATGGTGGTAGTAACAGTAATAGTAGTAGGGGTAGCAATGGTAGTAGAAGTACATTGTAGTGAAAGAGGTGTTTTTCATTTATGTATTTGTTTGTTTGGTTATTCGGTTGTCTATTCTGTTTGTTTTTATTGCTGATGTTAATGCTCTGCCTACCATGTCGTTGCTATATTACTGTTAATCGATGTTGTTTCTGTTGGCGATTGTCCTGTGTCTCAATGTTCATTTATGGTATGAGCTATGTATTGCATGCTTAGAACCAAGAATGGAAGACTAGGCCCAGCCTAAATTCTTATCCTTGTAAAATAAAGTGTCTGAAGTCTGAAGTCTGAACTCTCTCTAACTCTCTCTCTCTCTCTCTCTCTCTCTCTCTC
>CM065692.1:54520388-54522888 GCA_017654935.2 Phymorhynchus buccinoides
GGAAGGGGAGGGAGTGGTTGATGTAAAAATAAGAATGTGAATGAACTGGGCTGTGAGAATCTTCGCTTTTTAAACCGTTGCTTTGTTCGGGCAAATGATATTGAAACTAATAAGGCATCACATTGATAACGATGTTCACGGTGTGTATGAGTCTCTGGAGCGTCTGGAGACTGAAGTCTAAAAAAAGACCCTTCTTTTGCAAGAGAGAGAGAGAGAGAGAGAGAGAGAGAGAGAGAGAGAGAGAGAGAGAGAGAGAGAGAGAGAGAGAGAGAGAGAGAGAGAGAGAGAGAGAGAGAGAGAGAGAGAGAGAGAGAGAGAGTATTGAAGGTGTGTGAAGCTCTGTTTGAACACACTTGTGATTGCTTGTAGTGGGAGGTTGTGATGTTTATGAGAACATGGCTCTAGGACGTACCATGCATTTTGGCCCCATGGGCCTAAGGTCGGAGGGTTCATCACACTGTTTCTCATTTGATAAATCTGTTTTGAAATATTTTGTAGTGGCTTGAGTCTGTTTTATTATCTCTAGCTTTAGTCTTGTTTGTTATTAATTATTATTATATAAACGGGTCTTTGATTCGCTACATTACCTACCCACATTATTCTAAATTATAAACAAAACCACAGACCTTCGTTATCTTAAAGGGCAACCCTAACGGATGAGATTTAGTAAGAAACACGTCCAGGTCACCAGGAAAACGCCCTTTACAGAGATTGCAACACTCATTTTGCTCTGGTTTCCTATAAATCAAACCGTCAAATCGGCGATTCCTCCTTGGCGGATGTGCTGGAAGTCAAATTATTTCACCCAAAGAGAAGGCGTGTACCGTATCTTTTCTAATGGCCGCCTGCGTTTAGACCAAATCGTTGGCACGAAATGTTCGCAATACAAGCCTTTTAAAAACAAATAGTATACAGATGATGTAAAGGAGTTTCACTCACAACTAAGGACACAGCTCCAATGGGTTTTTTACTGATACAAAAAAAGAAAACGCTTCAACCACAATGAGTGATCTTAACCCACCCCATCCAAAATGGCTACTCTCTACGGCATCTCCGCCAAGGAGGAATCGCCGTTTTGACTGTTTAATTTCTAGGAACCAGAGCAAAGTGAGCGTTCCTATCCTTGAAAAGGCTGTCTTGCTGGTGATCTCGACGTGTTTTTTCAAACAGTCATCCGTCAGGGTCCACCTTTAAGAAAAGAACCCGTGAATAAAGCATAGTTAATTAATACACTTGCCTATTTGCAAACGCCTTCCAATTGATCCATTCCTTTCCCCCTTCCTCTTCCTGTGTTACAAATGCCGTCATAGTCAGACCCTCTGACCCTTTCTTTAAACAACTAAACTAGCTGTCGGTCATTTGTTAGAACCGTCGTTTTACTATGCTGTAAGTAAGTGTCTTTATTCCCAAAGGGGATTTCCTAACGGGGCACCCTGACGGATGCGTTTCATTTGCAAGAAACACGTCGAGATCACCAGGAAAACACCATTCACAGAGATCGCAATACTCACTTTGCTCTGGTTTCCTCGACATCAAACCGTAAAATCGGCGATTCCTCCTTGGCGGAGGTGCTGGAAGTCAGATTTGTTTTCATTGAAAGATCTTTTCTAATGTCCGCCTGAGTTAGACCAAATCGTTTGCACGGAATTTCCGCAATACAAGCCTTGTTGTACAGTTTCACTCACAACAAAGGAAATAGCTCCATTTTTTATTTACTGCACTACAAAGAAGAAAAAAACGCTTCAACCATTATCAGTGGCCTCCACCCACCCCGTCCACAAAAATGGCTTATCTCTCCGCCAAAGAGGACTCGCCGTTTTGACGGTTTGATTTCTAGGAAACCAGAGCAAAGTGAGTGTTCCGATCCTTGAAAAGGCTGCCTTCCTGGTGACCGCGACGTGTTTCTTGCAAAAACAACAACAACAATACCCCCTCATCCGTCAGAGTGCCCCTGTAATGCTCGTGAACACACATGTGGAGAAAGAGAGAAGTGCGTGAAGCTCTGTTTGCACACACCTGTGATTGTCTGTATTGAGAGGCTGCGAAGATATTTATGTGATGAATAGCAGTACGTTTGGATAAGGTCGGACGTGTTTGCCACGCTGTGTCTGATTGTAGAAGTCTGATTTGATTATTGTCACATATTTACCTGTTTTATCGATTCATTGCCCCCAATTCCTTCTTCTTGTGCTACAAATGCCGTCATGCATTGTCAGATCCTCTGATTCTTTCTTTCTTTTTAGCAACAACTAAGCCTTTTACGTGGTAAGATTTAAGGCTGTGAAAGTGGCCTTATTTGTCGACTGGGTTATAATTTTAATCTTAATCTTAACCCATCGACTGCCAGAGAAAATCAACGAAAAAATAATTGAATTGGGCAAATCATGCCATAACAAAGGCAACTGATAGAGACAATCTGGACATTTATCTGGGAATATGGACCTCTTGACTGTGCAAAAGCAAAAACCAGTGATGGTGGCAGTCAAGGGGTTAAGCTAGC
>CM065692.1:54527888-54530388 GCA_017654935.2 Phymorhynchus buccinoides
TGTCTGTTTTGTTTGTGTGTATAATTATATTACCTTCTTTTTTCTGTGGCCAACTTACTCTTCCATTTTCCTTATTGTTATTCACTGTCTAAGTTGGTCCTTTGTACACCTTAATAGACGATTTTCTGGAGAGAGAAAAACTAGGGGAGAGCACTTCGTGAAAATTAGAGTTGCTTACCTCCATTACTCGGTCAAATACCATAGCAACAATGCAACAATGGCGTCGAAGCTTGAAACCGCAGGATGCGAGTCAGCGACTTGCAAACATTTTGTAGAAAAAGAAGGGGTGACCAGTTGCTACAAAGGGATAGAACTTGCAAACTGTGACGTAAAAATATAAATTACATCAATTTCAGAATGACGCACTGCGTTCTACATGCTGCGTGTCTCCTCAAACACAAGAAGCGAGGGCTGGGGATTTACCTGATGGCAGAGTAACTTCCCCTGTTTGACCGATTGAATTAGGCAAGATAACCCCTACACACCATGAAATTACTCCCCTTATTTATGTCCGAACAATTCCTATTTTGCCATCCTTGTTCCGCCAGCATCCGCCCACCGTCCCTCCTTCTCTACTGCTGGACACCCCCCATCGCCCATTGCTGTTGCTGTTGGCTTACCCTGGCTAAAAGACTCCAGGGATCATCCAAACAGCGGAAGCACTTGAACACTATGATACGAGCGCATCAGCTAGGGGATGCGGTGTAGAGTGGCACAGTGGTAACGCGTTCGCCTCGTGTCAAGTAAACCCGAGTTCGAACCTGGGTACAGGGGATTTTTCCTCTCACTTTGCACTAGGCCTTACGGTCTGAATGTGGGGTCTTTCGGATGAGACGATAAACCGAGGTCCCGTGTGCCCATGCACTTAGCACACGTTATTCCCAGTGGCTACAAAAAAGTTGTCATTTGGTCAAAATTTACCCCCCCCCCCCCTCTTTTCCTTCCTCATCAATCACACACAAACAATCGCATGCAAAAAACAAACAAAAAATGGGTGGCGCGCCTGTTGCTGCGACGCGCTCTCCAGGTGGGAGCAACCCGAAGTTCACAGAGATGCCTCTGTGACAATAAAGTACCTAATACCAAATATTACCCGTGTGACCGTTTGTCATTACCCCGCCACCACGTGGGTTAGCCACACTCCGTCTTCGGGGGATTATGGCGGCTGACGATGTTTTTGTTTGAGGCGTGTGCGTCGATAAATAGCCCCCACTGTGACTATGTATAGGTGCATAGCTAACATGTTGATGCCTTGGTGTTCTAGCCATACGTCAGTTTGGTCTGACACAGCCTAAAGGGGGACCGTTTGACGGATTAGTTTTTTGCAAGAAACACGTCGAGATCACAAGAAAGACAGCCTTTTCAAGGATCGGAATACCTCACTTTGCTCTGGTTTCCTATTCAAACCGTCAAAACGGCGATTCTACGCTTGGCGGAGATACCCGGAGAGCATTTAGGATGGAGTGAGTTGAGGTCCATTGTGGTTGAAGGGTTTTCTCGGGGGGTAGTGCAATAAAAAAAAAAAAAAAGCTATTTCCTTTGTTGTGAGCGAACTCCGTTAGATAAACTGTATAATACAAAATAAATAATAAAAAGGCTTGTATTGCTCTGTGCAAACAATGTGGTTTAAACTGAGGCGGCCATTAGAAAAGAGACTGCACACGCATTCTCTTTCAGTGAAATAATTTGACTTCTAGCACCTCCCCCAAGAAAGAATCGCCGATTTGACGGTTTGATTTCTAGGAAAACATAGTAGCGAAGTGAGTGTTGCGATCTCTGTGAAGGGTGTTTTCATGGTGAACTCGACGTGTGTCTTGCAAAAAAAACCTCATCCGTCAGGGTGCACCTCTAAGCCAAGGCGTCCTATCGCCCGTTAGTCCCCATCACGGTGTTTCCCAACGCACTCCATTCACCGACTGGTCTCGTCTTCCCTTTTGAACCTCCCCCCCCCCCCCCCCCCCCCCCCCCCGCCCCACCCACCCCTGTCCTCTCAGCGTTGACCTTTCAGTCTGCCTACGGGCCATTCGTCTTCCAAATTCAAACCACATTTCTATTTAAATTAAAAACCTCCCCCCCCCCCACACCACACACACACACACACACACCTCCTGCTCGTCTTCGTTCCTACTTTCTTGCAAAGTTTGGTGCATGCAATGTATACTTTCAATATCTTTAAACTAAATCTATAAAATAAAATAAAAGCAAAAAGCTTTCGTTCTCTTTTTTGTGTGTGGCACAAGCCACAAACCTATAACTCACTTTGTCGGTCTGTCTGTCGGTCGGTCGGTCGGTCCAAAATTGTCGCACTTTAAATCGAGGCTGACAAAATTGTCGCACTTCAAATCGAGGCTGAGAAAATTGTTGCACTTCAAATCGAGGCTGCACTTCAAATCGAGGCTGCTCTTTAAAAAATGATGTTTCGTTTTCAAGACATTGTCGTACGCCACAAACGATTGCGAATCCGCGCTTGTTTGTTGTTTGCTGTGCTTTACTACTGAGT
>CM065692.1:54537888-54562888 GCA_017654935.2 Phymorhynchus buccinoides
TAGGGGCTAGTGGCCTAAAGAAAATAAACCGTTCATTGTCTCTGTCTCTGACGGGACTGGTTTGTACAATTCCTAGCGCGTTCCACAGCGGTTATGTCGCACACAAAGTCAAGCTATTTAGTTAAGACACTGAATCTAAACAAATCTTAGATAAAAAAAAACAAATACACTAAGCATATCCCTATAGCATATTGTTCTGAATGATATTCTAAACATATTTCTTCCATCAGATTAATTGTAAACAACTTTCTTTGTTAAGCAGTATCACGAAACATTTAGTAGAAACTATTCTTAAATAATTCACTTAGTATCGCAAGCATAAACAAAATCGCCCATGAGTGAAAACCTACCAGTTTCCACTGAATACAATTAATTGAGCCACATACTACAGTATATTCATGACTGTTATTTATGAAAACTTACTTATGGTGAACTAAAGTTGGCTTGAAAAAACTTCTGAAAATATGGATGAACTAAATATTCCTCCAAAACCTGCTGTGGTTCACATAATCTAGTCCCACAATCTGTTATAGCAGAAATGGATGGAACTGTGTTAGCAACATCATACTGTGGACGAGCATGGGCACGAATGGCCTGCTGACTGCTGCACTCCAGAGACAGAAACTGAAAGAACCCGTTCAGCTGCTCCTGCCCATCAGTGCCCCCTGCTACCACCGAGGTCAAGGCAAACTAAGTAACTAAGTAACTAACTAAGTAAGTAACTAACTAACAAAAAACTAGCTAACTAACCAACCAGCCAACCAATCAAGTAACTAACTAACTGACTAACCAACAACAAAAAACTGCTTTCTTAACTTTACAAATAGCAATGTCTTAGATACGTCCATCTGGACCGATAAGACGTTAAACCCAAACTTCCATTCATTCACACAAAAACTAACTAACTAACCAACCAGCACCCGTGTCGTTTTTCTTCTTCTCTGTCTCAATAAGTCTATGCTCTCTCTCTCTCTCTCTCTCTCTCTCTCTCTCTCTCTCTCTCTCTCTCTCTCTCTCTCTCTCTCTCTCTCTCTCTCTCTCTCTCTCTCTCTCTCTCTCTCTCTCTCTCTCTCTCTCTCTCTCTCTCTCTCTCTCTCTCTCTCTCTCTCTATCTCTCTCTCTCTCTCTCTCTCTCTCTCTCTCTCTCTCTCTCTCTCTCTCTTGTCTGTGTATTCGTCTCTGTCTCTATGTCTCTGTCTCTCTCTTTGTATCTCTCATCTCTCTCTCTCTCTCTCTCTCTCTCTCTCTCTCTCTCTCTCTCTCTCTCTCTCTCTCTCTCTCTCTCTCTCTCTCTCTCGTCTCTCTCTATGTGTCTCTGTCTCTCTGTGTTTGTATCTCTCATTAATTCTCTCTCTCTCTCTCTCTCTCTCTCTCTCTCTCTCTCTCTCTCTCTCTCTCTCTCTCTCCTTGTCTGTGTATTCGTCTCTGTCTCTATGTCTCTGTCTCTCTGTGTTTGTATCTCTCATTAATTCTCTCTCTCTCTCTCTCTCTCTCTCTCTCTCTCTCTCTCTCTCTCTCTCTCTCTCTCTCTCTCTCTCTCGCCTGTGTCTGTGTATTCTCTCTGTCTCTATGTGTCTCTGTCTCTCTCTCTATCTCTCCTCTCTCTCTCTCTCTCTCTCTCTCTCTCTCTCTCTCTCTCTCTCTCTCTCTCTCTCTCTCTCTCTCTCCTAATCTCCAGAGTGTTTGTACAGGCAGCGTGTGGTGCGTTTACTTTGTTATGGAGATGTGTCCTAATTGTATTGACAACAGACTGTGACAGCCAGCCACGGTTATGCTACTGGGAATAAAGTCCGTGAGAGTCCACAGAGAGAGAGGGAAAGAGACAGGGAGACAGAGAGAGAGAGAGAGAGAGAGAGAGAGAGAGAGAGAGAGAGAGAGAGAGAGAGAGAGAGAGAGAGAGAGAGAGAGAGAGAGAAAGAGACGAATACACAGACAAGGAGTCAGAAAGACACAGATACAGAGAGATAGACGGACGGTGAGACATACAGACACAAATGAATGTGAGAAAAGAGAGAGAGAGAGAGAGAGAGAGAGAGAGAGAGAGAGAGAGAGAGAGAGAGAGAGAGAGAGAGAGAGAGAGAGAAGAGAGAAGACTTGAGAACTTAACTTGAAAACTTGAAAACTTGAAAACTTTAACTTTATTTTTCAAGGATAAAGTTTTTAGGCAACGCCTAGTCTTCCAATCTGTCCTTGGTACATATACGAACATAGAATATAAACATGGCAGAGAGAGAGAGAGAGAGAGAGAGAGAGAGAGAGAGAGAGAGAGAGAGAGAGAGAGAGAGAGAGAGGGGAAAGAGAGAGAGAGAGAGCGCGGGGAGAGAGAGAGAGAGAGAGAGAGATAGAGCTCTGAGACAGAGACAGACAGACAGGCTTTTCTACATATTATGTCTGTCTTTATTAGTCCCCGAGCCGAAGGTTCGGGGAACTATTGTTTTTGTCTGTCCGTCCGTCCGTCCGGTCGTCACGTCCGTCGGCGTCCGTCCGTCCGTCCGGCTATTCGTCCGTTTTCTCAAAAACTATTCACTCTATCATCATCACATTTGGTATACTAGTTTGCCAAGATGCAAGCTATCCACTGATGTATTTAGTCTAAACATGGGATAAGCCCGCTGTGCCCTAGGCCCTTTG
Organism: Phymorhynchus buccinoides; assembly: GCA_017654935.2. Lineage (NCBI taxonomy): Eukaryota > Metazoa > Mollusca > Gastropoda > Neogastropoda > Raphitomidae > Phymorhynchus > Phymorhynchus buccinoides. The sequence goes on from CM065692.1 coordinate 54,540,520, forward strand.
TGTCACAGGCCCGCTATGTCCCACTTCTTTCCGGCCGTCAAAACTATTCAGTCTATCATCATCAAATTTGGTATACTAGTTTGCCAAGATGCAAGCTATCCACGGATGTATTTAGTCTAACCATGGGATAAGCCCGCTGTGCCCTAGGCCCTTTGTGTCACAGGCCCGGTATGTCCCACTTCTTTCCGGCCGTCAAAACTATTCAGTCTATCATCATCAAATTTGGTATACTAGTTTGCCAAGATGCAAGCTATCCACGGATGTATTTAGTCTAAACATAGGATAAGCCCGCTGTGCCCTAGGCCCTTTGTGTCACAGGCGCGATATGTCCCACTTCTTTCCGGCCGTCCATCCGTCCGTGAGTGCGTCCTGTTTTCAGTTCTCAATGGTCTCCCCGCTGTGTGTACAGCCGACACATTCCGATTTCGGAGTAGCTCAGCGATCCTGCAGCCGCTCGGCGTTGCACTTGTGTTCTTTTGTTGATTGTTTTATCGCTGCAAACATAATTTCCTGTAAATTGGACAATAACAATATTGATTGATTGACTGGTTGATTGATTGTTTGAGACAGACATCTACATAAAGGAAGTGAATGATGAGACAGAGATAATGTCTTCCTTTATCGAATGCCCAAACAGTTTCCTGTCATATGAGCGCGGATGCGTCATGCTGCCGCTACGCGCCTATCCAAGAAATGGTTAGGCCCAGCATACTAATTATCCGTCATCGGCTGGAGGAAACAAAATTTGTAACAGTTTCTTGAACAAAGGCTGGAGGATGGGCCAGAAGGCAGGAAGATAAAGACAGACGGACAAGACAGAGAAACGACTACAGAGACCGAAAATGAAAGTCATCATTATGTGGACCAAGCGTATATACACTTCACTTTCGGTGACACCTTGTTCCGCTAATTGACACGAAAGTACTACTGCCCAGAGAATAACAAACTAAGTAAATGTCTGAAGCATAATTATTATAATCAAGTCAATAGTTTTCATGTTTTTTTCTTCCATTCTCATGATGTTTTCGTTGTTGTTCTTGTTGCTATTTTGGGTGACCTGTTTTATTGTGTGTTTTTTAAACGCTCGTAGAGATGCTAACACAAGCACGTGTGCACACATACAAAAAGAGCACGCTTGTGCAATGCGCGCGAACACACACGCTCACACACACACACTCACACACACACGCACACACACACACACACACACACACACAACACACACACACACACACACACACACACACACACACACACACACACACACACACACACACACACACACACACACACACACACGTGGCAACACAATCACACTTTAATGTTGTGTTTTCTTGCTCTCCTTTTTTATTTTATCTTTTTGTTTACTACATTGCAATGCCATCTCGAACAAGAATGAGAGGAATAACTAAATGAAGAACAAATAAGGAAATAGGGATAATAATAATGGACAGCAAAGGAAAAACAAATATAGAAACACTATTGATTAATGTTGATACACATATTTACAATACATCGTAGTATTTTAAAAAAATGGTTAACAAGAATCAAAAACATAAGTTAACAATAAATAAATAAATCACAATTGTGGTGGGCGGTAGAGATACTTGTGCTGACTGTTCCAACCAAGACAATAAATATCCGAAACATGTCTTCCCCTCATTATGAGAAAGAAACACCCGAAGATGCTGAAGGGACCCAGCGATGCACCACAGACTATCTCCTTTAACGTCTTATATGCCTCATCACAAGCTATCGCCCTTACGGTCTTATATGCCTCATCACAGGCTATCGCCTTTAACGTCTTATATGCCTCACCACAGACTATCGCCTTTAACGTCTTATATGCCTCATCACAGGCTATCGCCTTTAACGTCTTATATGCCTCATCACAGACTATCGCCTTTAACGTCTTATATGCCTCATCACAGGCTATCGCCTTTAACGTCTTATATGCCTCATCACAGGCTATCGCCTTTAACGTCTTATATGCCTCACCTCAGACTATCGCCTTTAACGTCTTATATGCCTCACCACAGGCTATCGCCTTTAACGTCTTATATGCCTCACCACAGGCTATCGCCTTTAACGTCTTATATGCCTCATCACAGACTATCGCCTTTAACGTCTTATATGCCTCATCACAGACTATCGCCTTTAACGTCTTATATGCCTCATCACAGGCTATCGCCTTTAACGTCTTATATGCCTCAGGCTATCGCCTTTAACGTCTTATATGCCTCATCACCTATCGCCTTTAACGTCTTATATGCCTCATCACAGGCTATCGCCTTTAACGTCTTATATGCCTTTAACGTCTTATATGCCTCACCACAGGCTATCGCCTTTAACGTCTTATATGCCTCACCACAGGCTATCGCCTTTAACGTCTTATATGCCTCACCACAGGCTATCGCCTTTAACGTCTTATATGCCTCACCACAGACTATCGCCTTTAACGTCTTTATGCCTCACCACAGGCTATCGCCTTTAACGTCTTATATGCCTCACCACAGGCTATCGCCTTTAACGTCTTATATGCCTCACCACAGGCTATCGCCTTTAACGTCTTATATGCCTCACCACAGGCTATCGCCTTTAACGTCTTATATGCCTCATCACAGGCTATCGCCTTTAACGTCTTATATGCCTCACCACAGGCTATCGCCTTTAACGTCTTATATGCCTCACCACAGGCTATCGCCTTTAACGTCTTATATGCCTCATCACAGGCTATCGCCTTTAACGTCTTATATGCCTCACCACAGGCTATCGCCTTTAACGTCTTATATGCCTCACCACAGACTATCGCCTTTAACGTCTTATATGCCTCACCACAGGCTATCGCCTTTAACGTCTTATATGCCTCATCACAGACTATCGCCTTTAACGTCTTATATGCCTCACCACAGGCTATCGCCTTTAACGTCTTATATGCCTCATCACAGGCTATCGCCTTTAACGTCTTATATGCCTCACCACAGACTATCGCCTTTAACGTCTTATATGCCTCATCACAGGCTATCGCCTTTAACGTCTTATATGCCTCATCACAGGCTATCGCCTTTAACGTCTTATATGCCTCACCACAGACTATCGCCTTTAACGTCTTATATGCCTCACCACAGACTATCGCCTTTAACGTCTTATATGCCTCACCACAGGCTATCGCCTTTAACGTCTTATATGCCTCACCACAGGCTATCGCCTTTAACGTCTTATATGCCTCACCACAGGCTATTGCCTTTAACGTCTTATATGCCTTAGAAGAGAGTCCTACAATGTGATTTTATTTCTTAGGTCTTTCTCTATACAGAGGAATCTTCCTTATAAGACCTCCCATTATAAGACTCCCTCCCACATAAGACCTACTTATCTGAGACACTGCCCTTCTTTGTAAGAATTACCTCCCTTTAAGACCCCTCCCTTATAAGACCCCTCCCTTATAAGACCCCTCCCTTATAAGACCCCTCCCTCTTACGACCCCTCCCTATTAAGACCCCTCCCTTTAAGACCCCTCCCTATAAGACCCCTCCCTTATAAGACCCCTCCCTCATAAGACCCCTCCCTTTCAAGACCCCTCCCTTTAAAGACCTCATTTCGGATGATTTTTGACGGTCGTATAAGGGAGGTTCCACTGTAGTCATCATTAAAAGAAACGACGTCTTTATCACACGTTTAAACCTGTAAATTCGGGGTAATCCACCGTTCATTTCCTCGCCCAATTTTCTTCCCCTTCCAATGATGAAGAGCGTGAAATGAGACCAGCAGACATCTCACCGCAATGTGACAGACATTCCGCTGGCACTTCCCAAGTCCATTTCTTTCCCGCTACAGTTCCCTTCTTCCCCCCACCAGATCTCTTCCTGCCTGTTCTCGCAAACGTCATAGCTCACGTTGACATGTGTCAGCCATATTGTCACGTGGGGGAGTCACGTGCGTTTTGCGATGATGGGATTTGGATGTCGTCCGGTTTTGTAAACGGGTTGGGGGAGAGAGAGAGGGAGAGAGAGAGAGAGACGCAATGACGCAATGAATTTTAATGTGAGGCCACCGACCTATACACATTTGGAGGTGCAATTAAAATATGCACACGACTAAAGCAAAGGCAGGTAAAGAACACAATGGTTAGAACAATACTTTGACAAGCAAAATGAATGCGGATACACAAAAAGCTATTTAGCAAGCTAAGGATTTACAAGTGGCATAAACTGTTCCCTTTGTTGTAAAGCATAGTATATAAACATCGCAACGTTCCTAGTAACTAAACAACTTTCACTTTGCAATAAACAGTTTAGTAAGGGTGGTCTTATAGTTACCATCGTTATATTATGTTTGTACAAGTATTTACGTCTCAAGTCATATATTGGACAATCATACAATACATGTAGTTCATCTTCTAATTTATTACATGATGGGCAGTGTTTCGAAATATCTGTATATCGCTGGTTGATTTTTAGTTCATTCATTCCAAAACGAAACTGTACAAAAGCTGATCTAAATTTACTGGGGGAGAGAGAGAGAGAGAGAGAGAGAGAGAGAGAGAGAGAGAGAGAGAGAGAGAGAGAGAGAGAGAGAGAGAGAGAGAGAGAGAGAGAGAGAGAGAGAGAGAGAGAGAGAGAGAGAGAGAGAGAGAGAGAGAGAGAGAGAGAGAGAGAGAGAGAGAGAGAGAGAGAGAGAGAGAGAGAGAGAGAGGAGGGAGAGAGAGAGAGAAGAGAGAGAGAGAGAGAGAGAGAGAGAGAGAGAGAGAGAGAGAGAGAGAGAGAGAGAGAGAGAGAGAGAGAGAGAGAGAGGAAGAGAGAGAGAGAGAGAGAGAGATTGCAATACAAAAAAGTACGCATACATTCTTAACTACACTCTTAACTAACTAACTGTAACAGTATGGGGCTAAAATTAATAGTGACTATAAAAGTTGAATACAACTGCAGACATCCCGCTATCTTTGGTTCCACATCAGCGGATTGGATTCTATGGTCTGGCACACATCTAAGGTTTTTTGTTTATTTGTTTCGTGTTCTCTCTCTGTCTATGTGTCTCTGTCTGTCTCTCTGTTTATCCGTCGCTCTCTCTATGTCTGTCTGTCGCTCTGTCTCTCTGTCTCTCTCTCTCTCTCAACCTATGTATCATCTCTCTCTCTCTCTCTCTCTCTCTCTCTCTCTCTCTCTCTCTCTCTCTCTCTCTCTCTCTCTCTCTCTCTCTCTCTCTCTCTCTCTCTCTCTCTCTCTCTCTCTCTCTCTCTCTCTCTCTCTCTCTCTCTCTCTCTCTCTCTCTCTCTCTCTCTCCTCTCTCTCTCTCTCTCTCTCTCTCTCTCTCTCTCTCTCTCTCTCTCTCTCTCTCTCTCTCTCTCTCTCTCTCTCTCTCTCTCCTCTCTCTCTCTCTCTCTCTCTCTCTCTCTCTCTCTCTCCTCTCTCTCTCTCTCTCTCTCCCTCCTCTCTCTCTCTCTCTCTCTCTCTCTCTCTCACAGCAGCAGGAACTAATCAATTCACTTCCTCTTTACATCGTCCTGGCCATACAAAGCTGCTCAGCTGTCTCCTCTCCCAGTGCCATTCAGTCTTTCGGCCCCGTTCAGTCCATGGGCCTTGAGGGCATTTGCAGATCTATACTACAAAACCCACCCTCGCTCCTCTTCATCCCAATGTGTCATTTCCTTAGGCATTGCTCTGCAGCACCGAGTACGCATTACAAGTATGCGCGCGCGTGAGCACACACACACACACACACACACACACACACACACACACGTGCAATCACACACCACACACATTGGCGTTCAAACGCGTGCACAACCACCGACACCACGAATACCACTTAACCCTGTCGCCGCCGCCAGCCATTGTTCAGCCAGAAGATACCATTAAGCTTAACCCTTTAACAGCCATTGTTCAGCCAGAAGATACCATTAAGCTTAACCCTTTAACCGCCGCCAGCCATTGTTCAGCCAGAAGATACCATTAAGCTTAACCCTTTAACCGCCGCCAGCCATTGTTCAGCCAGAAGATACCATTAAGCTTAACCCTTTAACCGCCGCCAGCCATTGTTCAGCCAGAAGATACCATTAAGCTTAACCCTTTCACCGCCAACCATAATTATTTCAACCAAAAATGTCCATTAAATTCACCTGCACAGACAACAAAATCCATCTATACAGTATTGGGGATTCTTCTGTGACATATAATATACAATAAGGTCTACCCTTCCTTCCCAAAACTAAGACTAAGGGTCTTTGGATAAACGACCCCAATTTGATGCCTTTTAGTGACATAGATGTTAAATCACTGTGGTGCTAAAATGCGACATTGGCGGTGAAAGGGTTAACTGGGTAGAGAGGAGAAAAAAAAGCTGCAATATTGCAAAAGTCCTCCGTGATGTGTATAACATTATGCCTATCCTTACATCCCAAAATTAAAAACATAGGATCTTCGGATAATAGGCCCTGATTTGGTGCCTTTTAGTGACATGGGTGTTAAACCATTGTGATGCACAAATGTGACATTGGCGGTGAAAGGGTTAACCCGGATGTCTTTAGTTTTATTTTCCCCTTTCTTTCTTGTTGTGGCTTTTTTCAAACTATTATTTCAGTACCATAGCCCCACGGGTAGTGGCCTAAGTAATCAGCAGAACATATGAAAACCGAGGAGGTGAATTAAGAAGCAGATTTATAATAACTAGTAACGGTAACGCCAATACTGGGTAACGCTGAGTACAGCAAATTTGAAGCGATTCGGTTGGCGGAGTCGTATAGTGCGCGCTACTTCCGGTTTAGCACACGGATAGTCCCCGTCCCCGGTCATGCCAAATTCGAAGGCAATTAACGGGCGCCGAGAGGCATGCGCGTATTTGCGAAACCGCGCAAATGAACGGCCGCCTCGGTTGCCCATCACCCCGTGAGGGCTCACAGCAAATTTATCGGTCGAAAAACGGCGGAGTTTTAAGTGTTTAGGTTTAAATTCTATATGATGATAAAACGTGTCCTTGGCTATACAGATTTTTTTTAAGCAAGTATTTGAATTCCTTGTGCTATCATTTTAAGTGTAGGTTTAAATCTAGCGATTTCAACTTCAAGAATGTGTGTTCTATACATATTGTGACCCCCCCCCCCCCCCCCCCCCCTTTTTTTTTTTTTTTACCGCATTGCTGGTGTTGCTGCTGATGATGAAAATGAAGCTGATGTGATGCGGACGTTTGCGATCATGGTGACGTTTATAATGTTCGTGTTTTCTGCGGCTGCTGTTGTTGGTTTCTCTTTCCAAGGGTTTGCAAAACGTGTAAGGTTATTTAGTTTAGCCTTACACCTCCATCCGGGATAAATAGGCCGCCAACGAGACACCTCCACAGCCCTCTACCCTGTGCCCTTGTATGTGTGCGTGTGCGTGTGCGTGCGTAAGCCTGTGTATGCTTCTGTGCGTGCATACATGCGCATGAGTGTATGTGTGAGGGTTAGGTTTAGGGTGTGCACATGTGTGTGTGTGTGTGTGTGTGTGTGTGTGTGTGTGGGTGGGTGTGTGTGTGTGTAAACGTAAATGTAACTTTGCAGCCATGTTGGTTTGCGTCATGTGACCTGATTCATGCCATGGGGAAATAGAAATATCTTGTGAAGAGTGTTAACGTGTACACATACGTTAACCTTTTCATCGCCACTGTCGCCTCTTGGCACCGGAATCATTTGACACCCATGTCATTAAAAGGCATCAAATGAGGGTCTGTTAACCAATGACCTTTTGTTCTTAATTTAAGAGGTAAGGATAGGCCCTATTTTATGCATGTCAGAGGAATCCTCCATATTGCAGACGAAATTTTTTATTTACCTGGGTAAATTAAATGGTAAATTTTGTCTGAAGAATGGCTGGCGTTGAAAGGGTTAAGGATTATTCCCTTCTTTGATGTATGCATCTGTATCTCCCGAGCTTTTGAAAACGAGAAGCTGATAGACTGAGACTTTTCCTATTCATGAGGGAGAGCCTGAGGATGACATACATGGCGCAGGGTAAAACCCAGACAGTATCATCACAGAATATTGTATTGATTAGAAACATGTCGTCCTTCATTCTGTTGTTGTTTTCCTTCTGTTTTATCCTCTGTTTCTGAGTCTTCGCCATACTATTCGATCTCGTTCTCGTCTTGGGTGTGTTGTCTGAAAACGGAAGTTTGTCAGTCCTAGAGAACTCAGGGTAAAGGTAAAGATGTGCCACCCCCCCTTCATTTTTCGGTTAATTCTATGTTTCCGTTTTTGCCTTTCTTACCATACATAAAGCTGTATTTTAGGAACATATTTAGCTAATAACCTTTTTGGAATACTAACCCTAGCCCTAAACCTAACCCTACCCCCTACTATGTACTGCAGTACACCACGATTTGTCACAGTTGTGGTTCGCTGCGTTTTTCCGTCTTATAGGGTGGGGGGTAGGGTTAGGGTTAGGGTTAGGGTTAGTATTCCAAAAAGATCATTTAGTGAAAATGTTCCTAAAATACAGCTTTATGTATGGTAAGAAAGGCAATAACGGAAAAATACAATTAACCGAGAAATGTACGGGGGGTGGCACATCTTGACCTTAATGATTTGTTTCACCCATGTCACTAAAAGGCATCAAATGAGGGTCTGGTATCCAGTGACCTAATGTTCTTAATTTTTTGGAGAGGTAAGGATAGGCCCTATTATATGCATGTCACAGAGGAATCCCCAATACTGCAGACACAAACTTTCCTCTACACGTGTAAGTTTAATGGTAAATGTTGGCTGAGGAATGGCTAGCATTGAAAGGGTTAATCTTCGTATTGGATCCCGCCGTTCTTTGCTTCTCCCCTTTTCCCTCTTTCGCGAATATTCGGCACGTTTTCCTCTCAGGATTTAGAAGGCTTTGGGCGCGATGCTGAAGCCATTTTCGTCCCCGAGCTAATCCCTTTTTCCATTGTTTGCGTCTCTATGCCTCAAAGACCCACTGACCCGGCTGGGTTAAGTCTATAGGTTTTTTTCTGGGTCGGTGTGGCCCACATACAGACTTTCCTCATATACGATCGAGGCTGCTCTTTTAAGATCCCTCCACGTCACGTTTCACATTCCCTCTTATGCTAGGAAGATTTCTTAAGATTTCGTACCCGCTATATGGGGGTGACCGGAATAACGTCGAATGCACGGTTGCGCCTAAGGTCGAAACAAAATGGCATGACTGACAAGTGTGCCTAATGTCGAAAATTTCATGTAAGTTTTACGTTTGAGCCTAAGGTCGAATGCACAGTTGAGCCCAACGTCGAATTTCAACGTTGTGTCTAAGGTCGAATGTACGGTTGAGTCTAAGGTCGAATGCATCGTTGAGCCTAAGGTCGAATGCACGCCCAACGTCGAATTTCAAAGTTGTGCCTAAGGTCGAATGTTTAGTTGAGCCTAACATCTTTGCAATTCGACCTTAGGCTCAACTTTGCATTCGACCTTAGGCTCAACTTTGCATTCGACCTTAGGCTCAACTTTGCATTCGACCTTGGGCGCAACTTTGCAATTCGACGTTAGGCTCAACTTTGCATTCGACCTTAGGCTCAACCGTATATTCGACGTTAGGCCCAGCTCTGCAATTCGACATTAGGCTGAAGTGTGCATTTACTTATTTTCGAACTTAAGCACACCTGTACATTCGACCTTAGGCGCAACCGTACTTTCGACCTTATTCCGGATTCCCGCTATATGAAGGTAAACACGTGAAAACCATGATTTTCACACATGACGTGGTGAGTCTTTAAAGTGATGTCTCGTTTTCGTGCATAAGGGAATTTGTATGGGAGCCACACATGGTCAAAATAAGATTTCGTACCAGCTATAAGAGGGAAAACACGTGAAAACCATGATTTTGACACATGACGTGGATGATCTTTAAAGTGATGTCTCGTTTTCGTGCATGAGGGAATTTGTATGGGAGCCACACATGGTCAAAGTAAGATTTCTTATCAGCGAGAGAGGGAAATACGTGAAACCCGTGATTTTCACTCACGGACCTGGTGGGTCTTTAAAGGCTCTGTTGGGAAAAGTCGATAATCGGGATGATCAAGACAGTGTTCATTTGAAGATGCCCCATAGTTGTCATGTGGAATACTTCGAAGCCCATGCCCAAGCCATGATCTGCGGATAATACTATGACCTTTTTGTTAGTTATCTCGTTGTTTTTACTTCATGCAGAGAGTTGTGGGTGGGGGGTTGGGGTGGGGTGGGGGTGTTGCGGTGGCGTGGCGGGGGGGGGGGGGGGGGGTGGGGGGGGGGGGGGGGGGGGGGGGGGGCGGACCAGGGTAATGTGGGGTGTTTTCCTAGTAAATTACACAGAAGGGCAGAATCGAATTATCCTGGCTAGTTTTGATTTTTGTTTTGCTTAGCCATTTGGAAGTTGACATTCAAGATACGAGCACATTATTTGCAGACTTCGGACATATAAGACAACATGTTGGAACTTTGTTTCTCCATAATGACTTTAAGAGGGGGAAAAGGCAAATAAACGAAGAGATAATTCAACCTTTTCTTCCATTGTGTGAAGAAGACATAAAAATAGGCCGAAATAAACAGAACAGTGGTATTTTGGGGATGGTGACTATGTTTCTTTTTGGCCAAAAAAACAAATCTGAACGACTTATGAGTCTGGGTGTATTTTCTCATACACCGTCACAATTTCCAACGTAAAGGATAGGATAAATGAAGGTAACAGAGAAGAAGTAAGTTTACATCGGATACGTTTTTCCCTAAGAAAATTGATGCAAGCATAATTATCATAATCAAAGCGATTTTATGTAGGTGTCTGTTAAAGCATGAAAAGTATACTGTTAAAGAGAAGAAACGCAACACTGTTCAGAAAGGCAACGCAATACCATGCCTCCTTCTGATTCTCGACGTGGCTCTCTGGACAGATATTGTACAGCTGCATATTAACCCTTTCGCTGCCAGCCATTTTTCAGCCAAGAATGCCATTAAGCTTAACTGGGTAGAGAAAACAACCTTCAATAATGGGTGGGGATTCCTCTGTGACGTGCAATAACATGAGCTCCCGAAATTAAGAAAATAGGGTATTTGGATAACATGCCCTGATATGGGTGTTAAGCCATCATGGTGCATAAATGCGACATTGGCGGTGAAAGGGTTAACGCACCTTTTGTAACAAGTTTGGACATTCTCGCTTCTTCCATTTTGTTTTTGTGTACATTTTCCTTTCGGTATGCAAATAAATAACCCTGCAATGTGGCTGGATATATTGGTCTAAATTTCCTGTTGTTTTTGTGTGTGTGGTTTTCTATGTTATTGTTGTCGAAGATTTGTTTGTCCATTTATTCTTTAGTTTTTTCATTGTTTATTTTATTTTATTTTTTATTTCAATTACTCCCAAGGTGCTTTTTTGGAAATTAAAAACAAAGATGAAAACACTTCATCCTTGAACTTTGATAAGTTCAAAGTAATGGATTGTCGTTTCTGCGCTGCAACAACAACGGATGAAGATTGAGAGAGAGGGAGAGCGAAAGAATGTGGAAGATGAAAAAATAAATAAATCAAGATGGTGAAACATAAAAAAGAGAAAGAACAAAAAAAGTTTCGCCACTTTCGGAAGAGAGTGGTGATTCTTTTTTGTTATTAAAAAAAAGTAATGGATTGTCGCGTTTCTTTGTTCTTCTTCTTCTTCTTCTTCTTCTTCTTCTTCTTCCTCTTTTCTTTGTTCTTCTTCTTGTTCTTCTTCTTCTTCTTGTTGTTGTTCTTGTTCTTGTTCTTCTTGTTTTTGTTCTTCTTGTTCTTTGTTCTTGTTCTTGTTCTTCTTGTTCTTCTTCTTCTTTTCTTTCTTCTTCTTCTTCTTGTTCTTCTTCTTCTTCTTCTTCTTCTTCTTCTTCCGCTTCTTCTTCTTCTTCCGCTTCTTCTTCTTCTTTCTTTGTTCTTCTTCTTGTTCTTCTTCTTGTTGTTGTTCTTGTTCTTGTTCTTCTTGTTCTTGTTTCTTCTTGTTCTTCTCTCTCTCTTTTCTTTTCTTCTTCTTCTTCTTCTTCTTCTTCTTCTTCTTCTTCCTTCTTCTTCCGCTTCTTCTTCTTCTTCTTCTTCTTATTCTTCCTCTTTTCTTTGTTCTTCTTCTTGTTCTTCTTCTTGTTGTTGTTCTTGTTTCTTCTTCTTCTTGTTTTTTGTTCTTCTTGTTGTTCTCTTGTTCTTGTTCTTCTTCTTCTTGTTCTTCTTTTCTTCTTCTTTCTTTTCTTCTTCTTCTTCTTCTTCTTCTTCTTCTTCTTCTTCTCCTTCTCCTTCTTCTCCTTCTTCTTCTTCTTCTCCTTCTTCTTCTTCTTCTCCTTCTTCTTCTTCTTCTTCTTCTTCTTCTTCTTCTTCTTCTTCTTCTTCTTCTTCTCCTTCTTCTTCTTCTTCTTCTTCTTCTTCTTTCTTTGTTTTTTCTTGATCAGTGTATGCAAACTCTTTAAAGATCCACCACATCACGTGTCAAAATCACGGGATTCACGTGTTTTCCCCCTCTTATAGCTGGAAATAAATCATGTTTTGACCAGGTCTCACGCCCATACAGATGCCCCCAAATTCAAACCGAAATATTTTAAAGAACAGCCTCAATTTGAAGTCGGGGGACATGTGTATGTGGGTCACATCTACCCAGAAAAACACCTAAGGGACTTAATCGTGGTGCGTCAGTGTATCTTTAATGGGAACTGACGCGGTTATCGATCTTTTAACAGCATTTCTTCCTGGTACCATTTTTGTTTTGTTGTTGTTTCATTTTCACGTTGTTGATCTCTTGCTCACTAGCTGTTCTTTCTCGGTGTGACATAACCCTACACAGCATACGATTCGATACCACTGCGATCCAATTGTGACAGTTACTTTGTGAGGCATGATTCTCGTGAAATTCTACTGTCTAAATGAATCTGATGAAATCCTGCCAGCTATGTTCACTATGATTATTAGTAGTCACCCCGGTACTCGAATCTGATGAAACATCTGTATGCTTGCATGAGGCATTTTATTTGATTCGTGGAGTGGGGTCCGCTCGAGGATATTGAGCGAACATAGTAGAATGGTCAACCTATGGCGATATTTTTCACGCCAGAGGGCAGTCAATGCACTAGGGGCTTATCACGCGATTTTCTTACTTGGGCGTAGTGAGAGAGGGAGTGATGGTAGGACCACTCACTGTCTCTCTCTCTTTCTTTATCCCCAACTAATAATATAGAGAGGATTAGCCCCACACGAGCGTCATGCCCTCTGGTGTGAGAAAAATCGCACTAAGTCTCTCATTATTTTTAGACTGAAGTATTTCGCGTGAATCATGACTCACAGACATCGTCACAATCGGATCGCATTGGGATATAATCGTATGTAGTGTGTCGGCCCCTTAAGCTTGCGTTGTCTTAAATTGAGGTCTGCGTACATGTTAACACTATTCACGAGATATGTATATTTCACCATGGCAACACAGTGAGCTGTAAGTCATATTAAGAGTGGGCTATCACTGTATTGCCATTGGGAAATAGAAATAGTTCGTGGAATAATGCTAACGTGTACACAGACCTTTAACAATTTTCACAAGATATTTCTATTTCCCCATGGCAACGCAGTGAGTTGTAAGTCATAATGAGGTCTGTGTACACGCGAACGCTGTTCACAAGACATCCCCATTCCCCATGGCAACACAGTGAGTTGTAAGTCATATAAAGGCATGTGCATGCTATTGTACCTACAGAATAAAAATGCATTAAAATTATGTTTAATAAATATTATATAATACAAAAAAAGGAAGAAAAAGAACGAGAAGAGAGAGAAAAACAAGGAGAGATGATGTCCATGGGGTTCTAAATAAACGCTAGGCACATCATAGGTACATATTGTATGATATGAATGCGGGTGAATGTTGAAGAAAATAGGCCTACTTGTCTACGATAGGCCTACTAACTAGACCCACATGGGCTCAGCAGGCGACTGAACGAAGCCTAGGCCTAACCACGCCCCCTTTCCGACCAACAACTACGCAGCCTGGAGGGCCAAGAGACTGAAACCAGACAGACAACACAGCCAGTGGGCCAGCCGAGAAAGGAAACAGTGCCATAATGTAGTCCAGCAGCTAGGCTATAGCCGCTGAACCCCTTACTGCAACGTTTTTAGAGAAACAGCGACAAGACAGAACAGCACCGTATCTCTGCGCCGCGTGTGTGAGCCTCTAGGGAAAACCAACCCTATGCACCACTAACAGCCTGGAGACGGAAACAGACAGAGAGAGTAGGGTTTTTACATGAGCCGCGATTATTTGTGTATTTTATTTACTCCCCAAATCTGCATAAGAAGCAACAATAATAGTAAAGCCTCAAGCAAAATATGGATAAAAAACACTACCGAAAACAGCTTGGAGACGGAAACAAGAGAGACAGAGAGAGAGAAAGAGTAGCTCCCAACGGCTTCGTGGGAGAGTTCAGGCGTGGTCTCCTCGCTGAGAGAGATACTGACCACGAATGGAAAACAGAGACAATCAGTCCATCCCAACCGGCTTGAAAAATAGCACTAACACATAGTCAGTTAACAAACTGAGTCAATACATTATAGATCCCTCTCCCCACCTGGAAAAGGATTATTAAAGTGCAGATTGCCCATAGTTTTCCTTATTGGGCGCAGTTTTTTACTAAAGACTGATTCTCCTTAAAAAAAGTCAAAAAACACACACAACAAATAAAGAGTCATATAAAGGCCTATGTTTGGCCACTTCGTTAACTTCACTTATTCCTCAAAAACACTCTATTTCTCCTTGTGCCACTCATAATATGACTTATGAAACAGTGTTGCTCACTGTGTTGCCATGGGGAAATATAATATATTTTGTGAATTGCGTTAACGTGTACACAGACCTTTAGGAGGTGGGCCTATCGCTGTAGTATGTATGTTTGTGTGTATGTGTGTGTTAGAGAGAGAGAGAGACGTGCAGAGAAGAGATAAGAGAGAGAGAGAGAGAGCTGGACAGAGAGAAGAGAGAGAGAGAGATAAAGAGCGGGTTGCGAGAGACATTTACGAGAGGCCCCCCGAAGAGAGAGAGTTGGAACGCCGACTCCACTTTCGACATTGGCTTTGCGGAATGGTGGAACATCTGGTCGCAACACAGAGTTCAAATAATGCGTTGTTGCTGGTTGGTGTCATTCTTGAATGCTGTTTTTTTTCTTATCTGTTGATGAATAATTGATTGTAAAGCGCTTTGGGCTCATCTGAGGTAAAGCCGCTATATAAATGTACTATTAATTTATTATTATTGATTATTGCCATGGGGAAATAGAGATCGGCTTTGTGAATAATGTTAACGTGTACACAGACCTTGGCGAGTGGTCAAGTACGACATTTTTTAAAGACCCACCAGATCACGACGTCGTGTCCAAATCACGGGTTTCACGGGTTTTCCCTCTTATAGCTGGTAAGAAATCTTGCTTTGAGCAGGTTTGACTCCCATACAAATGTCCCCAAATTCATGATGAAAATGATGTTTTACGTCCTCTCGGTCATAGACACATATGGGACATTTGTGAATACAAAGATGGTGGGTAGCAATACTGGCTGCAATGCCCGGAGGCAGTTGCAACACCAGTAAAGTCCCGAGTTTTTAACAATATAGATATGTGTTAGGGGTGGTAACCACGCCTCGGTTAAACCTCACCCCGGCTATGGTACCGCCACATTGTCTTCTGTACTGGCGATACTCCTATGATTGATGAAGTCCCCCAATTCAAAAACACGAAACACCATTGTAAAGAGCAGCCTCAATTTGAATTTGGGGACATTTATTTTTATTTTTATTTTTGAAGTTGGGGACATTTGTATTTGGGTCACAGCTGGAAAAAAACACCTAAGGGACATAATCGTGGCGCGTCTGTGTGTCTGTAAGCTAGCGTATGGGAGAAAGCAGCGCGTGTTCAAGTGACCCGACCCCCCCCCCCCCCCCCCCCCCCCATCTTTTCTCTCTCGTGTCTTCCAGGTGGCCAATTAGTGTCAGCTGCATGTCAACGGTTGACTGCACCATCTGTCCAACACGTTCAGATGTCAGGTCGTCTGGAAATAATGTCAATCCATTGCCCAGTGTCAGGGACACGTGTAGCCCGGTTGTTGTTGTTGTTTTTGCTACGGTAATAGTCTGTTCGAGTACATTCACCTTTTGTTTTTAGCTTAAGGAAAGTATGTCTGTCTGAATGTTTTTCAATAAATTGCACATCAAAATAACTTCGTTTTCAATTATCTGTCTTTCCCGTTCCGTTTTTGTTTGTGTGTGTGTGTGTGGTCCCGGTCGCGATGAATACATACATGAGAAAAGTCAGCCCAAGATCTTTTGTTTATAGAAGCTAAGGAATATTGGTGTTTGTTCAAACATTCTTCACCCCTACTACCGATGTTGCATTGAATCTGTTCTTTCTGTAGCGTCATTTATCTGTTGGTATGGAAGCTTGAGTGTAAAAAGTAAGCGTGTGTTGAGTGATATGGTGAATGTGTGCAGTAAGGTTGTGGGTGCAAGACAGAGTGGTATGCAAGAGTTGTATGACGGACAAGCGGTCATGAAAGCCATGAACATTCTTAATGACAACAGTCATGTTCTGGCGAAATACTACGAACTGGCGAAATACTACGGTGTCTATGCATAGTATTACCTTGTATTTCTAATCAGATGCTTGATTTTGACCGTTTGGTTGATATAATTATTGACCACTCTGTTGATGGTTTATCTGGTAAATTTGTTGATCAATGGTGGTTTGTTGAATTAGTTTGGTGCATTTATTAATTATCGGTGGCTGATTGATGTGGGACTGCTTACTTGATTATTTATTAATTAATAATGGATGATTATTTGTTTGATAGTTTAATAGTTTGGTATATTTATAATCGACTTGTTCTGGATAATTGTTTAACCATCTGTTTCATCGACTCAATATCATATTGGATTATTTGTTGTTGTTTTTCTCTTTAATTTACCTATTTATTTATATATGTTCATTTATTTACTTACTAATTTGTTTATTTTTGCTTTAATGTTTAAATACACAAGAATTTGTGTTATTTTCTAGTTTTCAATACAAATGTTATGTGTCTTTATAACCCCTCCCCCAGCCTCCCTATGATACGGGCAGAAGGCCTAGTCATTAAAATTGTTTGAATCTCTCTCTCTCTCTCTCTCTCTCTCTCTCTCTCTCTCTCTCTCTCTCTCTCTCTCTCTCTCTCTCTCTCACTTTGAATACATACATGAGAAAAGTCAGCCCAAGATCTTTTGTTTATAGAAGCTAAGGAATATTGGTGTTTGTTCAAACATTCTTCACCCCTACTACCGATGTTGCATTGAATCATATTCTTTTCTTATAGCGTTTTTTATCTGTTGGCACGGAAGCTTTAGTGTAGAAAGTAAGCATGTGCTGAGTGATACGGTGAATGTGTGCAGTAAGGTTGTGGGTGCAAGACAGAGTGGTATGCAAGAGTTGTATGACGGACAAGCGGTCATGAAAGCCATGAACATTCTTAATGACAACAGTCATGTTCTGGCGAAATACTACGAACTGTTACCATCGGGCCGTCGATACAGAACTCTAAAACTGAAAATAAGAGCACATAAAACTTTTTTTTACCAAGATCAATTCCTCTTTTGAACTCTTTATTGCACCAAGTGATTGTTTTGCTGATCAGCCTGTCCATCTCCTTGGGATTGTACAATCATCAAGATAGGTTGAGGGCCACTTGCAATGAAGCATGTACCACAACAACCACCGAAGCTGTTTGGTGAATCTTTAATTTGACATCTCATTATTATTATGAAAACAAATTACGCACGTAGAACTCGATTATTAGGGATTGAGATGGTTTACAATCAGGTACCCCTTAAAAATGAAAATCACAAAACGCAAAGGTCCAATACCACTTGTATTCTGGCGTGTACCACCAAATCTGCTGAGGCAAATTGGTTTGTTTTGGGTAAACATTTAACTCAGTGTCACAGAATCAACATGGAAACAAAATATGCACATTAAGTTTGATTAGTCAGGCGTTAAGAACGATGAAAAGAAGGTACCCTTAACCCTTTCCCCGCCAAAGTCACATTTCAGCACAACAGCGATTTGACACCTATGTCACTAAAAGGCATCAAATTGGGGTCTATTATCCAAAGACCCTATTGTCTTAGTTTTGGGAAGTAAGGATAGACCTAATTTTATTTATGTTACAGAAGAATCCCCAATACTGCAGATGGATTTTGTTCTCTACCCAGGTAAATGTAATGGAAATATTTGGCTGAAATATGGCTGGCGGTGAAGGGGTTAAACCGACCAATGTTACCTCGTTTTGAGTGGCCGCGCATTTTGTATCTTTAACTTGGGGTTGCGTTATTTGTCGAGCTATTGCTTCAAACTACTGTTAAGAACGCTATGAAATTTTAGACTCAGGTGTACAGTAATTGAACTAATGATGTGTCAAATATGACCTCATTTGATTGAGCCAGTTTTGTTCTGTTCCCACTTAACTGCAAGTTGAATGCATTTAACAAAACCATGATTTGGCAAACGATCCCTGGGGAGTGGATATATACGTGTGCGTGCCGTAAGATCGGTTTCCTACAGCTGTAACATTTTGACGCCTTGTAACATTTTGCGCGGAAAGTCCTGCGGCAAAATGTTACAATTGTAGCATATTGCCGCGTTGTAACATTTTGCACGGAAAGCCTGCGGCAAAACGTTACAATTTTGTTAGAATTGTAACATTTTGCGCGAGGCCCCGGGGCGCCAAGCGCAGTTTGTTACAATTGTAACATTTTTTGCGAGGCGCCAACCTTTGATTGAAAGTTTTCAATTGTAGCATTTTGACACGTTGCAACATTTTGCCCGGGGCGCCTCGCGCAAAATGTTACAATTCTAACAAAATTGTAACATTTTGTCGCAGGCTTTCCGTGCAAAATGCTACAACTCGTCAAAATGTTACAATTGTAACATTTTGCGCGAGGAGCCCCGAGCACCTCACGCTATTTGTTACAATTGTAACATTTTGCCGCGTTGTAACATTTTGCGCTGCCACAAGGCTTGCTTTTGTCCCTCTTCAGTCGCTCTTCGTTCGCCCAAATGCCTTTTTTCTTAGTTCCCGAAGCTTCGGAAAGTATTGTGGTTTTGTTGTTCGTATCTAATGTCGCTTGTAGTAACGCTGTGGGGCAGTGGGTCGAATGCCTCGTGCCTCCATACGGGGAGCTGGACGACCCCGATCCCTCCACGAGTCTCTCCCCGCGGGGGGGGGGGGGGCATACTGGGGTGGGGTGGGGTTTTGTCGTTCGTAAAAATAGTTCCCCCACCTTCTGGAAGTTCTATGCTTGTTACTTCCTCTAATCCGCCATTCTCTTTGACTCTGCCTTTTTTCCCTTTGCTTACTGTCATGTACTATCTTTCTGACTTATTGGCCCATTCTCTTGCCCTTTTTTCGAAATAATATTTTTTCCAAATAACCTTTTCTCCTTTGAGCTCCTCCGAAAATCGGAATGTGTACGCTAGCGGGGAAACCAATGAAAACTGAAAACCGGACACATACATACTTTACCATTGATATGGCCATATGGCCTGGGAACGCAGAAGAAGAAGAAGAAGAAGAAGAGGAAGAAGACGTAATGCTGTACCCCTCCTTCAGACACACTTTGTCAGTTCGAGCCACCCTCCGCTCTCTAACATTCACTGTCTGTAACACTTCTGTTTGGTCGACGTTTTGTTGGAGAAATAAGGCTTTACGCCCTCTTTGGCCTTTCGGCCATGTGGGGCATAACGTTTTGCTGGTCGTGTTCTCCCGAGTTTTATACTGTTGTTGAGATGACTGTAGCCTGCGGCGGGGTTTCATTTCTTCGCTGATTGTCCGTCACCGAAGGTGAACGGACTTTGCGATGGGCTGGTTTGTCTGTTTGTTTGGGGGTTTTTTTTGGGGGGGTTTTCTGTCTGTCCCAAGGATATCTCCCGAACCGCTTGACCGAATCGCGTCAAATTTTGTGTGAAGGTGCAAATCATTTTTTATTTATGCACTTTAACACATGCTGTTGGTTTTATGTTTGCTATTTCAGTGGCGCACATTTGTGACCCAGCACCACGAAAGGGACATTTAGTCGCTGGTCTTGTTTCCCACAACAGGCTTGCAAAGTCAAAAATATCATTTTTTTTATCAATTTTGAGTTATGGGTATTTTCGTGCTCTCTAAGTCTAACGTCTCATCTGTCATATGTATATATTATAGGATAATCTTTATTATGGTCTCTAAATATTTCCAAAAAGTGCTTTGAAATGAGTAGGTTGATGCATTTTCTTCAGCTAGGCTAACCTTTGGACAGTGATTTATCAAAATGGCCAACAGTCACCCTACCAACTTTAAATGCTCATAACTCTAAAATCCGGAGAAAAAAAAGTTACAAGCATGGTTCTTATATCATTTGAAAAAAGAATTGTCTAAAGTTTCCAACTGTACCATTTGCTTAGAATAGCCATGTTGGCACTTAATGTCCTTTTTGTGGTGCTGGGTCGCATTTCGAGGGGTGCCTGCCAGAACGGTCTATCTCAAAAGGAATAAAGAGCACAGATGGGCAGTTCTGGCATTCACCATTTGTTTACCTGTCCAACTGGCTGTTTCTCAACAAGTAGGCTACAGCAGTAGGTTAGCATGGTTTTCAGAGATAGCGAGTCGACCATGACGTGCATGTACGCATTTATTCGCCCCAAAGTGTGACTTATCTTTTAGTCACACACCCCTCCCCTCCCCCGAACCCATGCACACACACGCACATAAAGTTCATCAATTTTGGTCCGTTGAAGTAAATGGCTCAGTGTTCATACTATTAGGATGTTGGACAATCAGTACAAAAAGACGCACACAAATGTTACATGTTTACTAGTAAAGTAAAGAAAACTAAATATCTGTGGAATTAACTCCCTCCACCAAAGTTATTTACGGCAACAAATCGCCTAAAAAGTATAAACAACAGCCAATGCGAGACGGACCAAGGTTCATCCTCATTAAAGGATGACCCAGGACTGCCTATATATGACCATCACCCACACAGTACACAACAACAGAGGTGGAGAGAATTAGTGCACAAACAAATCAACATTAATTCAAGAATGGCATAGCCTTCTAGTCTTGAATTATGTTACACTTAAACAACACACAACACAGAACAAACTGGTATGCCTCGATATAAGTTGGGTAAACGCAGATAGAAACTGGTATGCCTCGTCAACACAAACTGGTATGCCTCGATAGAAGTTGGGTAAACACAGATATAAACAGTGAGTCAACAAACTGGTATGCCTCGATATAAGTTGGGTAAACGCAGATAGAAACAGTGAGTCAACAGACTGGTATGCCTCGATATAAGTTGTGTAATCAAAGATATAAACAGTGAGTAAACAAACTGGTATGCCTCGATAGAAGTTGGGTAAACAAAGATATAAACAGTGAGTCAACAAACTGGTATGCCTCGATAGAAGTTGTGTAATCGAAGATATAAACAGTGAGTCAACAAACTGGTATGCCTCGATAGAAGTTGGGTAAGCAAAGATATAAACAGTAAGTCAACAAACTGGTATGCCTCGATAAAAGTTGGATAAACAACAAGAGAAACAGTAAGTCAACGAATTGGTATGCCTCGATAGACGTTGGGTAAACAAAGATAGAAACAGTGCGTCAACAAACTGGTATGCCTCGATACAAGTTGGGTAAACAAAGATATAAACAGTGAGTTAACAACCTGGTATGCCTCGATATAAATTGGGTAATTAAATATATAAACAGTGAGTCAACAAACTGGTATGCCTCGATATAAGTTGGGTAATCAAATGCATAAACAGTGAGTCAACAAATTAGTATGCCTCGATAGAAGTTGGGTAATCAAATATATAAACAGTGAGTCAACAAATTAGTATGCCTCGATAGAAGTTGGGTAATCAAAGATATAGACAGTGAGTCAACAAACTGGTATGCCTCGATAGAAGTTGGGTAAACAAAGATATGAACAGTGAGTTTCAGGTTTGGTGTCTTCTTCTCCTCTCTTCTTTCGTCTTTGCTAAACCATCTCGACGACCACAACATTGATCATAGTAAAGCCATGCACTGCGCTTGTCCTAGGTGAACTCGCCTGGGTTGGCATTTGCATCAGTATTCGCAGAGCGTTTCGTTTGAAACGTCCACAGGGGTCAGAATGTCATTGTATTCGAGATGATAGCTTTGAGAATGAGCACGTTAAGCTTCTATCACCATGACGATAATCCGGTAATAACGCTACCGATTTGTTTGGACAATATGTTACCCAGCACCACGAAAGGGACATTAAGTCGCTGGGCTAGTTTCTCATCAAAAGGCTTGCAAAGTCAAAAATTAAAATTTTTTATCACGTTTGAGTTGTGGTTATTTTCG
>CM065692.1:54567888-54570388 GCA_017654935.2 Phymorhynchus buccinoides
AGATCCTTCGACCGCTGGCTGTGCCTACACTGCAGCAGATGGGACCGCCGGCTGTCTACCAGGATGACAACGCTCGCCCCCACAGGGCAAGGGTGGTCAACGACTTCCTGCAGCAGTCTGGAGTCAACAGAATGGAGTGGCCAGCATGCAGTCCCGATCTCAACCCGATTGAGAACCTCTGGGATGAGCTGGATCGCAAAGTGAGGAGCAACCACCCCCCTCCCAGGGATGCCCAGCACCTCTACCAGATGCTGCAGGCTGAGTGGCAGGCGCTTCCACAGAGGATCTTCACCACCCTGGTCAACTCCATGAGGACTCGCTGCGTCGAGTGCCAGAACAGCCATGGCGGATACACGCATTACTGAACTTTTGGGAGCATCAGAATGCCCTGTCTTGTGATTTCAATGACTTTGGGAAATCAAATTTCGATACGTACCCACTTTGATCAAATGTACAGACCAAACGATTGCTCGAAATTGAAGGCAATTGTGCATCGTTATCACTAAAGCATTGAATTAAATGTTGGCCAAAATTCAACGCATTGGCTTTCTTATTTGGAAAGTTATGAATTAGTTTGCAAGTGATCCTTAACTTTTTGTGGATAGCTTATATATATTTTATTTTTTTTCTATTTTTTTTCAAGGTAGACTAAAAGATGTCTGCGTAGGAGACACAAATAAACAGAATGTCGATTTCTGTTCAGATACCCTGAGACATGGCCTAGATTTTACCTAATTAAACGCGAAAGAGCCACTGGCATTTCCGAACAGACGTGTCTCGTTTTATCAGTAGTAGTAATCTCCCTTGAGATGGGGGCTGACGTGACGCGACAGAGAGGGCGCTCCGAGACTGCCGATGCCGAGCGACATTTGTTGCCATGGAAACAACAAAAAATGTCACACATCCGTTAAAATCAAAGGCTCTTGTTTATCACAGTTGTTGACAGCTATTGCCTAAAGCTCAGACTGCATCAGCATACTTTATAAACCCCGTGAATAAGTAAAGGAAAGAAGGACACTGATTTCCGTGCGTAATAAACACGTCCGCTTATTTTGTCCTTTGTTATTTTACTTATTCACAGGGTTTCCGTACGGAAATAAAAAGATGTGTGTACACAGCCCAATATAAATTATTTATGTTTTCAAGGGGTTTTTTTGTTGCTGTAGTTTTAATAGCTTTTCATTGTCATGTGTGACAAGTCATAATAATATCAAGTCCTTTCAAAATGACATGTGATTGTTTTTGTTGTTGTTGTCGTTGTTGTATTCATGTGCATTCGTGTTTCTTTTCTTTTAAAATGCAAACACATGCTACGATACGTAAGTTCCAGTCCTTAAAGGCACGCGGACCCACCACGATTAAGTCCCTTGGGTGGGGTTTTTTTCTGGGTAGCTGTGACCCTCATACAAATGCCCGCGACTTCAAATTGAGGCTGCTCTTTAAAACGATGTTTCGTTTTGAATTTGGGGGCATTTCTATGGGAATCAACCCTGGTCAAAACAAGATTTCGTATCCGCTATAAGAGGGAAAACACTTGAAACCCGTGATTTTGACACGTGATCTGGTGGGTCTTTAGCATTCACAACAGTTATAAAAATAAAAAAAATGAACTTGTGCTTTTCTTTAAAAAAACAACTTCCTGAACTATCGGTTAAAAGGGGCATAGGGAAGCAGACGTACATACTTATTAGATCTCACTCAGCCCTATTATTACTTCCCCTCCTCTACCCCCTCAGAGGTATGGATCGGCCATACTTCGTGTCTCGCCATATCGATGGTTATGTCCCCTTAGAGGCCCAGGGGAGCAGGCAAGGTAACTGAGAGGGCGCTGTGAGGCAGTGGAGGCACGTGATTGAAAGCGCGGTGGGGTCATGGAAACGGGTGCGTGCTTTCCGTTTCTGCCGACAGGGAAGAAAATGTGATTGTAAATCTTCTAGCGATGCGCATGTATTATGTTTTTGATGTTCTTGGTTGTCTGTTACATCTACAACCGACAAGATAAGGGGGGGGGGTAACTTTTTTTTCTCCAGTGCTCATGCGTTGCTGTAATTAGGACAAATCACTGACATGAAAGCTGTGAAAGTAGACTAACACGTGTCAGGTTACTTGGCAGTGAATGTGTAAATCTAATCTCAAAACCCACCTGTTCCCCCGTCATTAAAGCTCCGCTCTCTTTCTCTTCTCTCTCTTGCCATTAGGTCTGTTTCTGCTGTATTCCATTTACGTCATCTGTGTGTATTGCGTGCTTGTTTGAATGCGTTTTGAATGCTAACGTGCGTGTGCGCTTTCATTTGATTTATATCAAGATTCAGCGCCGTATAAACACTGTATGTTGTTGTTGTTGTTGTTGTTGTTGTTGTTGTTGAATGTCTTTGCATTTGGTGGGAGTATAGCGTGATGTACTGGGCGATTGTATTCGCCCATGTTACTAGAAGAATCAAGAACCAGGGCCGGATCTAAGGGGGGAGGGGGGTCCTGGTTTCCGGACCCCCCCCCCCCT
>CM065692.1:54575388-54580388 GCA_017654935.2 Phymorhynchus buccinoides
AAAAAGCAGCTTCCGATGGGTCTTCGAAGTACACTGGAACCTCCTTTATCA
This sequence comes from Phymorhynchus buccinoides, assembly GCA_017654935.2. NCBI lineage: Eukaryota > Metazoa > Mollusca > Gastropoda > Neogastropoda > Raphitomidae > Phymorhynchus > Phymorhynchus buccinoides. Next base: position 54,575,440 of record CM065692.1, read on the forward strand.
GACCTCCCATTGTAAGACTCCCTCCCATATAAGACCTACATCTCTGAGACATTGCCCTTCTTTGTAAGTATTAACATTCCCTTCATTATAAGACCCCTCCCTTATAAGACCTACATCTCTGAGACATTGCCCTTCTTTGTAAGTATTAACATTCCCTTCATTATAAGACCCCTCCCTTATAAGACCTACATCTCTGAGACATTGCCCTTCTTTGTAAGTATTAACATTCCCTTCATTATAAGAGACCCCTCCCACATAAGACCTGATTTTGGATGATTTGTGAAGGTCCTGTAAGGGAGGTTCCACTGTACTTAAACGTGTGCATGCGTGTGTTTGGACGCGCATGCACATCTCTCTCTCTCTCTCTCTCTCTCTCTCTCTCTCTCTCTCTCTCTCTCTCTCTCTCTCTCTCTCTCTCTCTCTCTCTCTCTCTCTCTTGCGTGTGCGCGTGTGTGATGTGTGTGTGTGTGTGCGTGTGTGCGTGTGCGTGTGCGTGCGTACGTGTGTGTGTGTGTGTGTGTGTATATGTGCGTGTGCGTGCGCGTGTGTGTGCGTGTGTGTATGTGTGTGTGTGTGTCTCTCTGTATGTGGTTTTGTTGCCTGTGCACATGCAGATCACAATGCTTTTCTGTATCTATTTTCTGCAGGGTGTTGAAGTAGTGTCCTGTTGTAACTTCAATTCTGTGAGTCTGTAAGCGACTCATAAAATGGTCACCGTGTGTCACGAAACCTAAGAGGGTGTACAGGAATACTGTCTTTGACAAAACATCAGACGTTTTTTGTTACTTAAGCATTGCAAACGTACATGTCGAAATGTTTATCAATTCACTTTTATATTCAACTTATTTGTTTTTAATCTTGCGTCGAAAGTTGCCCGTCAAAGGTGTTTACTTTAGTCTTGTATGGGATAAGATATTGGCAGTTTCGGATAGCAGCGCTCGGGGTTTGCGCATTGGACATACTTAAAAACGACAACTCTGTATATAAAGGATAGTTGTTTCCCTTCCAATGTTCTCGTGCCATCAGTGAAAGCATGTATAGCTTGACGACTCAAACCGATCCAACCTTTCCTTTGACTGACAGCTCTTATTGCCCCTCTTGTAGCCTTTGCTTTTTTCTCGATTTTATGCAGAGGCGGGATGAGTACGAGTAAGTTTACTTTTTGTGTGCGATAAATCAAGATGAAAAGTTTAGAATGTTTTGCAGTTAGTGTGGGGCCGCTGACAGCAGAATATCCAGCACGCCACATAATTTCTATGAGATATTCTGCTGCCAGCTGTAGCGGTCAGCCCACACACATGTTTAATAAGAACTGTATTCCTAAGAAAAAAAAGGGGTGTGTGGTTATCACTTTCGTTTAACCCTTTCACTGCCAATGTCGCATTTATGCACCACAATGGTTTAACACCCATGTCACTAAAAGGCATCAAATCAGGGCCTGTTATCTGATAGGCCGAATGTTATGCATTTCACAGAGGAATTCCCAACACTGCAGATACATTTTTATTTCTACACTGTTCAGTTTAATGGTGTGCGTTTTGTTGCAAAAAAATGGCTGTCTGCTGCTTTGCATAACTGTTTAATTTTGAAAGCAGAAATGGTTGTTTGATATTGTATCTGATCTTGGATTTGGTATAACGTATTGCTTACTAAAACATTAAGTTTGTTGTTGTTTCACTCAATGTGATAATAGTACTTACAGTGTTTGGTAATATGGTGTAACGTGATATTGCCACGTTTATAATAAAGTTGCTGATTGTTTTATGCGAAGTAGCATTGTTGCTGTATAATGTTTTGTAATATTGTATTTAATCATCCCGGCAATTTCTAAATAAAGTTGCCCATTCTCTCTCAATTAATGGTGTGGCTTTGATTTGTGGCAACAACACAAAAAGATTTGTGTGGGTGCAAGAAACACAGAAATTTGCGATTGGCTTAGAAGAGTTACTATTACTAAAATAACTCCGAGTACAGGCATGGGAGAGAGAGAGGGGGGGGGGGTCAGGGGGAGAGAGAGAGGGGGGGGGGGAGGGAGAGAGAGAGAGATAAGAGACAGACAGAGAGAGAGAGAGAGAGAGAGAGAGAGAGAGAGAGAGAGAGAGAGAGAGAGAGAGAGAAGAGAGAGAGAGAGAGAAGAGGGGGGGGGGGGACCAGACTCACCCAGATACCTAAAACAAAAAGTGGCACGCAAAAATCTTCTTTTTTTTTCTTTCTTTCTTTCTATCTTCTTTATCTTTTCTTTATTTTATGTGTATACAGTCTGGACTTGCTATTAAACGGTCAGACATTAGGACTGCAGACATCAAAGGTAAGAAAGTCTACAAGAACATCCAAAATGCCTGTCTGGGAGGAAGTTTGGGGAGTGGGGGGGGATGCTGGTGTGGACGCCGTGGGTGAAGTAAGTAGAGCCACTAGCACTCTCATCGATGCTGCTACCATTAGACTAAGTAGTGAACGTGCACACAACAGGAGAAAGAAAGGACGTCAAGAAGAAAGCAAGTGGAGGGAGGTCTAAAAAAGATCTCTAAGTACACCGAAGACGCTCGGAGCTTAGGCAAAGACTGATCACACAGCCTGGCTGCTTAATATGCTACTCGCGGCAAAATGTTTTAGGAGAAGCCTCCCCCCCCCCCCCCCCTCCCCCCCCCCCCCCCTCTGCCCCTTCCATTCGTTTTGGACGGCTTCAGGTTAGGGTTAGGGTTAGGAACAGGGTTTGGGGTAGGGTTAGGGATAAGGTTTAGGGTCGGCGTTAATCATCAACTTTTGTTGTTTGTGTATTTGACACTATACTGACACTAAGACTATCCCTAAGCCTATCCCTAACCCTATCGCAAACCACATTCCTAACCCTAAACCTAACCCCAAACTGTCTAATCCACACCCAAAAAAAATAAGGATGGCATCTTATGAGATTGACACTTACCTGACTCTAAACCTATCCCAAGCCCAATTCATAACCCTAACCCTAACTGAAATCGTCTCAAATGAATGGCAGGGGCAGAGGGGGGGGCGGGGGGGGGGGGGGGGGGGGGGGGGGGGGGGGGGGGGGGGGGGGGGGGGGGGGGGGGGGGGGGGGGGGGGTATTCTTAAAGTTTGCCCTACTCGCAGCAGTCGTGTGAGTGAAGCCAGATGCTGTGCTTCTCCCTATCTGGGCGTGTAATCATGAGTGCCTCTTAGACGTGAATTAGACTGCTACCCGTGTTGACTGTCTAAGACCAAAAAGCCTGAATATACAAAGAGTTCTCAGTCCGCAGCTGACTGAGGCCGTTTTTTTTTTTAATACTCCCACTCTTTCACCTACACTACAGGTGGGGGATCATTGTGAACTCACTCACTGCCTACTGTCACCATGGGTTCCCACCTTAGACCTTTTCACCTTCCAGGTGGGAAGTGAGAATGTTGGCTTCATTCTTTGCAAGTGTGTTAGTCTGCGAAGGACTATCACTCTTTGTGACATTAATAGGCTTTTTTGCTAAGACGCACTCATGAGTACACGCCCTGGATCTTAGCATGCTAAAATGAGTGGTAGGCGTTTGATTGCCCTGCTGAGCCTGTCACTCCCCCATGGACCTTGGCTGGTAAAGGGTGAGTGGTTGGAACGGCTTGTGAAATGTGGCTTCACGCTGGGAACCGAGTGCCCTGTCTTTGCGCACACTATGAAGTGCATAATAATAATAATAATAATATATAATAATAATAATATATAATAATAATAATACTGAACATTTACATAGCGCTTTACTCCCTTTACAGGGAGCTCAAAGCGCTTTACAAAGACAATAAAACACAAATAAGTTAACATTATACACATAAGACTCACTACAATCAAATCAAATATACATAAAATAATATTATTTAAACAAGGTCCTGTTCATAACCACAACATTTAAAACAATGTTACAATATTATTATAAGAAAAGAAACAAAATTGCAAGGGAAATCAAAGTTCATGAGCTACGTTATTGCGCAAACACACACACTAATAGAGAAACACACAGTCACACACCACACACGCGCACGCACGCACACGTACACACGTATCTCTCTCTCTCTCTCTCTCTCTCTCTCTCTCTCTCTCTCTCTCTCTCTCTCTCTCTCTCTCTCTCTCTCTCTCTCTCTCTCTCTCTCTCTCTCTCTCTCTCTCTCTCTCTCTCTATCTCTCTCTCTCTCTCTCTCTCTCTCTCTCTCTCTCTTCCTCTCTCTCTCTCTCTCTCTCTCTCTCTCTCTCTCTCTCTCTCTCTCTCTATATCTCTCTCTCTTCTCTCTCTCTCTCTCTCTCTCTCTCTCTCTCTCTCTCTCTCTCTCTCTCTCTCTCTCTATCTCTCTCTCCCTCTCTCTCTCTCTCTCTCTCTCTCTCTCTCTCTCTCTCTCTCTCTCTCTCTCTCTCTCTCTCTCTCTCTCTCTCTCTGAGTCTATATATGTCTCTCTCTCTCTCTCTCTCTCTCTCTCTCTCTCTCTCTCTCTCTCTCTCTCTCTCTCTCTCTCTCTCTCTCTCTCTCTCTCTCTCTCTGTCTCTCTCTCTGTCTCTCTCTTTATCCCTCCCTCTCCAATGTACTACTAACAACACAGACGAACTGTATACACATCTAAGCCTTATAGCACTATACTGACATCAGTGACTCACTCAGCTGGCAAGTCACAGTCACTCCACTCTTGTCGCCAATGGCCTAATAATAAATCCGATTGCCCCGATTCACTGGCAAACCGCCAGTGCTATATACCGAAGGGAAATCATCTTAAGTGCACGTGACAACTGTGTGCCAGATATGTGATGGTGCATGTGGGGAAAACAGGTATAAGTCACCCAGAATGATTTTTAGCAAAAGTCAAAAATAGTAAACAACCCCCCAAATACCAATTGTCTATTTAGGGCATAATGTATTATACCAGTATCCACAACATGAAAGACAATCTTGAATGATTTCTTTGTTTAATTGATTTTTTTATAA
>CM065692.1:54600388-54607888 GCA_017654935.2 Phymorhynchus buccinoides
AACCTATCGACTATGATTTAAAGTCTGAACACATAGCATTGATCAATATCACACACTTAATGAATTTAATATTATAAGTGTCAGGTTGTTTTTTTAATGTGTTGATAACACTCATTTTATGAAGGTTGTTTCAGTAGATCCGATAGGGAGAGTCAAGAGAACTTCTGGAAGACCTATTTATAGAACAACTCCAATTAATGATTGAATTATACATAGCTTCTAACGCTTTTTGTTTCAATGATCGTTGCCTTTTTTTGTATTCTTCGTTTATTAAAACCAAAGGCATTATCACGTTCGTTTATGTGGATAGCCCTATTACTAGATATTTGTTCACATAATATTATTACAATATACTGATCTCCAAGGGAGGCGAAGAAGGCTGCCAAACCTGGGATATAATATAATAACTTCACATACAATAATTATCATTTGAGTATCATTAGCCAGTATGATTAGTGTAAATGCACGTGAGCATAAGGAGTAAGAATACACTGTTGCCAAGAAACTTGACGCCACAGTTACTAATCTTCACATAACATTATTATCATTACCATATCATTACAGTCTTGTCAACGCGAGCTGTACCTATCGAAGCTGGACTCATAGTTTGACAGGCTGTGCTGCTACCACAAGGATTCAAAGGTAGCCAATGGGGATGAACATTCTTAAGAAAAGTCATGGCTCGATTGCGTTAGCAGTGCCAGCTGCCACATATCTACACAAACCAATATGTGCTTGCCACTGGAGCTACTGTGCTCTATCAAAGCCACTACACACCCACAGAAACCATGGAAATAACTGGACATGAAATTTAATCCGTCTCTTCCTTGGCTGTTTACCAACACACATCATCTTCGCAAAAAATAAAGATGGGAAGCACACTTGCACAATGCGTCTAGCCTTGGATCTAGGCCCAGGCCAAAAAGCCTAAATGTTACAAAGAGTGATCATTTTGCAGCTTACAATCTTCGCAAAGAATGAAGCCAACTTTCTCATTCCCCACCTGGAAGGTGAAAAGGTGGAAAGTGGGACGTGTTGGTGTTGTTGTAGGCAGTGAGTGAGTCTACACTGACCCCCAGCTGTAGTGTAGGTGAAAGGGTGGGAGTTAACAAAACCCGATTCAGTCAGCTGCAGAGTGCGAGCTTGGTATATTCAGGCTTTTTGGCCTAGGCCTACTGAACTCCATGACCGGCCATGCGCGTCGACAGCAGAGGACTCGAGACAAGCAACAATGCAAGGTCATCACAGTGTGACGTAAGTGTCCCGCGCGACCCCTCTTTCTTATCTACACCCCCCCCCCCTCTTCATTTCTCGGGCCAGCCGCCACTTTAATTACCATTCAGCTTCAAACAGACGCCGATTAAGGCAAAGGCATTTGTCTCTTTGAAGCCCGATCTACCTTCCCCATCACGAGAAAGTGACATCAACATTCGGCTCCCTTTGAAGACAACTCGTCCTTTCCAATCACGAGAAGGGTAGGAATTTCGGCATGTGATAAGGATGTAACCTCTCTCCCAGCCAGCCATAATAGCCCAACTAGTGAGTATTATTGATGGCTGGTGATTGAGATTTTGTTTTGTTTGATCCTATTTTTTGATCTAGATCCTATGTTCAATGATGAATAAGGAGTAGATAGATATGTTATTGAAAAGAAGTGGTAAACATTCTATTCTATTTATGCGCACTGATTATTTGTGTGTGTGTGTGTTTTTGACTTTAACCCTTTTGGTACCAGAACCGGATTTTATGCCTACTAACCCTTTTGTCTATTTTTAGTAGGAAGCCTGTGGGTTGCAATCTTGCACTTTATGATACCATTCCTTTCCAGGTGTTGGATGGAGAGTGATGTTGTCTTGATCACCTTTTATGTTTTACTGATCTCAGTTTGTTAACTGAAATTCAGTTTATTTATTAACTAGTGCTATTGTACAAGGGCAGCCTTCTAGCCGGTTGGGATCCACTAATTCCCTGCCGACTGAAGCCCCTTGTCTCTAAGCCATAGAGAACTACATCCACCTTCTCCTGTGATTATCAGCAGGGCATTGTGGTCAGGACGCACAATCCCTGACTCACAAGCACCAAGACGGGAACGCCGCCAAGATGCCCCGCACCCAGAATCCGCGAGGAGACCACGCCTGAACCGTGCCATCCCGCGAAGCCATAACCGGAACGACTGGGAGCTACTCTCACCTGATAAGCAAGCCCAGCCAACCCAGCACTCGCCAATCCCTACGGAGGAACTTCAGCACAGCCATGAGTTAAGTCCCCACGACAGTGCCAAAGATCACTAACTGGAAACCAGGACACTAAGTGACCCTTCCTGTTTGGGGCTAACCTTTTAGAAAGACAAAAGTCTTGTAAATCCTTTCGGATTCCATTGTTTTTCATTCACATTTTGTTTTGGCGCCATTGAGCTGCTTTATTATTATTGTTGCATAATCTTATGCAGATTTTGTGAGTAAATAAAATACAAGTGTCAAATAATCCTGAACCCTTTGGTCAGACTGATGAGAGTGGGAGTCTTGTAATTTCATGTAAAACCCTACTTCTCTCTGTCTGCCATTTAGAGCAATTCAACCACTTGTATTTCTTACAACCAAACGAGCCAGAACCCGGGCACAAATATAAATTTATTAGATGAAAAGGGGCCGGGAAAGTTGCTCATCTCCCATACCCTAGAGAAGTGGACTAAAGGCAAATTTTCCACTTGAAAATTTAACACACTAAAAATCTCCCCTAGAGGCTTAGCCTTTTAACCCATTACCTCGTCACACACAGGGAGAGTCCATGTTGATAATGAGGACACTGTACTCTTACAAGAACAGCTGAACTTCGTTTTCAGTCCGACAAATGAGCTGACCGACCCTGCGCGAAGAGCTACCTCGCCTCTGTTTCAAAGCTGCGTGTTTTCCGGGCCTGTGGTCATCAACATATCAAAGAACTGACATGCTTGTTGAAGCTGGTTCCCCTCCTTTTCAAGTGTTGTTGAAATTGGACTCGCTCTCATTAACTGATTACTTTTTATTGTTGGTGTTTATACTGCAAAGGTTGTTAGTATTTCATTGTTTCAGTTTGTGTTTATCTTTATACGTTGGTTTTTTTGCATCTTATGAAATAAATTAGTGCTTAAAAGTTCTGTTTTGTAGAACCTTATTCTTTGCGAAGGATAAGTATCACAGTGTGTGCTGCGACTATTGTCGTGGAAATGGATGTTGCCTCGCTTCACTGCATGTCTGAGCCTGTTTCTTATTCTTGCTTTTTTTGTTGATACATATCGGCATATATCCGTTATTAGGACTTTGCAAAGGGATATTTGGGAAGGGACATATATTGCTATTATCCTATCTCTTGAGACCTTGATGTTTATCCCATTCGGTCTTCGCAAAGTTCTAATCGTTTAGAAGCAGAGATCTGTAGCTTGCAAAAATAATGCTGGCCTAAACATTTCGGGGTAGAAGCAAAAAAAAAGCATGCAATTGTCTATGCATTTGAAACCCTAATTCAACACAAAAATTATATTGTAACTTCTTTTATTCTCAAATATATAATTTGCGCAGTGGCAAAACACACAGACTATAAAATTGATGTTTTTTGCTGAATCCACTGAACAAAGGTATTGATTCCACATCAACACTTGATGCCAACAAAGCTTAACATGTCTTTCCATAAAACAATCCATAATAAAACTCTTGGCATTTCTCAGTAGCTCTTATGCTTGGCATGCTTTGTTTGACTCGTTTTATAATCCACCAGTTACTGTTTTACTGCAATTGTCCTTGCACTGACAAAATGTGTATGCAACCAAGTTCAACGTAAGCACATGAACACTGTTGTGTTGCACAGGATGCACAAATTGATGTCGTAAGTTCCTCTGTCAATTGCTGGGGTTCAAATGCTTCACAACCATTCTCTTTCATAGTGGGGTTTCACCCGCTGTCCAAAGCTGCAAACAGGCATGGATGAAGTTCAAGGGATGGTAATGCTAGCATCCTATGCGCAATTTCAGTGCTTCATGCTTAGGTGTCAGATGCTCCACAAACATATTTCCAGCTGTGAAAAAGATCACATCGACCTTGGGTCTTACAGCGTGCAGACAAATGACTCTGTATCAGCCAGAACTGAATCACCAGGAACATTTTCGCTCCCCATGTCTTGGAAAAACTGAGGATTGTTGACAAAAACTCTTCAGGCAGATCGTTTGCCAATGTTAACAAAGTGACTCGTGATGTCTAATCCTGTGATGGCACAGAATGCCATCTGTGTGACAGTGATATTGATGAGCCCGCCAGATATGACTAGCCATTGTTTTTGCTCATTATGAAACTTACTTGAAAGTTATGCACAAAGAAAGTCTGTCAGGCTGGCTTTGTTTTCACCAAGAGAGGTGAGTCTGTTCCACTGACCGCTTGGTTGATTTTGTGAATGAAGCCAACATTTGATAGCTTGCTTTCCTTCAGGTTCTTTTGGTCCATGCTGCTGACGTGATCGTGCATTCGTTGTACCAGTCAAAGAACAAGTCAACACTGGTAAACTTGTGTGCAACCAAGTTCAAAGCAAGCACATGAACACCATCGTGTTGAACATGATTCACAAATTTATGTCGTAAGTTCCTCTGTCAATTGCTGGGGTTAAAATACTTCACAACCATTCTCTTTCATAGTGGGTTTTCACCCACTGCCAGAAGCTGCAAGCAGGCGTGGATGAAGTTCAAGGGCTGGTAATGATAGCATCCTATGCGCAATTCCAGTGCTTCATGCTTAGGTGGCAGATTCTCCACAACATTTTTCAAGCTGTGGAAAAGATCACATCGACCTTGTTGAATGGACTGTTTTTGTGTGCTTGGGTCTTAGAGTTTGTAGACAAATGACTCTGTATCAGCCAGAACTGAATCATCAGAAACATTTTCGCTACCCATGTCTTGGAACAAAATGAGGTTTGTTGACAAAGACACTTCAGGCAGATCGTTTGCCAATGCTAACAAAGTGAATCGTGATGTCTGATCATGTGATGGAACATAATGCTATCTGTGTGTCAGTGATATTGATGAGATGAACTGGTTTGAAATGGGGTTTTCCCCTGTTTGCATCCACAAGAAGAGGTTGGGTTGTGGTTGATGTACAAGAAGACATGCAAGGACATCCACGTCACAGCTGATGACAACTGACTGGGAGCATCCATACTCACTTGCATCTCTTGCAAGAAGCATTCTTGTATCAGCCTCTTAATATTCAACAGAGGCACCTTTACCTCTTGACTTCAAAATCTTGTGCAGGATCTGTGAGCTTCGCTCATTATGAAATTTACTTGAAAGTTCTCTACAAAGAAAGTCTGTCAGACTGGCTTTGTTTTCACCAAGAGAGGTGGGTCTGTTCCACTGACCGCTTGGTTGATTTTGTGAATGAAGCCAGCATTTGATAGCTTGCTTTCCTTCAGGTTCTTTTGGTCCATGCTGCTGACTTGATCGTGCATTCGTTGTACCAGTCAAAGAACAAGTCAACCCTGCTATACGAATATGAGTAGTTTTTCCTCTTGATGTGCAATATTGTCAAGCCACTGCCCAAATACATTCACGCCTGCACGATTTACAACTGCTTGGACCATGGCCAATGGCACATATTTGTACCTATAGATAAAAGATATACAGACACAAATATACATATATATATTTTGTTTTAAGCTAACAAGAAATGTGTTGCATTGCTTTACATTTTCAGCCTGTTTTGTGTGTTTTGTTTTACAATCGGACGAAAGATGAATAAAATATATTTCCAATCACTTTTTGATCTATGTATTATGAACCAGCACCCTAAAAAAAAATATTTTGTCACTGATATGGCAAAGTTATTCCAATAAATACGCAAGATATAAAGCAGTTAGTCCATTTTAGCCTCCGTTTTGAAAAATGTCATGGCGGCCATATTTCGCGAATAAGAAGAAGCAACATCCATATAGAATACATTACTCTGCATTCATACAGTCTATCCCAGATGGATTATTGCTTCTAACCAGCAACGCTTAGGTGGTTTCACTTTTTGGAAGATTGCTTCTTGACTAAAACAACTGATGTTATGACCAGCATTGCGGTAGGGAAGCAAAACAAAAGAGAGAGAGAGAGAGAGAGAGAGAGAGAGAGAGAGAGAGAGAGAGAGAGAGAGAGAGAGAGAGAGAGAGAGAGAGAGAGAGAGAGAGAGAGAGAGAGAGAGAGATTCGAAAGATTTATTCATGAAAGGCAAAGGGGTATATATGACATATCCAAAATAAAGAAAATTACAATCAAGAACACAAGGTAGAAGGAAACTTGAAGGCTTTGCATAAAAACAAGGCATACCTTTTTACAGCGTTTTCCTGAGTAGAAAACATAAGCAATCCAAGTCTAAACAGCGACGGGTGGTTATAATATTTAGAAGCAATACATTCCTGTCTCAGACCACTTAAAGCAGTACACTTAAGATCAAAATGAACTTCACTTTCAGAAGTTTTCTTGCATAATAGACAAATGAGTTCAATCTCTGAATGTTGCGTGTAATGTAGATGATGAACCGAAATATCCGAAAAACCAAATCTAATTCTGGTAACAATACACTTTCAGTTTACTTTATTCTTACACGTGTGTTTGTAAATGTTGTACTTTTGTATGTTTACTTTTTTCCATATTATTTATTGCCTTATTTGTTAAATGCTTTTTTTTCCATGATGATTTTTTGTTAATTAATTATGCAGCTGTTCTTTTGCAATTTATAAATGTGTTGAGTACGCCCATAAGCTTTAGCTTGTTGTACTCTTGCGCTGAGTTATATTTGTATCTGCATGAAAGTATGTAAATAAAAGTTGTTGTTTAAACCAATACACCTTAAGTGCATATCCATTTCCATAGACAAGTCAATCGGAATACTATGTGAAGAATTAATCTGTCTATGTATATCAAATCTGTTACTATCACTTAGATCTATATCGCCACCCGCATGCAATACAGGCGTAACTCAAAATTTTTTATATATTGATTTTGAGATGTTTTGCGTATGCATAGTATACTACTGGCAAAAAGTTAAGTTCCAGCTCTCATTTTGACGTCCCTTCTTGTTATTGTAATTAATAGACCTGAAACAAATTAACAATTACCCAAACCCTGTTACAAACATTGACCAGACACACCTCAATGGATGCACAACACCAAACAACCCAATGCTTTACAAGATGGGGTTCAGCTGCACGTACCAAAAGCATGAAAAATCTGCAATATGTGTGGCTGTGGTAGCAAATGTGTTTGAAAAAAGGGCGAAGTGTCCATGTTGGTTCATGATGCACGTGCAAGGCACGTCTAAGATGAACACATTTCAGCCGTCTTTGGCTATAAATCAGTAGACTGAATAGCCTTTCAAGCCAGTTCAAAAAGCATGGCTCATAGGCAAAGACTGGACACTGCAGATCGTGGACGCGCCTTAGCGTTGATTGACGAGGGGATTTCTGGCCGCAAGGTTGCCAGGCGTCTCAACGTGTCTC
>CM065692.1:54612888-54620464 GCA_017654935.2 Phymorhynchus buccinoides
TAGCGTTTCAAGACAGACGTTGAAGTGGCGATTGTTGCTAAGTAGGCCAATTCTTTGAATTAAGGTTTCTGTTCAAGGCATCAAACAGATATTTTAATATAGATTTCGATTAGGACGAAGCTTGAATTATAATTCAAATACAGAAGATGGTAATGATTGTATCATGCCTTTTAAAATGTCCTTATTGTAAAGTTTTTCTCTTAGTTATCTGCTTTTGTATGCAGTTTGACAGAGAATTGTAGAAGGCCTTAAGATTTTATTATTTGTTGGATACACTTGCCATCAAATGTTTACGTTGTTTTTTAGTTTTGTTTTTTAATGATTATTCATATGTTTGAAAAATGATTAAATCCTTAAATTTAGTCCAGAAACGCTTCTCTATTTTGGATGACATGCGAAATACTTAGGTGCTATTTACTTGCTGGTTAAACTTTGTGTTTACAAGAAAAAGCAGTTTAAAACTATGGATGACTCTCGGGTGACAACAAACAGTACCATCTTGGATGGTCACTCATCCCAAGTTTCCACCGATAGTGTTGGAAGCCAAGAGACGTTCATGTCTGCCTATCACCAGAATGACGTCACGTATTGGGTGGGAACAGCGGTGCCCCCTGTGGTGTTGGTGCTGGGTTTCTATGGCAACGTGATGACCATCATAATCATGCGCACAATGCGGGCTTCAGGATCATCTGGCTGTCTTCCTGTGTACTTTACCGCTCTGTCAGTGTCCGACCTCTTTCTGCTCTGCGCCAATTTCATGTCGTACTGGCCGGAAATTGCCTTGAACAGACCACTGACGTATTTTCACGATCTGTCGTGCACGGTCCCATTTTACGTCAGTAACATGTTTGCCATGACGTCAGCATGGATCTTGGTGGCGATGACGTGTCAACGGACGACATCAGTGGTCGTGCCGCATCGTGTGGAGCTGTTATGCTCCGTGAAAAGAGGGAGAATCGTCACTTGCGTTGTTTTTCTGGTTTCGAGCGCGTTCAATCTTTACACCATGCTTTGTTACCACGTTGAGTTGGTAGACGAAAGCTACCCGTCTTGCGTAGGTAAAGACAGAAACGTTGCAAGCATATTCAGTCTGTTGTACGTGTGTTTAAGTTCCTTGGCGCCGTTTCTCAGCCTGATAGTGGCCAATTCAGTGCTCATTTTCGGAGTGGTAAAATCATTGAACATGACTGGTAAGACAATAGATGCAAAATCGTCGTCAAGACTGATGACGGGCATTTCCTCTATGACAATGACTTTGATTCTGACCTCAGCGGCGTTTCTAATGCTTACGTTACCGTTTTGTGTCACGGATATGTACTTGGACTTCGTCGGATTCTATGCAGGGGAAATCGAGGATGAAATTAGGAATGAGCAATTAGCCTTATTGGAGATGACGTGTATCGTGCTTTACATGGCCAACAGCGCTATCAATTTTTACATTTACATCTTGAGTGGCAACAAATTTAGACAGGAGGCTAAAAGGTCTTTGTGTTTCTGGTTCACCAAGTTGAAGCTTCGATCATGATCTGATTTCTTTTTTACGTTGCTAAAATAACTCCATGTTTCTGCATGTTGTTCACACACACCACACACACACAAAGCACACACACATAAAGCGCCGCACGCATACACACACACACACACACCACCAACACCAACAACAACAACATCAACAACAACAATACTTGGGTAAACTGACCCAGTCGCGACACACGCTTGCATCCCTAACCTTAACACTAAACCTAATCATAGCCCAAACCCTAACCGTAACCCTGATTTCAAACTTCTGCAAGCTTTTGACCTCAAGTATGCACCCACGTTGTTATCTAAAAGAGTTCTTGAGTTATAACGTTCACAGACATATAGACATTCAGACAGACAAACAGACTGATAGACAGACAAACCCTGGACATTTGTTTTATCAAACTATACTGAAAACCACATGTACGGCCATTTAACGCCAAAATACGCATTTTGAGCAACCCTAACCCTAATCTTGACCCAGACCCTAACCATTAATCCCATTTTACCCAATTTTGAACTCGTCCAAGTTTTGGGCCCCTAGTACCACACGTAGGCTAACGTTTGATGCTGAAGCGTTCTCGAATTACCGCTGTCGCAGACAATCAGACAGATAGATATACAAACAAATCCTGGAGGTTTTCATCCAAATACACTGAAAATAGTATATGAGGCCATTTTACCACTATACCAGTCTATGCTTCGCGACTGTTTAAAAGAGACAGACACACACATATACACATATCTTGCATGTATACAGTGAGAGACAGACAAAAAATACACTGCTGGAGACCAACACCAATTGGACATACATAGAGCGATTTAATGAAAGAAACAGAGAGAGCTAGACAGAGTTTTATAGAAATAGACAGACAAAAAATAGAGAGAGCAACTCAGAGAAAGAGAGAAAGACAGACAGACGCACAGACACAGAGAGAGAGAGACAGAGAGAGACAGAGAGAGAGGGCGGGCAAAACGCGGCATCAATCCATTTTCCCAACTCCTTCGGAGTGGAGGAACGAAGGAGGAGGAGGAGGAAAAAAGCGTCATAGTTTGATTGACAGGTGAAAGTGACTGCGCAATTAAACGGATATTATAGTTCGTTGCTTGTGCCACAAACAAAAATACAGACAGAAAAACTTTTGGGCATAAAATAATAGGTTACTTATAAACATATGTAATACAGACACTACAACAGACACGACGAGTATGCGGTACTTTTTTTGATAATTATAAATATGATAAATAGTTTAAAATGTTTTCCAAAAGATATAAGAAGTTATGAATTGGTGCGGCGATAAAATTCTGGTTCACAGATTACAATTATTGAAAAGCCAGGGGAAGCTACTCTTTGTATGTAATGATTGGAATGCTAAAAAAAAAAAAAAAAATAGACCGCCGGGCTGCAGTTGAAAGACTTGTTTTAAAGTCTTCAGTAAGCAAAGAATCTTCCGGATTTTTTGTAAATTACACATTATTTCATCTACTAAACACTAAAGACAGATTATTTCATCTACTAAACACTAATGACTGACGTAATCGCGACCTACGCCTGCACTCTCACCCTAACCCTAACCCTAACCCTAACCCTAACCCTAATCTCAACCAAAACCCTTAACCGCTAACCCGATTTTGCCCAAATTCGAACTTGTCCAAGCTTTTGACCCCTAGTATCCACCTGTAAATGTTCATGTTGATATATCCAAGCGTTCTTGAGTTATCGCTGTCACAGACAGACAGACAGACAGACAGACAGACGAACAGACAAACAGACAAACCTTTGTTTTTTTCGTTGAAACACACTGCTAACTGTATGTGAGGCCATTTTACACCGAAATATGCATTTTTGAGCAAATTTGAACACGGACGGACGGACGGAGAAAGTGAAAACAATACCAGTCTCGCTTTGCGACTGGTAACAACAACAACAACATCAACTGACAAGAAAGTCAGAAAGTTTATGCTTCAGGCTGTGCATGTGGTTATGACAGGAGAAGCTTTGTCTAATAGTATGATAGCATGAATCAAACACGTGCAGCTCGTTGTTTGTCAGACGCACTCAAACATTCTCTTAAACTGCCCATTCATCAAAAACAATGCTTAGGTTGAGATTACAAGAGATTACAAATCAACTCTGCAATTGATTAAAAACAAACTAAATTAAAACCAAAACAAAACAGCAACCAAGCAAATTCTTAGGGCTCTAAGAATAAGCGCTAAAGACATGTTATGTATAAATAAATAAATTATCAAATAGCATGACAGTAAACATGACTGACTGACAATTATGTTCTTCAAATAAAGACCAAAGTTGAAATTAGTGTCAGAATTGACAGAATTATTTGTATGCAAAAATATCAAATGAAAACATGCAAACCTTATTTTCAGTTTATTTTGAGACACGTGCTGGTCTCTCGTTCTTATGACGATCATACACTTTAAAACATGTTTTAAGGAGGAGAAAAAAACCTTCGGGCATAAATGGGTTAATCTTCTGAGATAAGGTCGTCGACTTTCTAGTGTGCTTACTATCTACCTCGAACCACCTGGGAAATTATGTGTGGGGGACCTAGTCGTGTATGTTTTGATTTTGTTGTTGCCTGTTTGTCGTTTCCGACGATGACTGCCAGATGGCAGAGAGGGCTGATATTATTCTGGCAGGCTGGGCGAGAGTCATGTGCTTGTCACTGGAGCTACTGTGCTCTATCAAAGCCACTACACACCCACAGAAACCATGGCAATAACTGGATAAGACATTTAATCCGTCTCTTCCTTGGTTGTTTACCAACACACACCATCTTCGTAAAAAAGAAAGATGGGCAGCACACTTGCACAATGCGTCTAGCCTTGGATCTAGGCCCAGGCCAAAAAGCCTAAATGTTACAAAGAGTGATCATTTTGCAGCTTACAAACTTTGCAAAGAATGAAGCCAACTTTCTCAACTTCCCACCTGGAAGGTGAAAAGGTGGAAAGTGGGACGTGTTAGTGTTGTTGTAGGCAGTGAGTGAGTTTACACTGACCCCCAGCTGTAGTGTAGGTGAAAGGGTGGGAGTAAAACAAAACCGGCTTCAGTCGGCTGTGCAGAGTGCGAGCTCTTTGTATATTCAGGCTTTTTGGCCTAGGCCTACTGAACTCCATGACCGGCCATGCGCGTCGGCAGCAGACGACTCGAGACAAGCCACAATGCAAGGTCGCTTCACTGCATGTTTGAGCCTGTTTCTTATTCTTGCATTTCTGTTGATACATATTGGCATAATAAATTTATATTATATCCGTTATTATGATTGTGCAAAGGGATATTGCTTTTATCCTATCTCTTGAGACCTTGATGCTTATCCCACTCGGTCTTCGCGAAGTCCTAGCAACTATATATTATGACCAGCATTGAGGTAGGGATTGAGGTAGGGAAACAAAACAAAACAAAATCGTAAACAGCTTCGTAGTAGTACGTGCGTTTGAGAGACAACCAGGCAGAGAGAGAGAGAGATGAGAGATGAGAGAGAGAGAGAGAGAGAGAGAGAGAGAGAGAGAGAGAGAGCAGAGAGAGGGAGAGAGAGAGAGAGAGAGAGGGGAGAGAGAGAGAGAGGAGTGAGAGTGAGAGAGAGAGTGAGAGAGACATGAGAGAGAGAGAGTGAATGAATGAATGAATGAATAAATTTTATTTTCTGAGGATAATAAAGTATAAATACTTTTTTTTTCATCCAGTCAATAAGAAAAAAAAGAGAAATGAAAAGAAAATCAAAAGCAAAGAATTAAATAAACAAGAAAGGCATGCAAAGCAAAGAAAACGAACACAAACACACGTTTATCATCATTAAGCAGGCACATTATCAATATAAACAGACACATACTAAATTCAGCATTATACATAAATACTTAACAAATGGGATGTGGGGGGACCGAAAATAAGTGAGCATCTAGAAGAGAAAAAAAAGTAACAAAAGGAAAGAAAGATAAGACGAATATGAGGGGGAGAAAAGAGTAAAGGAATGAGAGGGAGGGTGGGTAGAGAAAGAAATAGTAGAGCGAGACAGCAAAGACATAAACGGAAAGAGGATGGAGAAGGAGAAAAGGAAGGAGAGAGAGATGTAGGAAGAGGAAAAAGAGAGAGAGAGAGAGAGAGAGAGAGAGAGAGAGAGAGAGAGAGAAGAGAGAGGGGGGGGGAGAAGAGAGACAGACAGACATGTAGGCAGACAGACGGACAGACAAAAGAGTATAGATAAAGAGAATGAGAGAGAAATAGGAACGGTACATCTAATACAATCATTTTTGTGTGGATAACACAATCATAGTATCACAGTATTATAATCACAATGCACAACGTAGCCTCTTACTCTCTCTAACCCCTCCCCCCTCCCCCCCTCCCTCTCTCGCTCTCTCTATCTCATGTGCACACACATACACACACACACAGCACAAACACACATGCACACAACACACGCGCGCGCACACGCACGCCCCCCACACACACACACACGCACAAAACACACACAACACCCGCGCGCACATTCATATAATTCATAAACATCAATATGAGGGTTATTCAAAAGTGTCCCAATGACATACTTTGTACATGTCAAATATAATTATTAACCCACATTTATTAAGCAAGGACTCCTATGCTTATTAATAAGTTCAAATATTCATCAAAATTAGATAGAAGTGACAATATTATTGGAACATGTTAATCATAATATTTTAATACATTTCAGGGGTTAATGACAAGTTTGCATTGGTCATAAGATAATTAAAAAAATGATGTTTTGAATCTTCCAATAGGAAGCTTATTCCATAACTAGCTACCAGAATATGAAAGGCTCGATTTAAACAGTGTTATGGAGGGCAGTGGTAGATCAATTCTATGACTGTGCCTAAACTCGTTGACTGTGAACATACCACTTATTGAAGATGGACAGATTCCATGTAAAATCCTTCATTAATGCTTATTGAAAATAAGATGGGGCCAAGGACTGAACCATGGGGAACACCAATATCAACAGGCATTATAGAGGATTCAGATTCATTTAGAAAGACTCTTTGCTTTCGATCTGATAAAAAAAAAAGACGATATGAATTCTAAGGTGTTATTAGTAATGCCATAAATGTGGGTTTTTTAGCAAGAGGTTACGATCAACAACATCAAAGGCTTTCATAAATCAACAGCAAGAACACCTGTAATTTCATCATTGTTAATGTTAGTAAGCCATTGATCTACCAGGCTGGTTAAAGCGGTGTGGCACGAATTGTTGGCTCTAAACCCTAATTGGTTTTGATGAAATAAATCAAAGGAATTGAAATGATTCAGAATATTTTTATTTATGTGAATTTCCAAAGGTTTAGATAGGGTAGATAAAATAGAAATGGGCCTGTAATTGGAAAGATTTTCGCAATCACTTGCCTTGTGGATTGGTATTATTTTGGCTACTTTAAAAGCTTTGGGAATCGATTTTTTAAACAAATACATGATTTAAAATATGTTGGTGTTTCAGAAATGTACATGGGATGATGACTCAGTATCTTGCTCCCCAATGCCTCACGTGTTTGTCTGTTCAAGTGTGTAGAGTGGTTGAAAACATCGTGTACACCAATAGCGGAATATCGCACACTCTTTAACTTTTTAGACATCAAGAAGTTCTGCCGAAATTAGATTGTATTCTGAAGTTATAATGGATGTTATTATTGTGGTCGGCCATGTTGCAAAATGTTATTCATGTCTCTTTGTTGATAATTACAGATGGGTCTTAGTCTACACTTTATGGTAATTGCTTATTGCTTTCAAATTGATTTACTACAGATTTAGTAGATATAAGATGTTAAAGATGTTCTTCGCAGGTCGTTAATAGAATTAAACAATATTTCTTGCTTTTTAAACTTATCTTTCAATCTCCCTGATGCAAAAGCGACTCTCTTTCATGATGGAATAATCTACATCTTTCGATATCCAGTTTTCCAAAATTATTAGCTTACTCGCAGTGTTTTAATGGAGCGTTGTGTTATCATAAATGTGAAGGAAAACTGTATGTACCAAAATTCAAAAGCTTAATCAGGATCAGTA
>CM065692.1:54620964-54633464 GCA_017654935.2 Phymorhynchus buccinoides
ATGGCGATTGTAGGAGCTTCTATATATAAAGCCCTCAAATGAAATTCGCGCGAAGTTCGCCAACATAAAATTGCGCCCTAACAGCATGAAAGAAAACAACAAACAAACACATATAAATTGATACGTTTGCCACATATCCATGATCCCCGCTACCTTCCTTCCCGTCACACACACCACGGAGACACACTTACATTGAGCAACGCATGCCATGGGTGGACTGCTCACTACTCACGAACGCATACTTGTGCGTGTGTATAAATGAAGTCGCATGTCGGTGTATCTTCCTTTTTTACCACCACCACACCAACACACAGCACCCACACGACAGGTCGCACTACTGCACATGCACACGCACAGCAACACACGCACATGCATAAACCACACACATACACCACACACATACACACGTACCATACACACACCACACCACATACAACAACACCACACACACACACACACACCACACACCAAAACACACACACACTACACCATACGCATCACGCGCGCGCGCGCGCGCGCGTGCACAATATAGATATCACATTTAGTGAAACAAAGACTTTTCCATAAAGAACACAACGCGCAGCTCACAAAACACACACAGACTAACACACTTATCGCGCGCGCGCACGATACATAGCGACACACACACACACGTACACACACACACACACACACACACACACACACACCACACACACAACAACCACACACACAAGAACACAACACAACACAAACGTTCAGCCATTATTGATTATCTTTTTATTATTTCAAAAAGAAGATCGTTTCAATTTCGTCTCAGCTTAGCAGGGATAAGGCAGTTTATCGTTAAATCCAAGGTAATCGTGCGTGTGGGCAGGAAGCTTTACAGTCCTAAGACGATTAGATATGATGGGGGCGGTAAAACACAAAATGCCCACCCTATGCTTTTGTTTTGCAGAGAGTGAGAGAGGAGGAGAGAGAGAGAGAGAGAGAGAGGAGAGAAAGTGAGAGAAAGAGAGAGAGAGAGATGAGAGAGAGAGAGAGAGAGAGAGAGAGAGAGAGAGAGTGGTGTGGTGGTGGTGGTGTGTGTGTGTGCGTGCGTGCGTGCGTGTGTTGTGTGTGTGTGTGTGTGTGCGTGTGTGTGTGCATGTGTGTGGTGTGGTGTGGTGTGTGTGTGTGTGTGTGCGTGTTTGTGGTGTGTGTGTGCGTGTCGTGCTGGTGTGGGGTGGTGTGTGTTGTGTTGTGCTGTTGTGTGTGTGTGTGTGTGCGTGCGCGCGCGCATTTGTGTCGTGTGTGTGTGTGTGTGTCCGTGTGATTGTGCGGTGTGTGTGTGTATAGATCATGATGGGTGTATCATGGCTGTGTGTGATGTGTTGTGTGTGGTTCTGTTATTTATTTATTTTTTGTGTGTGTGTTTCTGATCGTGTGTGTGTCTGGTGTGCGTGTGTGTGTGTTTGTGTTGTGTGTGTGTTTGTGTTTGTTTGTTGTGTGTATGTGTGTGCGTGCGAGAGAGACGTTAGAGACTTCTATTTGTTTTTGTATTCTAGTTTGCTATGTTTAAACATAACTAGATAGACAAGTTAAATCACACACACACAAACGCACGCATACGCATGCACGTCCGCGCGCGCAGCGCACAACACACACACACACATACAGCGCGGAGAGAGAGGGGGGGGGGGGGGGTGGGGGAGGGAGAGAGATAAAAGAGAGACAGACAGACAGAACAGGATAATATAGTCAGACAAAATAATTGAGTACTATTACAGAGACAAATATACAGAAATTCGCAGAAAACAGAATGAGCCTAACTACAACATTACTGGTATCTTAGTAGCTTTGAACCAATCATCATTATGATTATCATTATAATGACAAAATATTGTTTTGTAAGCCAGCCTTATTTGAACGTCAATGTGTAACAGCGTGTTTGTTCAGCATTTAAATTTCAATTCGAATGGCTTGTAGTTTTATCGATATCTAACATAATTCCTCAGAAACCCAAGCTATGATTAGCTTGGGATCATAAGAATACAATTGTATCATATAAAAATAGAATTTTGAATCAAGTACACGAAGGAACACGGATCTCGTTCAATAGTCTGTATGTTTGTTTGAACTGGAGAATGTGGGACAGAGATTATCTGCGTTTACATTGCGTGTTTTGTTGTTGTTGTTGTTGCTTGTATTTTTATTACAACATGAATATCATATACTCGAGCTCTGTAAGTGTTTGTAAGGTATGGCATACATATATCGTAGCTCTTCTGAACAAAGGCCCACCAGTGGAAATAAATGTTTCTACGGATGGAGTATAAGAGTAAACCTTTAACTATTCAACAAAACAACTAAGGCAACAAATACATTTGAACACCCAAACACACACCGCACGCACACACCACTACACACGCATGCACGCACACAACCGCGCACGCGCGCACACGCACACACACACCACAAACACACACACTACACATACACGCACCACACACACACACATATACAACACACACACACACACCAAACCGTCGCCCTAAACACTGAATTTGTAGACAGTTCAAGGAGGGTTGTTTCTTGGTCATGTCCTTAAAACGTCAATAAAGGTACGAGTAAGTGAGATATATGCACACACACACACACACACCCACACACACACACACACAGCCCTACACACTGAACACACACACACTCTCTCTCTCTCTCTCTCTCTCTGGTCATCTCTTCTTCAACACATCAATTATACAAACAGTTGAGTAATTTGGCATGGTCTGATGCTCGACAGAGAGAGAGACCAAGACACAGAGAGACAGAGAGAGAGAGAGAGAAAGAGAGAGAGAGAGAGAGAGAGAGAAGAAGAGAGAGAGAGAGAGGGAGATAGAGAGATACGCAACGACGAACGAACGAAATTTTTTTATTGTATAACAGAGTAATGAGATAAGTTATAGACAGATAGAGAGAGATAGAGAGATGAGAGAGAGAGAGAGAGAGAGAGAGAGAGAGAGAGAGAAGGAGAGAGAGAGAGAGAGAGAGAGGAGAGAGGAGAGACAGACAGCACAGACAGACCTGGACAGATATATGGACAGAGACATAAACACAGAGACAGACAGACACAAAAGCTCAGAAACAGACGGAGAGACATACAGTGACAGACAAATAGACACATGAATGTACGCACAGAGAACCAGAAGCGGAGCGTAGCAACGACACAGAAAACAGGGTGGAAGTTCATGCAAAGAATGAAGAAATACAAAAGACTCTCACGCGTAGACATAAGTATATACGTTAAATATTATACTCTTCCAAAAAAGAAATGTTACATATTTTAAATCACGTTCCTTCTAAACCCGCTATTCAGAATTTGACACTGTGGGACATATCTTGATTCGTTAGTATCCCATGCTGCCGTAACAGAACCTAACACAATGCTAGTCACACATAGATTCCCAGAGCTCGACGTGAGATCCAGAAATCAAAGGTGCAGCCAGCCAAGACACCCGGTCAACTTTGAGTTACGAGCTGATACCGCCATGAACGTGTGACAAAATTGCCAACTTAACCCTTTCACCGCCAGCCATATTTCAGGAGCCAAAAATGCCATTAAATTGACCTGGGTAAGAGGAACAAATCCATCTGCAGTATTGGGGATTCTTCTGTGACTTATTTCATATAAGGTCTACCCTTACTTCCCAAAAACTAAGACAATAGGGTCTTTGAGATAATAGACCTCAATTTGATGCCTTTTTAGTAACATAGGTGTTAAATCACTGTGGTGCTAAAAATGCGTCTTTGGCGGTGAAAGGGTTAATATTGGTTCGAACAGACTGCTTTGACCCTGCAGAATACGAAAATCGACTTACGTTCAACGCAACATCATTGTTGGCGGATTTGAAGCAATGATAACTCAGAAATATGCGGCATGGCACGTGGCATGTCCGGGAAGACAATCTCTACCTTGTGGGCACGATGTGAGAACAGTCCTAGAGTCAAGGACAGAGCAAGGTCAGGTCAAGTAGACTAATTACAGCTGCCCATATCGGTAGATCTATATAATTCAAGAGCCTGTGTACGCGAATCTATTGGTTCTCTAAGAATGACATTTGTGATTTTAAAATGGCAGCCCTTTCACACTATGGCAGTTATCTTGTTTACCTTCTATGACGTTTAATGACGTATAAATTAAACGTTGAATATCGACGTAAAGTTCTTCTTTGGAGGAGTAATATACGAACAGATCACTATGAAACCTATCGACTATGATTTAAAGTCTGAACACATAGCATTGCTCAATATCACACACTTAATGAATTTAATATTATAAGTGTCAGGTGTTTTTTTTAATGTGTTGATAACACTCATTTTATGAAGGTTGTTTCAGTAGATCCGATAGGGAGAGTCAAGAGAACTTCTGGAAGATCTATTTATAGAACAACTCCAATTAATGATTGAATTATACATAGCTTCTAACGCTTTTTTTCAATGATCGTTGCCTTTTTTTATTCTTCGTTTATTAAAACCAAAGGCATTATCACGTTCGTTTATGTGGATAGCCCTATTACTAGATATTTGTTCACATAATATTATTACAATATACTGATCTCCAAGGGAGGCGAAGAAGGCTGCCAAACCTGGGATATAATATAATAACTTCACATACAATAATTATCATTTGAGTATCATTAGCCAGTATGATTAGTGTAAATGCACGTGAGCATAAGGAGTAAGAATACACTGTTGCCAAGAAACTTGACGTCACAGTTAGTTATCTTCACATAACATTATTCATTACCATTACCATACCATTATTGTCTTGTCAACGCGAGCTGTACCTATCGAAGCTGGACTCATAGTTTGACAGGCTGTGCTGCTACCACAAGGATTCAAAGGTAGCCAATGGGGATGAACATTCTTAAGAAAAGTCATGGCTCGATTGCGTTAGCAGTGCCAGCTGCCACATATCTACACAAACCAATATGTGCTTGCCACTGGAGCTACTGTGCTCTATCAAAGCCACTACACACCCACAGAAACCATGGAAATAACTGGACATGAAATTTAATCCGTCTCTTCCTTGGCTGTTTACCAACACACATCATCTTCGCAAAAAATAAAGATGGGAAGCACACTTGCACAATGCGTCTAGCCTTGGATCTAGGCCCAGGCCAAAAAGCCTAAATGTTACAAAGAGTGATCATTTCGCAGCCTACAAACCTTGCAAAGAATGAAGCCAACTTTCTCACTCCCCACCTGGAAGGTGAAAAGGTGGAAAGTGGGACGTGTTGGTGTTGTTGTAGGCAGTGAGTGAGTCTACACTGACCCCCAGCTGTAGTGTAGGTGAAAGGGTGGGAGTTAACAAAACCCGATTCAGTCAGCTGCAGAGTGCGAGCTTGGTATATTCAGGCTTTTTGGCCTAGGCCTACTGAACTCCATGACCGGCCATGCGCGTCGACAGCAGAGGACTCGAGACAAGCAACAATGCAAGGTCATCACAGTGTGACGTAAGTGTCCCGCGCGACGCGGCCCCTCTTTCTTATCTACACCCCCCCCCCTCTCATTTCATTTCTCGGGCCAGCCGCCACTTTAATTACCATTCAGCTTCAAACAGACGCCGATTAAGGCAAATGGCATTTGTCTCTTTGAAGCCCGATCTACCTTCCCCATCACGAGAAAGTGACAACCACATTCGGCTCCCTTTGAAGACAACTCGTCCTTTCCAATCACGAGAAGGATAGGAATTTCGGCATGTGATAAGGATGTAACCTCTCTCCCAGCCAGTCATAATAGCCCAACTAGTGAGTATTATTGATGGCTGGTGATTGAGATTTTGTTTTGTTTGATCCTATTTTTGATCTAGATCCTATGTTCAATGATGAATAAGGAGTAGATAGATATGTTATTGAAAAGAAGTGGTAAACATTCTGTTCTATTTATGTGCACTGATTATTTTTGTGTGTGTGTGTTTTTGACTTTTAACTCTTTTGGTACCAGAACCGGAGTTTATGCCTACTAACCCTTTTGTCTATTTTTAGTAGGAAGCCTGTGGGTTGCAATCTTGCACTTTATGATACCATTCCTTTCCAGGTGTTGGATGGAGAGTGATGTTGTCTTGATCACCTTTTATGTTTTACTGATCTCAGTTTGTTAACTGAAATTCAGTTTATTTATTAACTAGTGCTATTGTACAAGGGCAGCCTTCTAGCCGGTTGGGATCCACTAATTCCCTGCCGACTGAAGCCCCTTGTCTCTAAGCCATAGAGATCTACATCCACCTTCTCCTGTGATTATCAGCAGGGCATTGTGGTCAGGACGACAATCCCTGACTCACAAGCACCAAGACGGGAACGCCGCCAAGACGCCCCGCACCCAGAATCCGCGAGGAGACCACGCCTGAACCGTGCCATCCCGCGAAGCCGTAACCGGAACGACTGGGAGCTACTCTCACCTGATAAGCAAGCCCAGCCAACCCAGCACTCGCCAATCCCTACGGAGGAACTTCAGCACAGCCATGAGTTAAGTCCCCACGACAGTGCCAAAGATCACTAACTGGAAACCAGGACACTAAGTGACCCTTCCTGTTTGGGGCTAACCTTTTAGAAAGACAAAAGTCTTGTAAATCCTTTCGGATTCCATTGTTTTTTTTCATTCACATTTTGTTTTGGCGCCATTGAGCTGCTTTATTATTATTGTTGAATAATCTTATGCAGATTTTGTGAGTAAATAAAATACAAGTGTCAAATAATCCTGAACCCTTTGGTCAGACTGATGAGAGTGGGAGTCTTGTAATTTCATGTAAAACCCTACTTCTCTCT
This sequence comes from Phymorhynchus buccinoides, assembly GCA_017654935.2. Classification (NCBI taxonomy): domain Eukaryota; kingdom Metazoa; phylum Mollusca; class Gastropoda; order Neogastropoda; family Raphitomidae; genus Phymorhynchus; species Phymorhynchus buccinoides. Next base: position 54,627,750 of record CM065692.1, read on the forward strand.
GTCTGCCATTTAGAGCAATTCAACCACTTGTATTTCTTACAACCAAACGAGCCAGAACCCGGGCACAAATATAAATTTATTAGATGAAAAGGGGCCGGGAAAGTTGCTCATCTCCCATACCCTAGAGAAGTGGACTAAAGGCAAATTTTCCACTTGAAAATTTAACACACTAAAAATCATCCCTAGAGGCTTAGCCTTTTAACCCATTACCTCGTCACACACAGGGAGAGTCCATGTTGATAATGAGGACACTGTACTCTTACAAGAACAGCTGAACTTCGTTTTCAGTCCGACAAATGAGCTGACCGACCCTGCGCGAAGAGCTACCTCGCCTCTGTTTCAAAGCTGCGTGTTTTCCGGGCCTGTGGTCATCAACATATCAAAGAACTGACATGCTTGTTGAAGCTGGTTCCCCTCCTTTTCAAGTGTTGTTGAAATTGGACTCGCTCTCATTAACTGATTACTTTTTATTGTTGGTGTTTATACTGCAAAGGTTGTTAGTATTTCATTGTTTCAGTTTGTGTTTATCTTTATACGTTGTTTTTTTTGCATCTTATGAAATAAATTAGTGCTTAAAAGTTCTGTTTTGTAGAACCTTATTCTTTGCGAAGGATAAGTATCACAGTGTGTGCTGCGACTATTGTCGTGGAAATGGATGTTGCCTCGCTTCACTGCATGTCTGAGCCTGTTTCTTATTCTTGCTTTTGATTTGTTGATACATATCGGCATATATCCGTTATTAGGACTTTGCAAAGGGATATTTGGGAAGGGACATATATTGCTATTATCCTATCTCTTGAGACCTTGATGTTTATCCCATTCGGTCTTCGCAAAGTTCTAATCGTTTAGAAGCAGAGATCTGTAGCTTGCAAAAATAATGCTGGCCTAAACATTTCGGGGTAGAAGCAAAAAAAAAGCATGCAATTGTCTATGCATTTGAAACCCTAATTCAACACAAAAATTATATTGTAACTTCTTTTATTCTCAAATATATAATTTGCGCAGTGGCAAAACACACAGACTATAAAATTGATGTTTTTTGCTGAATCCACTGAACAAAAGGTATTGATTCCACATCAACACTTGATGCCAACAAAGCTTAACATGTCTTTCCATAAAACAATCCATAATAAAACTCTTGGCATTTCTCAGTAGCTCTTATGCTTGGCATGCTTTGTTTGACTCGTTTTATAATCCACCAGTTACTGTTTTACTGCAATTGTCCTTGCACTGACAAAATGTGTATGCAACCAAGTTCAACGTAAGCACATGAACACCGTTGTGTTGCACAGGATGCACAAATTGATGTCGTAAGTTCCTCTGTCAATTGCTGGGGTTCAAATGCTTCACAACCATTCTCTTTCATAGTGGGGTTTCACCCGCTGTCCAAAGCTGCAAACAGGCATGGATGAAGTTCAAGGGATGGTAATGCTAGCATCCTATGCGCAATTTCAGTGCTTCATGCTTAGGTGTCAGATGCTCCACAAACATATTTCCAGCTGTGAAAAAGATCACATCGACCTTGGGTCTTACAGCGTGCAGACAAATGACTCTGTATCAGCCAGAACTGAATCACCAGGAACATTTTCGCTCCCCATGTCTTGGAAAAACTGAGGATTGTTGACAAAAACTCTTCAGGCAGATCGTTTGCCAATGTTAACAAAGTGACTCGTGATGTCTAATCCTGTGATGGCACAGAATGCCATCTGTGTGACAGTGATATTGATGAACCCGCCAGATATGACTAGCCATTGTTTTTGCTCATTATGAAACTTACTTGAAAGTTATGCACAAAGAAAGTCTGTCAGGCTGGCTTTGTTTTCACCAAGAGAGGTGAGTCTGTTCCACTGACCGCTTGGTTGATTTTGTGAATGAAGCCAACATTTGATAGCTTGCTTTCCTTCAGGTTCTTTTGGTCCATGCTGCTGACGTGATCGTGCATTCGTTGTACCAGTCAAAGAACAAGTCAACACTGGTAAACTTGTGTGCAACCAAGTTCAAAGCAAGCACATGAACACCATCGTGTTGAACATGATTCACAAATTTATGTCGTAAGTTCCTCTGTCAATTGCTGGGGTTAAAATACTTCACAACCATTCTCTTTCATAGTGGGTTTTCACCCACTGCCAGAAGCTGCAAGCAGGCGTGGATGAAGTTCAAGGGCTGGTAATGATAGCATCCTATGCGCAATTCCAGTGCTTCATGCTTAGGTGGCAGATTCTCCACAACATTTTTCAAGCTGTGGAAAAGATCACATCGACCTTGTTGAATGGACTGTTTTTGTGTGCTTGGGTCTTAGAGTTTGTAGACAAATGACTCTGTATCAGCCAGAACTGAATCATCAGAAACATTTTCGCTACCCATGTCTTGGAACAAAATGAGGTTTGTTGACAAAGACACTTCAGGCAGATCGTTTGCCAATGCTAACAAAGTGAATCGTGATGTCTGATCATGTGATGGAACATAATGCTATCTGTGTGTCAGTGATATTGATGAGATGAACTGGTTTGAAATGGGGTTTTCCCCTGTTTGCATCCACAAGAAGAGGTTGGGTTGTGGTTGATGTACAAGAAGACATGCAAGGACATCCACGTCACAGCTGATGACAACTGACTGGGAGCATCCATACTCACTTGCATCTCTTGCAAGAAGCATTCTTGTATCAGCCTCTTAATATTCAACAGAGGCACCTTTACCTCTTGACTTCAAAATCTTGTGCAGGATCTGTGAGCTTCGCTCATTATGAAATTTACTTGAAAGTTCTCTACAAAGAAAGTCTGTCAGACTGGCTTTGTTTTCACCAAGAGAGGTGGGTCTGTTCCACTGACCGCTTGGTTGATTTTGTGAATGAAGCCAGCATTTGATAGCTTGCTTTCCTTCAGGTTCTTTTGGTCCATGCTGCTGACTTGATCGTGCATTCGTTGTACCAGTCAAAGAACAAGTCAACCCTGCTATACGAATATGAGTAGTTTTTCCTCTTGATGTGCAATATTGTCAAGCCACTGCCCAAATACATTCACGCCTGCACGATTTACAACTGCTTGGACCATGGCCAATGGCACATATTTGTACCTATAGATAAAAGATATACAGACACAAATATACATATATATATTTTGTTTTAAGCTAACAAGAAATGTGTTGCATTGCTTTACATTTTCAGCCTGTTTTGTGTGTTTTGTTTTACAATCGGACGAAAGATGAATAAAATATATTTCCAATCACTTTTTGATCTATGTATTATGAACCAGCACCCTAAAAAAAAATATTTTGTCACTGATATGGCAAAGTTATTCCAATAAATACGCAAGATATAAAGCAGTTAGTCCATTTTAGCCTCCGTTTTGAAAAATGTCATGGCGGCCATATTTCGCGAATAAGAAGAAGCAACATCCATATAGAATACATTACTCTGCATTCATACAGTCTATCCCAGATGGATTATTGCTTCTAACCAGCAACGCTTAGGTGGTTTCACTTTTTGGAAGATTGCTTCTTGACTAAAACAACTGATGTTATGACCAGCATTGCGGTAGGGAAGCAAAACAAAAGAGAGAGAGAGAGAGAGAGAGAGAGAGAGAGAGAGAGAGAGAGAGAGAGAGAGAGAGAGAGAGAGAGAGAGAGAGAGAGAGAGAGAGAGAGAGAGAGAGAGAGATTCGAAAGATTTATTCATGAAAGGCAAAGGGGTATATATGACATATCCAAAATAAAGAAAATTACAATCAAGAACACAAGGTAGAAGGAAACTTGAAGGCTTTGCATAAAAACAAGGCATACCTTTTTACAGCGTTTTCCTGAGTAGAAAACATAAGCAATCCAAGTCTAAACAGCGACGGGTGGTTATAATATTTAGAAGCAATACATTCCTGTCTCAGACCACTTAAAGCAGTACACTTAAGATCAAAATGAACTTCACTTTCAGAAGTTTTCTTGCATAATAGACAAATGAGTTCAATCTCTGAATGTTGCGTGTAATGTAGATGATGAACCGAAATATCCGAAAAACCAAATCTAATTCTGGTAACAATACACTTTCAGTTTACTTTATTCTTACACGTGTGTTTGTAAATGTTGTACTTTTGTATGTTTACTTTTTTCCATATTATTTATTGCCTTATTTGTTAAATGCTTTTTTTCCATGATGATTTTTGTTAATTAATTATGCAGCTGTTCTTTTGTAATTTATAAATGTGTTGAGTACGCCCATAAGCTTTAGCTTGTTGTACTCTTGCGCTGAGTTATATTTGTATCTGCATGAAAGTATGTAAATAAAAGTTGTTGTTTAAACCAATACACCTTAAGTGCATATCCATTTCCATAGACAAGTCAATCGGAATACTATGTGAAGAATTAATCTGTCTATGTATATCAAATCTGTTACTATCACTTAGATCTATATCGCCACCCGCATGCAATACAGGCGTAACTCAAAATTTTTTATATATTGATTTTGAGATGTTTTGCGTATGCATAGTATACTACTGGCAAAAAGTTAAGTTCCAGCTCTCATTTTGACGTCCCTTCTTGTTATTGTAATTAATAGACCTGAAACAAATTAACAATTACCCAAACCCTGTTACAAACATTGACCAGACACACCTCAATGGATGCACAACACCAAACAACCCAATGCTTTACAAGATGGGGTTCAGCTGCACGTACCAAAAGCATGAAAAATCTGCAATATGTGTGGCTGTGGTAGCAAATGTGTTTGAAAAAAGGGCGAAGTGTCCATGTTGGTTCATGATGCACGTGCAAGGCACGTCTAAGATGAACACATTTCAGCCGTCTTTGGCTATAAATCAGTAGACTGAATAGCCTTTCAAGCCAGCTCAAAAAGCATGGCTCATAGGCAAAGACTGGACACTACAGATCGTGGACGCGCCTTAGCGTTGATTGACGAGGGGATTTCTGGCCGCAAGGTTGCCAGGCGTCTCAACGTGTCTCACTCCGTTATCCAACGTCTCTTAGAGAGGTTCCAGGCAACTGGAAGTGTACAGGATCGGTCACGACCAGGTCGTCCTCGGTGTACCAACAGACAGGATGACCGATTCCTCATGCTGTCCGCCCTACGCAATCGGACCGTCATCTCATCCACCCTGAGGCATGAGCTCATGCAGGCTTCGAACGTCAATGTCAGCAGAAGGACAGTTTGCAATCGTTTGCACGAGTTCTCGCTGTCTTCCAAGAGACCAGCAGTCCGAGTTCTCCTAACTCCAGGTCACTGCAGAGCCCGTGCAGACTAGACGTGTCGTGGACGATTATCTACAGCAACAGGGGATCATCAGGATGCAGTGGCCATCTCGTTCACCCGATCTGGCTCCAATTGAGCACCTTTGGGATGTCCTTGGCCGGAGGGTAGCCAACAACCACCCCCCTCCTGTTGACGTGGCCCAGCTCATTCTTTTCCTTCAGCAGGAGTGGCAGGTCATACCGCAGGACACTCTACGGACCCTGGTGGACTCCATGCGTCGACGCTGCGCTGAATGCCTGGCAGCAAACGGTGGCCACACGTGGTACTGAGTGGTGCAGTTTTCACCGGTGGCTTTTGTGACTTTGCTGAAGGAGGGTGGCTGGACATTAAAGCTCACTGTTCGCGTCCGAATTGTTGATTTCGTTCAATGTTGAAATGAATTTGTTGTTGAATAAATTTTGATCATTCTGAAACAGGTTTTTTTATAATTTGCTGTGGTGTTGTGGTCTGGGAGAGGTAAT
>CM065692.1:54638464-54645964 GCA_017654935.2 Phymorhynchus buccinoides
TTTCACGATCTGTCGTGCACGGTCCCATTTTACGTCAGTAACATGTTTGCCATGACGTCAGCATGGATCTTGGTGGCGATGACGTGTCAACGGACGACATCAGTGGTCGTGCCGCATCGTGTGGAGCTGTTATGCTCCGTGAAAAGAGGGAGAATCGTCACTTGCGTTGTTTTTCTGGTTTCGAGCGCGTTCAATCTTTACACCATGCTTTGTTACCACGTTGAGTTGGTAGACGAAAGCTACCCGTCTTGCGTAGGTAAAGACAGAAACGTTGCAAGCATATTCAGTCTGTTGTACGTGTGTTTAAGTTCCTTGGCGCCGTTTCTCAGCCTGATAGTGGCCAATTCAGTGCTCATTTTCGGAGTGGTAAAATCATTGAACATGACTGGTAAGACAATAGATGCAAAATCGTCGTCAAGACTGATGACGGGCATTTCCTCTATGACAATGACTTTGATTCTGACCTCAGCGGCGTTTCTAATGCTTACGTTACCGTTTTGTGTCACGGATATGTACTTGGACTTCGTCGGATTCTATGCAGGGGAAATCGAGGATGAAATTAGGAATGAGCAATTAGCCTTATTGGAGATGACGTGTATCGTGCTTTACATGGCCAACAGCGCTATCAATTTTTACATTTACATCTTGAGTGGCAACAAATTTAGACAGGAGGCTAAAAGGTCTTTGTGTTTCTGGTTCACCAAGTTGAAGCTTCGATCATGATCTGATTTCTTTTTTACGTTGCTAAAATAACTCATGTTTCTGCATGTTGTTCACACACACACACACACACACACAACAAACAAGCGCGCACGCACACACACACACACACACACACCACCACCAACAACAACAACAACATCAACAACAACAATACTTGGGTAAACTGACCCAGTCACGACACACGCTTGCATCCCTGACCTTAACACTAAACCTAATCATAACCCAAACCCTAACCGTAACCCTGATTTCAAACTTCTGCAAGCTTTTGACCTCAAGTATGCACCCACGTTGTTATCTAAAAGAGTTCTTGAGTTATAACGTTCACAGACATATAGACATTCAGATAGACAAACAGACTGATAGACAGACAAACCCTGGACATTTGTTTTATCAAACTATACTGAAAACCACATGTACGGCCATTTAACGCCAAAATACGCATTTTGAGCAACCCTAACCCTAATCTTGACCCAGACCCTAACCATTAATCCCATTTTACCCAATTTTGAACTCGTCCAAGTTTTTGGCCCCTAGTACCACACGTAGGCTAACGTTTGATGCTGAAGCGTTCTCGAATTACCGCTGTCGCAGACAATCAGACAGATAGATATACAAACAAATCCTGGAGGTTTTCATCCAAATACACTGAAAATAGTATATGAGGCCATTTTACACTATACCAGTCTATGCTTCGCGACTGTTTAAAAGAGACAGACACACACATATACACATATCTTGCATGTATACAGTGAGAGACAGACAAAAAATACACTGCTGGAGACCAACACCAATTGGACATACATAGAGCGATTTAATGAAAGAAACAGAGAGAGCTAGACAGAGTTTTATAGAAATAGACAGACAAAAAATAGAGAGAGCAACTCAGAGAAAGAGAGAAAGACAGACAGACGCACAGACACAGAGAGAGAGAGAGAGAGAGAGACAGAGAGAGAGGCGGGCAAAACGCGGCATCAATCCATTTTCCCAACTCCTTCGGAGTGGAGGAACGAAGGAGGAGGAGGAGGAAAAAAGCGTCATAGTTTGATTGACAGGTGAAAGTGACTGCGCAATTAAACGGATATTATAGTTCGTTGCTTGTGCCACAAACAAAAATACAGACAGAAAACACTTTTGGGCATAAAATAATAGGTTACTTATAAGCATACGTAAGACAGACACTACAACAGACAGGACGAGTATGCGGTACATTTTTTTTGATAATTATAAATATGATAAATAGTTTAACATGTTTTCCAAAAGATATAAGAAGTTATGAATTGGTGCGGCGATAAAATTCTGGTTCACAGATTACAATTATTGAAAAGCCAGGGGAAGCTACTCTTTGTATGTAATGATTGGAATGCTAAAAATAGACCGCCGGGCTGCAGTTGAAAGACTTGTTTTAAAGTCTTCAGTAAGCAAAGAATCTTCCGATTTTTTGTAAATTACACATTATTTCATCTACTAAACACTAAAGACAGATTATTTCATCTACTAAACACTAATGACTGACGTAATCGCGACCTACGCCTGCATTCTCACCCTAAACCCTAACCCTAACCCTAACCCTAATATCAACCAAAACCCTTAACCGCTAACCCGATTTTGTCCAAATTTGAACTTGTCCAAGCTTTTGACCCCTAGCATCCACCTGTAAATGTTCATGTTGATATATCCAAGCGTTCTTGAGTTATCGCTGTCACAGACAGACAGACAGACAGACAGACAGACGAACAGACAAACAGACAAACCTTTGTTTTTTTCGTTGAAGCACACTGATAACTGTATGTGAGGCTATTTTACACCGAAATATGCATTTTGAGCAAATTTGAACATGGACGGACGGACGGAGAAAGTGAAAACAATACCAGTCTCGCTTTGCGACTGGTAACAACAACAACAACATCAACTGACAAGAAAGTCAGAAAGTTTATGCTTCAGGCTGTGCATGTGGTTATGACAGGAGAAGCTTTGTCTAATAGTATGATAGCATGAATCAAATACGTGCAGCTCGTTGTTTGTCAGACGCACTCAAACATTCTCTTAAACTGCCCATTCATCAAAAACAATGCTTAGGTTGAGATTACAAGAGATTACAAATCAACTCTGCAATTGATTAAAAACAAACTAAATTAAAACCAAAACAAAACAGCAACCAAGCAAATTCTTAGGGCTCTAAGAATAAGCGCTAAAGACATGTTATGTATAAATAAATAAATTATCAAATAGCATGACAGTAAACATGACTGACTGACAATTATGTTCTTCAAATAAAGACCAAAGTTGAAATTAGTGTCAGAATTGACAGAATTATTTGTATGCAAAAATATCAAATGAAAACATGCAAACCTTATTTTCAGTTTATTTTGAGACACGTGCTGGTCTCTCGTTCTTATGACGATCATACACTTTAAAACATGTTTTAAGGAGGAGAAAAAAACCTTCGGGCATAAATGGGTTAATCTTCTGAGATAAGGTCGTCGACTTTCTAGTGTGCTTACTATCTACCTCGAACCACCTGGGAAATTATGTGTGGGGGACCTAGTCGTGTATGTTTGTTTGTGTTGCCTGTCTGTCGTTTCCGACGATGACTGCCAGATGGCAGAGAGGGCTGATATTATTCTGGCAGGCTGGGCGAGAGTCATGTGCTTGTCACTGGAGCTACTGTGCTCTATCAAAGCCACTACACACCCACAGAAACCATGGCAATAACTGGATAAGACATTTAATCCGTCTCTTCCTTGGTTGTTTACCAACACACACCATCTTCGTAAAAAAGAAAGATGGGCAGCACACTTGCACAATGCGTCTAGCCTTGGATCTAGGCCCAGGCCAAAAAGCCTAAATGTTGCAAAGAGTGATCATTTTGCAGCTTATAAACTTTGCAAAGAATGAAGCCAACTTTCTCATTCCCCACCTGGAAGGTGAACAAGTGGAAAGTGGGACGTGTTGGTGTTGTTGTAGGCAGTGAGTGAGTTTACACTGACCCCCAGCTGTAGTGTAGGTGAGAGGGTGGGAGTTAAACAAAACCCCTTCAGTCGGCTGCAGAGTGCGAGCTCTTTGTATATTCAGGCTTTTTGGCCTAGGCCTACTGAACTCCATGACCGGCCATGCGCGTCGGCAGCAGACGACTCGAGACAAGCCACAATGCAAGGTCGCTTCACTGCATGTTTGAGCCTGTTTCTTATTCTTGCATTTCTGTTGATACATATTGGCATAATAAATTTATATTATATCCGTTATTATGATTGTGCAAAGGGATATTGCTTTTATCCTATCTCTTGAGACCTTGATGCTTATCCCACTCGGTCTTCGCGAAGTCCTAGCAACTATATATTATGACCAGCATTGAGGTAGGGATTGAGGTAGGGAAACAAAACAAAACAAAATCGTAAACAGCTTCGTAGTAGTACGTGCGTTTGAGAGACAACCAGGCAGAGAGAGAGAGAGAGAGAGAGAGAGAGAGAGAGAGAGAGAGAGAGAGAGAGAGAGAGAGAGAGAGAGAGAGAGAGAGAGAGAGAGAGAGAGAGAGAGAGAGAGAGAGAGAGAGAGAGAGAGAGAGAGAGAGAGAATGATGAGAGAGAGAGAGTGAATGAATGAATGAATGAATAAATTTTTATTTTCTGAGGATAATAAAGTATAAATACTTTTTTTTCATCCAGTCAATAAGAAAAAAAAGAGAAATGAAAAGAAAATCAAAAGCAAAGAATTAAATAAACAAGAAAGGCATGCACAGCAAAGAAAACGAACACACATTATCATCATAAGCAGGCACATTATCAATATAAACAGACACATAATAAATTCAGCATTATACATAAATACTTAACAAATGGGATGTGGAGGGACCGAAAATAAGTGAGCATCTAGAAGAGAAAAAAAAGTAACAAAAGGAAAGAAAGATAAGACGAATATGAGGGGGAGAAAAGAGTAAAGGAATGAGAGGGAGGGTGGGTAGAGAAAGAAATAGTAGAGCGAGACAGCAAAGACATAAACGGAAAGAGGATGGAGAAGGAGAAAAGGAAGGAGAGAGAGATGGAAGGAGGAAAAAAGAGAGAGAGAGAGAGAGAGAGAGAGAGAGAGAGAGAGAGAGAGAGAGAGAGGGGGGGGGGGAGAAGAGAGACAGACAGACATGTAGGCAGACAGACGGACAGACAAAAGAGTATAGATAAAGAGAATGAGAGAGAAATAGGAAGGGTACATCTAATACAATCATTTTTGTGTGGATAACACAATCATAGTATCACAGTATTATAATCACAATGCACAATAGCCTACTCTCTCTCTAACCTCCTCCCCCCTCCCCCCCTCCCCCCTCTCTCTCTCCCTATCTCATGTGCACACACATACACACAACACAGCACAAACACACATGCACACACACACACGCGCGCGCGCACACGCACGCCCGCACACACGCACACGCACAAAAACACACACACACGCGCGCACATTCATATAATTCATAAACATCAATATGAGGGTTATGCAAAAGCGTTCCAATGACATACTTTGTACATGTCAAATATAATTATTAACCCACATTTATTAAGCAAGGACTCCTATGCTTATTAATAAGTTCAAATATTCATCAAAATTAGATAGAAGTAACAATATTATTGGAACATGTTAATCATATTTTAATACATTTCAGGGGTTAATGACAAGTTTGCATTGGTCATAAGATAATTAAAAAAATGATGTTTTGAATCTTCCAATAGGAAGCTTATTCCATAACTAGCTACCAGAATATGAAAGGCTCGATTTAAACAGTGTTATGGAGGGCAGTGGTAGATCAATTCTACGACTGTGTCTAAACTCGTTGACTGTGAACATACCACTTATTGAAGATGGACAGATTCCATGTAAAATCCTTCATTAATGCTTATTGAAAATAAGATGGGGCCAAGGACTGAACCATGGGGAACACCAATATCAACAGGCATTATAGAGGATTCAGATTCATTTAGAAAGACTCTTTGCTTTCGATCTGATAAAAAAAAAAAGACGATAGGAATTCTAAGGTGTTATTAGTAATGCCATAAATGTGGGTTTTTTTAGCAAGAGGTTACGATCAACAACGTAAAAGGCTTTCATGAAATCAACAGCAAGAACACCTGTAATTTCAACATTGTTAATGTTAGTAAGCCATTGATCTACCAGGCTGGTTAAAGCGGTGTGGCACGAATTGTTGGCTCTAAACCCTAATTGGTTTTGATGAAATAAATCAAAGGAATTGAAATGATTCAGAATATTTTTATTTATGTGAATTTCCAAAGGTTTAGATAGGGTAGATAAAATAGAAATGGGCCTGTAATTGGAAAGATTTTCGCAATCACTTGCCTTGTGGATTGGTATTATTTTGGCTACTTTAAAAGCTTTGGGAATACGATTTTTTAAAAATACATAGATTGTAAACATATGTGTGTGTTTCAGAAATTACATGGGCTGATAACTTCAGTATCTTAGCCTCCATCAATGCCTCACGTGTTTGTCTGTTTCAAGTGTGTAAGAGTGTTGAAAACCTCGTGTACACTCAATAGCGGAATATCAGCACACTCTTTAACTTTTTTAGAATCACAGAAGTTCTGCAGAATATTTAGATTGTATTCTGAAGTTCTAATGGATGTTATTATTGTGGTGGCCATGTTGCAAAAATGTTTATTCATGTCTTCTGTTGATAATTTAACAGATGGGTTCTTAGTCTACATTTTTATTGGTTAATTGCTTTATTGCTTTCCAAATTGATTTACTATCAGATTTAGTAGATATAAGATGTTTAAAGTATGTTCTCTTCGCAGATCGTTTAATAGAATTAACCAAATTTCTTTGCTTTTTAAAATTATCTTTATCTCCTGATGCCAAAAGCGACTCTCTTTCATTGATGGCATCATCTACATCTTTCGATATCCAAGGTTTTCCAAAATTATAGCTTACTCGCATTGTTTTTAAAGGAGCGTGTTTATCATAAATGTTAAGGAAACTGTGGTACCAAATTTCAAAAGCTTCATCAGGATCAGTAAATTGATAGAGCGCAATGACTGGGAATGAGCTAAATCTGATAGAAACGAGAGTGAGAGAGAGAGAGAGAGAGAGAGAGAGAGAGAGAGAGAGAGAGAGAGAGAGAGAGAGAGAGAGAGAGAGAGAGAGAGAACTCGGAACTTGGAAATGTTAATGCAAAAAGGCCACCAGCCTGTCCACATGTGGACACGCATACACACGCACACGCACACGCACACGCACGCACGCAAACACACACACACACACACACACGCACACGCACGCACACGCACACGCACACACACACACACACACACACACACACACACACTAATCATATCAAATAAAAACAGAAACATGAAAATAATGAGCTTTAATATCTTCAAAGTAAGAAATCAGTATATTAAAGAATTGACCCACAAAACCCCATGATCTTAAATTGAGAAAGTAAAGTTTACATAGTTTGTTCTCTTACAAACAATGCATAATGAATAAACATGGCTAAATCTATCATACCATTTGTGTCTTCATTTTGAAGTAAGAAGGAAAAGGCCTGTATATTATTTTTACCTTGGTAATGTTTCATTATGTACTTTCCTCGCAACTGGTTATACATTGGGCATTTGAGAAGAAAGTGTATTTCATTTTCCAGAGAAAGAGAGAGAGAGAGAGAGAGAGAGAGAGAGAGAGAGAGAGAGAGAGAGAGAGAGAGAGAGAGAGAGAGAGAGAGAGAGAGAGAGAGAGAGAGAGAGAGAGAGAGAGAGAGAGAGAGAGAGA
>CM065692.1:54650964-54660964 GCA_017654935.2 Phymorhynchus buccinoides
CTCTATACCTTACTTTTACTCATAATGTCTTCAATATAATTATTGATTGACTGCAGTCATGCTATAAGTTTTGCTCTTTTTGGAAAATATGTATCTGAATTGATGAATATTTCATCCTTTGTATTATTCTCTACCAGAGCTTGCCTTTCTTTGTTCCCATGGTGGCATACTAGGCATAACTGAGACACTATGGATATATACCTTACTTTTACTCATAATGTCTTCAATATCATTATTGATTGGCTGCAGTCATGCTATAAGTTTTGCTCTATACCTTACTTTTACTCATAATGTCTTCAATATAATTATTGATTGGCTGCAGTCATGCTATAAGTTTTGCTCTATACCTTACTTTTACTCATAATGTATTCAATATAATTATTGATTGGCTGCAGTCATACTATAAGTTTTGCTCTATACCTTACTTTTACTCATAATGTCTTCAATATAATTATTGATTGGCTGCAGTCATGCTATAAGTTTTGCTCTATACCTTACTTTTACTCATAATGTCTTCAATATAATTATTGATTGGCTGCAGTCATGCTATAAGTTTTGCTCTATACCTTACTTTTACTCATAATGTCTTCAATATCATTATTGATTGGCTGCAGTCATGCTATAAGTTTTGCTCTATACCTTACTTTTACTCATAATGTCTTCAATATCATTATTGATTGGCTGCAGTCATGCTATAAGTTTTGCTCTATACCTTACTTTTTACTCATAATGTCTTCAATATAATTATTGATTGACTGCAGTCATGCTATAAGTTTTGCTCTATACCTTACTTTTACTCATAATGTCTTCAATATAATTATTGATTGGCTGAAGTCATGCTATAAGTTTTGCTCTATACCTTACTTTTACTCATAATGTCTTCAATATCATTATTGATTGGCTGCAGTCATGCTATGAGTTTTGCTCTTTTTGGAAAATATGTATCTGAATTTATGAATATTTCATCCTTTGTATTATTTTCAACAGAAAGGCATTTGACAATATATTTTGAAACTGCTAATTTCCGATGTTCTATTAATGACAATATACTGCTCTCTTTGTATGTTTTAAGTGTGTTAGAATGCATATGGACACCAAGTGATAGTTTCATAGCTTTGTCTATGCTTTGTAACATATTTAAAAGAGTTTGAGGCACTAAATTAAACCTCTTGCCCATGGGATAGCATAGATCGAACTAGAGATATTGCAAGATGTAGTCATGTTTTGGTATTTTGACTCATTGATTTGCTATGCATGATTTAAAACAAAAAGAAGTTTTTTTGTCGCTTTTGAAATCAAATATTCAATATGAACTGTCCATCTTAATGTTGATGTCAAACATACACCTAAAAACATAACAGAACGGTTATAAACAAGAGGGCTTTCATCCAATGCTAACTGAGGTATACAGTTTTAGGATATTCACCATTATTAAAAAGCATTAGGTAAGTCTTTTCATTTGATAACATCAGTCCATTTTCTTTCATATTGATTTAGATGATTATGTTCTCTTTGGTATATGTTCTGACCTATTCTTGTTTTACCAAAACTTGTTGGTTAAATGAAGCTCTTCCAAAAATCTGGAAGCAGTCTATTTTGAGTCCTATTCGAAAACAAGATAAACCACGATCATCAGTAAATGGTTATAGACCAATAGCTTTGACTTTTCATGCAAGTAAAGTTTTAGATAAAATCATACAGAAGAGATTATTATATCACTGCGAAAAAAATATTATTCCCAATTGACAAACTGGGTTTAGGAAAGGACGTTGCACAACATATAGCATAGTAAAGCTTACTACTCAAATTATGAAACAATTTAAAAAAAAGAAAAAGTACACTTGACACATTCTTTGACGTGCTAAAAGCTTATGACAGTGTTTGTTATGCAATACATTTACATAAATTAAGAAACAATGGTGCAACAGATATAATGTATTATTATATTTTTAAGAAAATGCTATTTGACAGATCAATATGCGTAAGATTGGGGAACTTATATTCTTCAGCCAAAACGATCAACACAAGGATTCCCCAAGGACCTGTAATAGCATCATTATTATTCAGTATCTTAATTCATGATTTACCAAATTGTCTATCCAAGACAAAAAATGTTGTGCAATACGCAGATGATATAGCTATATGGGTCAATACATATTTAAAGAAACATACTAACAAAAGATCAGTTAATTATGTTCAACTAAACAAACAAAAACTGCAGAGTACAACATTATAATTACGTGTATCTTCGAGATTAATTGGTAACGTAACTACAGTCTGAGGATATGTGCAATAGGCATGATCGTATTAACCAAAAGAATATTGTAGAATATTATAAGACATGCCACATTGCTTCTTTAAGCGAGGAATATGAAATAGAGAATAGCGATTCAAGACAGACGTTAAAGTGGCGATTGTTGCTTAGTAGGCCAATTCTTCGAAGTAGAGTTTCTGATCAAAGCATAAACAAAATATTTTTATTATAGAATTTGACTGGGGTGAAGTTTGAAATATCATTCAAATACAGAAGCTGGTAATAATTGTATTATGCCTCTTTAAAATATACTTATTGTGAGGGTTTATCTTAGTTATTTGCTTTTGTATGCAGTTTGACAGAAAATTCTAGAAGGTTTTAAGATTTTTAGCATATTCTTTTTATACGTTTTCTTTATTTTTTAACTTATTACTCATATACAACAAACAAACAACTACACAAGTGCAAAGTGACGTTATTTTATTCACAAGAGACAAAACAAAACTACTGGATATTTGGGCGAATGCACCTTTATCAACACAGACAAACAATTAAACAGCAAACATCAAATATAGCAAAAGGAGCAAAAAGCAGGCAACAGGAGCAAAACACCATCAAGATCAAAATAAAAACAATACTTCCCCTCTACAGTCCAACGCGTAAATGATACAACAAAGTTGAAACCAAAGAGCAAGGCTGTGAACACAAATCAAGAAAGAAAGAAAAAATTGAAGTGAGTACGCAATCATATATGGTAGAAGTTAGAAACAAGGGTCAATTGTGTGTAAGGGGTGGGGAGGGGGAGGTTTGGTGAAGAGAACAAATCTCGTGCTAAAGTGAACACATGTAGTAGAAGCTGACATTACATTTCAATTGAAAAATGAAAAGGACAGAGAGAGAAGGGGGGTAGAGGGAATAGAGGGGGGGGGGGGGGGGGTCGCCGCCTAGCGCACCAAACCCATGTCTGACCCCAAAGTGGGTTGCCCCACCCTGGCACCGAGGGGTGAGGGGGAAAACGGAAGTTCTCCGAGAAAAAAACACCCTAGTCAGACACACTTGTATCATATGTTAGAAAAAATGATTAAGTCCCTAAATTTAGTCCAGAAACACTTCTCGATGTTTGATGACAAGTGACATACTTAGGCGCTATTTGCTTGCCGGATAAACTTTGTGTTTAACAGAAAATACAGTTTAAAACTATGGATGACTCTCGGGTGACAACAAACAGTACCATCTTGGATGGTCACTCATCCCAAGTTTCCACGGATAGTGTTGGAAGCCAAGAGACGTTCATGTCTGCCTATCACCAGAATGACGTCACGTATTGGGTGGGAACAGCGGTGCCCCCTGTGTTGTTGGTGCTGGGTTTCTATGGGAACGTGATGACCATCATGATCATGCACAGAATGCGGGCTTCAGGATCCACCGGCTGTCTTCCTGTATACTTCACCACTCTGGCAGTGTCCGACCTCTTTCTGCTCTGTACCCAGTTCATGTCGTACTGGCCAGAAATTGCCTTGAACAAACCACTGACGTATTTCCAC
Organism: Phymorhynchus buccinoides; assembly: GCA_017654935.2. Classification (NCBI taxonomy): domain Eukaryota; kingdom Metazoa; phylum Mollusca; class Gastropoda; order Neogastropoda; family Raphitomidae; genus Phymorhynchus; species Phymorhynchus buccinoides. The sequence goes on from CM065692.1 coordinate 54,654,763, forward strand.
GATCTGTCGTGCACGGTCCCATTTTACGTCATTCACATGTTTGCCATGACGTCAGCATGGCTCTTGGTGGCGATGACGTGTCAACGGATGACGTCAGTGGTCGTGCCGCATCGTGTGGAGCTGTTATGCTCCGTGAAAAGAGGGAAAATCGTCACTGCCTTAGTGTTCATTTTGTCCTGTGTCTTCAATGTTTCTGTTCTGTTTTGCTTCCATGTAGAGTATCTAGAAGAAGGCTACCCTTCATGTGTGGGAAAGGACAAACATGTTGCAAGAATATACACTTTGTTGTACATCTGTTTCGCTTCTTTGCTTCCCTTTCTTTGCCTACTAGCTGCTAATTCTGTTCTTATTTTCGGAGTGATACAATCGGTCAAAATGTCTGGGAAAATGATGAGAAATGAAAACACGTCTTCCTCAAGACTTACGGATTTCTCTTCTATGACAATGACTTTGATTTTAACCTCAGCGGCGTTTCTGGTGATTACCTTACCGTTTTGTGTCACAGATATGTACTTAGATTCAGTGGGCTTCTTTAACGGAGAGATTGAGGATGAAGCTAGGAATGAGCAATTAGCTTTATTGGAGATGACGTGTATCGTGCTTTACATGGCCAACAGTGCTATCAATTTTTACATCTACATCTTGAGTGGCAGGAAATTTAGGCAAGAGGCTAAAAAGTATTTGTGTTTCTGGTTCACCAATTGAAGGCTTCGATCATGATCTGATTTCTTTTTTACGTTGCTAAAAGAACTCATGTGTCTGCGTGTTGCACACACACATACACACACACGCACACGCGCGCGCACGCACGCACACGCACACGCACACGCACACGCACACGCACACACACACACACACACCACCACCAACAACAACAACAACAACAGCAGGAGCAACAACAACAACAACAACAACAACAACAACAACAACAACAACAACAACAACAGCAGACAAGAGAGTCAGAACGTTTTGAGCTTCAGGTTGTGGCTATGACTGGAGAAGTAACATAGAACCTTACAGCTTTGTCTAATAATATGATATCATGAATAAAAGACATAAACGTTCAGCTCGTTGTTTGTTAGACGCACTCAAACATTCTCTTATACTGCCCATTCATCAGAAAATGTTTAGGGTGCAGTAGCCCAGCGGTCAATCTTTGAGATTACAAGATTCACTCTGCAATTGATTAAAAACAAAATAAATTAAAACAAAAACAAAACAGCAGCCAAGCAAATTCTTAGGGCTCGAAGAATAAGCGCTAAAGAAGTGTTATGTATAAATAAATAAATTATCTAATATAGCATGACACTAAGCAATAATAAAAGACTGAAAATTATGTTCTTCAAATACAGACAATAGAACTGACTGGATCATTTGCATGCAGAAATACCAAATGAAAATATATTATGCAAAAATTATTTTCAGTTTATTTGAGACACGTGCTGGTCTCTCGCTTTGCGTGAAGGCATTTGATAATTCCCATTGATGCTTGGAACGATTAATCAGGTAACATCCGTGCACACTTAGCACTCACGTGGCCATGGAATTTTCTTATTATGTAGATAATGCTTAAAAAGTACATTGAGAATTTGGAATGAGAGAGAATGGAAGAGCGGGGAAGAAGAAAGAAGAAGCAAACAGGACCAGTACAGGGGGCGGACCAAATTATTTGTAAGGTGTGTGTGTGTGTGGGGGGGGTGTTCCGAGGGGAGTCCAGGGAGCTGCATAGGTGCTGCGTTAAGGTGTAGTGGTTTTGCAGTTGAGATGAAAGAGAATGGTTGTGAAGTATTTGAACCCCAGCAATTGACAGAGGAACTTACGACATAAATTTGTGCATCGTGTGCAACACGACGGTGGCCATGTGCTTGCTTTGAAATTGGTTGCACACAAGTTTGTCAGTGCAAGGACAATTGCAGTAAAACAGTAACTGTTGGATTATAAAACGAGTCAAACAAAGCATGCCAAGTATAAGAGCTACTGAGAAATGCCAAGAGTTCTATTATGAATTGTCTTATAGAAAGACATGTTAAGCTTTTTTTGCATCAAGTGTTGATGTGGAATCAATACTTTTGTTCAGTGGATTCAGCAAACACCATCAACTTTATAGTCTGTGTGTTTTGCCACTGCCGCAAATTATATATTTAAGAATAAAAGAAGTTAAAATATAATTTTTGTGTTGAATTAGGGTTTCAAATGCATGGACAATTGCATGCTTGAATCTTGCTTCTACCCCGAAATGTTTAGGTGAGCATTACTTTTGCATGCTACAGATCTCTGCTTCTAAACTATTAGAACTTTGCGAAGACCGAGTGGAATAAACATCAAGGTCTCAAGAGAGAGGATAAAAGCAATATCCCTTTGCAAATTCCTAATAACAGATATATGCCGATATGTATCAACAAAAAAAGCTAGAATACGAAACAGGCTCAGACATGCAGTGAAGCGAAGCAACATCCATTTCCACGACAATAGTCGCAGCACACACTGTGATACTTATTCTTGCGCAAAGAATATAGTTCAACAAAACAGAAATTTTAAGCACAAATTTATTTCATAAGATGTGAGGGGAAAAAAACCGTATAAAGATAAACACAAACTGAAACAATGAAATACTAACAACCTTTGCAGTTCTTTAAACTTGCATAAACACCAACAATAAAAAGTAATCAGTTAATGAGAGCGAGTCCAATTTCAAGAACACGTGAGAATGTCAGTTCTACCAGCCGCCGTGGTGTAGTGGTTAGCGTCGCGGACTACTGGCTGGGAGGTCTTGGGTTCGAATCCCATCAGAGGCGAGGGGTTTTTCGGTCCTGGACCGACTCCTACCCAGAGTGAGTGGCTATGGGCTCAATGGGAAGACTGAAACCACACAGTCGAGTTTCATCCGCTTAACGGATGCGATTCTGAGAGTGTTGCTCTAATTGCAAGACCAACACTGCAGGTGTCTGTAGTTCTCGGGCCTGGTTAACGCCGGGATATCATTATGAAAGGAAGCGTAGAATACAGCCCTGCCATGCAGTTTCAGACCGATACGGAACTCCATAGCATCATCATCATCGTTATAACCGGCCTCATTTTCCATCAATCATAAAAATTAAAAAATATATCACATTCTGTGGTTTTGCATGCCCTGCTCTCATGGTGACCTCAGTTTCGGTTTCTAATCCAGTCTATGCCTTGGTGAGTTCGGGTCAAAGTCATGGGGATCAGTGTGTTCTGGTGAGCTGTCGATGGACGGTCATGGTGGCGCCCTCGGAGGAGGATCTCACTTACGCTGGCTCCGCGACTAAGATAATAGTGTCGTCAGTAGGGGGCTTAGTAGGTGGTGTCCTGAACAGGCTCCACTGAACTCCACCGAAGTGACTCAGCAGAAGTGCAGTGTCTCCTCGGTTGGTTGCCTCCTGACGGCCTAACATAGATTCGCTCCCCTTGGACTGCTGATCTCGGATTCTGCGACGAACAAACCGGGGTGTAGCTGCGAATTGGGATTCGGAACGAGCGGCATGGGAGCAACGCCACTGTACGGCCCAGAAGATGGGACAGCAGAAAAAAAGAAGAAAAAAAAGAATGTCAGTTCTTTGATATGTTGATGACCACAGACCCGGAAATCACGCAGTATTGAAACAGAGGTGAGGTAGCTCTTCTGGCAGGGTCAGTCGGCTCATTTGTCGGACTGAAAACGAAGTTCAGCTGTTCTTGTAAGAGTACAGTGTCCTCATATTCAACATGGACTCTCCCTGTGATTACCTTGCATTGTTGCTTGTCTCGAGTCGTCTGCTGTCGACGCGCATGGCCAGTCATGGAGTTCAGTAGGCCTAGGCCAAAAAGCCTCAATATACAAAGAGCTCGCACTCTGCAGCTGACTGAAGCGGTTTTAATTAACTCCCACCCTTTCACCTACACTACAGCTGGAGATCATTGTGAACTCACTCACTGCCTACAACAACACCAACACGTCCCACTTTCCACCTGTTCACCTTTCAGGTGGGGAATGAGAAAGTTGGCTTCATTCTTTGCGAAGATTGTAAGCTGCAAAGTGATCACTCTTTATAACATTTAGGCTTTTTGGCCTGGACCTAGATCCAAGGCTAGACGCATTGTGCAAGTGTGCTTCCCATCTTTATTTTTTACGAAGATGATGTGTGTTGGTAAACAGCCAAGGAAGAGACGGATTAAATTTCATGTCCAGTTATTTCCATGGTTTCTGTGGGTGTGTAGGGGCTTTAATAGAGCACAGTGGCTCCAGTGGCAAGCACATATTGGTTTGTGTAGATATGTGGCAGCTGGTACTGCTAACTCAATCGAGCCATGAATTTTCTTGAGAATGTTCATCCCCACTGGCTATCTTTGAATCCTTGTGGTAGCATCACAGCCTGTCAAATTATGGGTCCAGCTTTGATAGGTAAAGCTCGCGTTGACAAGACGGTAATGATATGATAATGATAATAATGTTATGTAAAGATAAGTAACTGTGACGTCAAGTTTCTTGGCAACAGTGTATTCTTACTCCTTATGCTCACGTGCATTTACAGTAAGCCTACTGGCTAATGATACGCAAATGATGTTGAGTGAAGCTATGATATTATATCCCACCTCTCTTGGAGATCAGTATATTGTAATAATGCTATGTGAACAAATATCTAGCAACAGGGCTATCCACACAAACGAACGTAAAGTTACAACCATCCACAGTGCTGAGTTTCTTTATTTATGTATTTATATATCTATTTATCTATTGTTCTAGTTATTTTATCGATTTATTTAGTCATTCATTCTTTCATTGATTCATTTATTTACTTATTTATTTATTCATTCATTCATTCATTCACTGATATATGTCAACTGATTTATTTATATATTTATTTATTTATTTATCTTTGTTTGTTTCTGTTATGGTTGTTTTATAAGCAAATCCGACAACAGACACTTTGTTCTCTTGTGTCTGCTGAAACCAGCAACCCAAAATGAAGTGAGAGAGGTTGGAGACAGTGAGTACGCAATCATAGATGGTAGAAGTTGGAAACAAGGGTCAGTTGTGTTTAAGGGGTGGGGAGGGGGAGGTTTGGTGAAGAGAACAAATCTCGTGCTAAAGTGAACACATGTAGCAAAAGCTGAGATTACATTTCAATTGAAAAATGAAAAAGACAGAGAGAGAAGGGGGGGGGGGGGGGATGGAAATAGAATTAGGGGGGGGGGGGGGGTTCGCCGCCTAGCGCATCAAACCCAAGTCTGACCCCAAAGTGGGTTGCCCCACCCTGGCACCGAGGGGTGAGGGGGAAAACGGAAGTTATCCGAGAACAAAACCCTAGTCAGACACACTTGTCTAAGACATGAAAAATGTAAACAAATTTAAAGGAATAAAGGATTAAGGGGAAAAAAAAACCTCTCTGGGAGAAAAATACCCTGCGCATGTGGTCAAAGACAAGTGCAACAAACCCCTCTCACATGCACACACAAACACATACACACACTCTCTCTCTCCCTCTCTCACACACAACCACACACTGGGACTAGAGGAATGCAAAATATGCCGAAATATCCAGTAGTTTTGTTTTGTCACTTGTGAATAAAATAACGTCACTTTGCACTTGTCGTGTAGGTGTTTGTTTGTTGTATGTTCCAGTGACGTTGCAGTCTGTTTCAAGTTTCTTGTTATCACACTTGTACCCGTGGCTTTGTGTTTGTTTATTTCTGATTGTCTTTCTTTAATGTCCTGGTGTTTGTTTTTATAAGTTGTTTGTGATTCCATTAAAATGTCAGAGATAATGCCTTTGGTTCTAATAAACGGAGAATAAAAAAAGGCAACGATCATTGGAAAAAAAAAGCGTTAGAAGCTATGTATAATTCAATCATTAATTGGAGTTGTTCTATAAATAGGTCTTCCAGAAGTTCTCTTGACTCTCCCTATCGGATCTGCTGAAACAACCTTCATAAAATGAGTGTTATCAACAAATTAAAAAACCTCACATTTATAATATTAAATTCATTAAGTGTGTGATATTGATCAATGCTATGTGATCAGACTTTAAATCATAGTCGATAGGTTTCATAGTGATCTGTTCGTATATTACTCCTCCAAAAAAGAACTTTACGTCGATTTTCAACGTTTAATTTATACGTCATTAAACATCATAGAAGGTAAACAAGATAACTGACATAGTGTGAAAGGGCTGCCATTTTAAAATCACAAATGTCATTCTTA
>CM065692.1:54670964-54681169 GCA_017654935.2 Phymorhynchus buccinoides
GAGGCTAAAAGGTCTTTGTGTTTCTGTTTCACCCAGTGAAAGCTTCGATCATGATCTGATTTATTTTTTTCGTTCCTAAAATAACTCATGTTTCTGCATGTTGCTCTCACACACACACACACACACACACACACACACACACACACACACACACACACACACACACACACACACACACACACTAACACACACACACACACACACACACACACACACACACACACACACACACACACACACACACACACACACCACCACCACCACCAACAACAACAACAACAACATCAACAACAACAACATAAACTAGAATACTTGCCTAAACTGACCCAGTCGCGACACACGCTTGCACCCCTAACCTTAACACTAAACCTAATCATAACCCAAACCCTAACCGTAACCCTGATTTCGCCCAAATTAAAACTTCTGCAAGCTTTTGACCTCAAGTATGCACCCACGTTGTTATCTAAAAGAGTTCTTGAGTTTTATGTATGTTCCTTCCACTTCCCTTTCTTATGCCTTGCTATGTGTTCCCTTGAACACATAGCAAGGCATAATAAAGGGAAGTGGAAGGAACATACATAAATGGTATGAAGTATTACGAGCAGCGACATAAACTATTGTCAGCTGTTGTATCTTACATTAACAAAAATTACCACGTGCAATAATTAAGTGAGGAATGGGAGGAAATAATTTCATAATTATGCACATGTCATTCCTCTATGTGTCTCGCACGCGCACACGCACACATACACTTACACGCACATGCACACACACACACACACACACACACACGTTCGCACACATCAACGCACGCACGCATGCATAATATATTTTTAGAGAGAGAGAGAGAGAGAGAGAGAGAGAGAGAGAGAGAGAGAGAGAGAGAGAGAGAGAGAGAGAGAGAGAGAGAGAGAGAGAGAGAGAGAGAGAGAGAGAGAGAGAGGCAGACAGACACAGGGAGAGAGGCGGGCAAAGCGCGGCGTCAATCCATTTTCCCAACTCCTTCCGAGTGGAGGAACGAAGGAGGGAGAGGGGGAGGAAAGCGTCATAGTTTGATTGACAGGTGAAAGTGACTGCGCAATTAAACGGATATTATAGTTTGTTGCTTGTGCCACAAACAAAAATACAGACAGAAAAATATTTTGGGCATAAAATAATAGGTTACTTATAAGCATACGTAATACAAACACTACAACAGACACGACGAGTATGCGGACCTTTTTTTTTGATAATTATAAATATGATAAATAGTTTAACATGTTTTCCAAAAGATATAGGCCGCAGTTGAAAGACTTGTTTTAAAGTCTTCAGTAAGCAAAGAATCTTCCGAATTTTTGTAAATTACACATTATTTAATCTACTAAACACTAAAGACAGATTATTTAATCTGCTAAACACTAATGACTGACGTAATCGCGACCTACGCCTGCACTTTCACCCTAAGCCCTAACCTTAACCCTAATATCAACCCAAACCCTTAACCACTAACCCGATTTTGCCCCAATTCGAACTTGTCCAAGCTTTTGACCCCTCATGTTGATATAACCAAGCGTTCTTGAGTTATCGCTGTCACAGACAGACAGACAGACAGACAGACAAACAAACAGACAAACCTTTGTTTTTTTCGTTCAAACACACTGATAACTGTATGTGAGGCCATTTTACACCGAAATATGCATTTTGAGCAAATTTGAACACGGACGGACTGTGACGAGGTAATGGGTTAAAAGGCTAAGTCTCTAGGGAAGACTTTTAGTGTGTTAAATTTTCAAGTAGAAAATAGAGAGAGCAACTCAGAGAGAGAGAGAGAGAGAGAGAGAGAGAGAGAGAGAGAGAGAGAGAGAGAGAGAGAGAGAGAGACAGGCAGACAGACACAGGGAGAGAGGCGGGCAAAACGCGGCGTCAATCCATTTTCCCAACTCCTTCCGAGTGGAGGAACGAAGGAGGGAGAGTGGGAGGAAAGCGTCATAGTTTGATTGACAGGTGAAAGTGACTGCGCAATTAAACGGATATTATAGTTTGTTGCTTGTGCCACAAACAAAAATACAGACAGAAAAATATTTTGGGCATAAAATAATAGGTTACTTATAAGCATACATAATACAAACACTACAACAGACACGACGAGTATGCGGAACTTTTTTTTTGATAATTATAAATATGATAAATAGTTTAACATGTTTTCCAAAAGATATAGGCCGCAGTTGAAAGACTTGTTTTAAAGTCTTCAGTAAGCAAAGAATCTTCCGAATTTTTGTAAATTACACATTATTTAATCTACTAAACACTAAAGACAGATTATTTAATCTACTAAACACTAATGACTGACGTAATCGCGACCTACGCCTGCACTTTCACCCTAAACCCTAACCTTAACCCTAATATCAACCCAAACCCTTAACCGCTAACCCAATTTTGCCCCAATTCGAACTTGTCCAAGCTTTTGACCCCTCATGTTGATATAACCAAGCGTTCTTGAGTTATCTCTGTCACAGACAGACAGACAGACAGACAGACAAACAAACAGACAAACCTTTGTTTTTTTTGTTCAAACACACTGATAACTGTATGTGAGGCCATTTTACACCGAAATATGCATTTTGAGCAAATTTGAACACGGACGGACTGTGACGAGGTAATGGGTTAAAAGGCTAAGTCTCTAGGGAAGACTTTTAGTGTGTTAAATTTTCAAGTAGAAAATAGAGAGAGCAACTCAGAGAGAGAGAGAGAGAGAGAGAGAGAGAGAGAGAGAGAGAGAGAGAGAGAGAGAGAGAGAGAGAGAGAGAGAGAGAGAGAGAGAGACAGCAGACAGACACAGGGAGAGAGGCGGGCAAAACGCGGCGTCAATCCATTTTTCCAACTCCTTCGAGTGGAGGAACGAAGGAGGGAGAGTGGGAGGAAAGCGTCATAGTTTGATTGACAGGTGAAAGTGACTGCGCAATTAAACGGATATTATAGTTTGTTGCTTGTGCCACAAACAAAAATACAGACAGAAAAATATTTTGGGCATAAAATAATAGGTTACTTATAAGCATACGTAATACAAACACTACAACAGACACGACGAGTATGCGTAACTTTTTTTTGGATAATTATAAATATGATAAATAGTTTAACATGTTTTCCAAAAGATATAGGCCGCAGTTGAAAGACTTGTTTTAAAGTCTTCAGTAAGCAAAGAATCTTCCGAATTTTTGTAAATTACACATTATTTAATCTACTAAACACTAAAGACAGATTATTTAATCTACTAAACACTAATGACTGACGTAATCGCGACCTACGCCTGCACTTTCACCCTAAACCCTAACCTTAACCCTAATATCAACCCAAACCCTTAACCGCTAACCCAATTTTGCCCCAATTCGAACTTGTCCAAGCTTTTGACCCCTCATGTTGATATATCCAAGCGTTCTTGAGTTATCTCTGTCACAGACCGACAGACAGACAGACAGACAAACAAACAGACAAACCTTTGTTTTTGTTGTTGAAACACACTGATAACTGTATGTGAGGCCATTTTACACCGAAATATGCATTTTGAGCAAATTTGAACACGGACGGACTGTGACGAGGTAATGGGTTAAAAGGCTAAGTCTCTAGGGAAGACTTTTAGTGTGTTAAATTTTCAAGTAGAAAATTTGCCTTTAGCCCACTTCTCTAGGGTATGGGAGATGAGCAACTTTCCCAGCCCCCTTTCATCTAATAAATTTATATTTGTGCCCGGGTTCTGGCTCGTATGATTGTAAGAAATACAAGTGGTTGATTTGCTCTAAATGGCAGACAGAGAGAAGTAGGGTTTTACATGAAATTACAATACTTCCACTCTCATCAGTCTGACCAAAGGGTTCAGAATTATTTGACACTTGTATTTTATTTACTCACAAAATCTGCATAAGATTATGCAACAATAATAATAAAGCAGCTCAATGGCGCCAAAACAAAATATGAATTAAAAACAATGAAATCCAAAAGGATTTACAAGACTTTTGTCTTTCTAGAAGGTTAGCCCCAAGCGACAAGGGTCACTAATCATCTTCATTGTCCGGAGGAAAGTTCAAATGATTGGCGCGTTTCTGTGAACTTAGCTATTGTCAAGTTCCTCCGTAGTGATCGGCGAGTGCTGGGTTGGCTGGGCTTGCTCGTCAGGTGAGAGTAGCTCCCAGTCGTTCCGGTTACGGCGTCGCGGGATGGCACGGTTCAGGCGTAGTCTCCTCGCGGATTCTGGGTGCGGGGGCGTCTTGGCGGCGTTCCCGTCTGGTTTCCTTGTGAGTCAGGGATGGAGCTTCCTGACCACGATGCCCTGCTGATAATCACAGGAGAAGGTGGATGTAGATCTCTATGGCTTAGAGACAAGGGGCTTCAGTCGGCAGGGAATTAGTGGATCCCAACCGGCTAGAAGGCTGCCCTTGTACAATAGCACTAGTTAATAAATAAACTGAATTTCAGTTAACAAACTGAGATCAGTAAAACATAAAAGGTGTACAGGGATCAACTGGTATTAGTCAGTACCCGGCTAGATCAAAGTCTATGATCAAGCCAACATCACTCTCCATCCAACACCTGGAAAGGAATGTTATCATAAAGTGCAAGATTGCAACCCACAGGCTTCCTACTAAAAATATACAAAAGGGTTAGTAGGCATAAAATCCGGTTCTGGTACCAAAAGAGTCAAAGTCAAAAACACACACACACAAATAATCAGTGCACATAAATAGAACAGAATGTTTACCACTTCTTTTCAATAACATATCTACTCCTTATTCATCATTGAACATAGGATCTAGATCAAAAATAGGATCAAACAAAACAAATCTCAATCACCAGCCGTCAATAATGCTCACTAGTTGGGCTATTAGGACTGGCTGGGAGAGGTTGAGTCTGCAATGTTGCTTCGCCTGGTTTTGGAGGTATTATGAGAGAGTATGTGTAGGCTAACTTTCCTCACTACTCAAATTTTCCCCTCCCATTTTCAAACAACGAGACCCTGTGATTGGTTTATAGCAGTCGACACGTCACAAGATAATGTCCTAGTATTATGCATAGTAGTACAGAACCATCACGAGCCGGTTACATCACTGGCACGTGTAACATTCCAGTCATTCCAATCCTTCTCGTGATCGGAAAGGACGGGAACAAAGGGAGACCGCCGGTGTGGGTGTCATTCGAGGAAAAACCCGTGATCAAACAGATATCGCTTCGTCATCGGCACGTTGTTTGATGTTGAATTGTACTTAAAGTGGCGGCCCGAGAAAAGAAGGGGGGGGGGTAGTTGAGAAAGAAAGGGAGAAAGTGGGGCGTGCGTTTCACACGTTACGTCACACGGACGGACGGAGAAAGTGAAAACAATACCAGTCTCGCTTCGCGACTGGTAACAACAACAACAACATAAACTGACAAGAGAGTCAGAAAGTTTAAGCTTCAGGCTGTGGTTATGACAGGAGAAGCTTTGTCTAATAGTATGATAGCATGAATCAAACACGTGCAGCTCGTTGTTTGTCAGACGCACTCAAACATTCTCTTAATCTGCCCATTCATCAAAAACAATGCTTAGGTTGAGATTACAAGAGATTACAAATCAACTCTGCAATTGATTAAAAACAAAATGAATTAAAACCCAAACAAAACAGCAACCAAGCAAATTCTTAGGGCTCTAAGAATAAGCGCTAAAGAAATGTTATGTATAAATAAATACATTATCAAATAGCATGACAGTAAACATGAATAAAAGACTGAAAATTATGTTCTTCAAATAAATACCAGAGTTGAAATTAGTGTCAGAATTGACAGAATTATTTGTATGCAAAAATATCAAATGAAAACATGCAAACCTTATTTTCAGTTTAGTTTGCGACACGTGCTGATCTCTCGTTCTTATGACGATCATACACTTTAAAACATGTTTTAAGGAGGAGAAAAAAACCTTCGGGCATAAATGGGTTAATCTTCTGAGATAAGGTCGTCGACTTTCTAGTGTGCTTACTATCTACCTCGAACCACCTGGGAAATTATGTGTGGGGGACCTAGTCGTGTATGTTTGTTTGTGTTGCCTGTCTGTCGTTTCCGACGATGACTGCCAGATGGCAGAGAGGGCTGATATTATTCTGGCAGGCTGGGCGAAAGTCATGTGCTTGTCACTGGAGCTACTGTGCTCTATCAAATCCACTACACACCCACAGAAACCATGGCAATAACTGGATATGACATTTAATCCGTCTCTTCCTTGGTTGTTTACAAACACACACCATCTTCGTAAAAAAAGAAAGATGGGCAGCACACTTGCACAATGCGTCTAGCCTTGGATCTAGGTCCAGGCCAAAAAGCCTAAATGTTGCAAAGAGTGATCATTTTGCTGCTTATAAACTTTGCAAGGAATGAAGCCAACTTTCTCATTCCCCACCTGGAAGGTGAACAAGTGGAAAGTGGGACGTGTTGGTGTTGTTGTAGGCAGTGAGTGAGTTTACACTGACCCCCAGCTGTAGTGTAGGTGAGAGGGTGGGAGTTAAACAAAACCGCTTCAGTCAGCTGCAGAGTGCGAGCTCTTTGTATATTCAGGCTTTTTGGCCTAGGCCTACTGAACTCCATGACCGGCCATGCGCGTCGGCAGCAGACGACTCGAGACAAGCCACAATGCAAGGTCGCTTCACTGCATGTTTGAGCCTGTTTCTTATTCTTGCATTTCTGTTGATACATATTGGCATAATAAATTTATATTATATCCGTTATTATGATTGTGCAAAGGGATATTGCTTTTATCCTATCTCTTGAGACCTTGATGCTTATCCCACTCGGTCTTCGCGAAGTCCTAGCAACTGATATTATGACCAGCATTGAGGTAGGGATTGAGGTAGGGAAACAAAACAAAACAAAATCGTAAACAGCTTCGTAGTAGTACGTGCGTTTGAGAGACAACCAGGGTTTGGAGAGAGAAGGAGAGAGCGGAGGGAGGGGCGGGGGGAGGCAACCGGAGGGGGGGAGAGAGAGAGAGAGAGAGAGAGAGAGGGGAGAGAGAGGGGGAGGAGAGAGGGGGGCGAGAGAGAGAGGTCCCAGACCCCCTGGATGGGGTGAGGGGGGGGGGGAAAGGAGGGTAGGAAGGGGGGGGAGGAGGGGGGTGAGAGGGGGGGGGAGGTGAGAGGGGGGTGGGGGGGTGGGGGGGGGGGAGGGATGGGTGGGAAGGAGAAGGGAGGGGGGAGAGGATGGGGGAGGGGGGGGGGGAGAAAGAGCGAGGGGGGAGATGAAGAGAGAAGGGGGAGGGGAGGGGGGGGGGGAGGAATAGAGATAGAGGGGGGGGGGGAGGGAGGGCTTGGAGAGGAATGAGGGGGGGAGAGGAGAGAGGAGAGGGAGGGGGGGAGGGGGAAGGGAGGGATACGGGGAAAGTACGGATGGGAAATTTTTTTGCTGAGGGAATTGGGGGAGGGAAGAGGGTATGAGGGGGGAGGGAGGAAGAGAGGAGAGTGAACGAAAAGAGGGAAAGAAGGATCAAGAGGAGCGTGAAAGGAGGGAAAGCGAGGGAAAGAGAGAAAGGAGGGAATGGACGAGTGAGAATAGAAAGAGCAGGAAAGAGGGGTGAGAAGAAGGGGAGGAGGAAGGGAGAGGGGAAAGAAAGGGAGGAGGGTGGTGGAGAGGGGGAGTGGAGGAAAGGGGAAGGAGGGAGAGAGGAGGGGAGAAAGAAGGGAAAGAATAAAGGAAAAAAAAAAGGAGAATGAGAAGGGGAAGATGGGTGAGGTGGGGGGGGGGAGGGGAGAGAGGGAGAGGGAAAAGAGCGGGGGGGAGGGGAGGAAGGGGAGAGGAGGAGGGGGAGGGGGAGAGGGAAAGAGGAACAGGGGGGGGGGAGGCAAAGGGGGGGGGAAGAAGATAGAAGGAGAGAGTGGGGGGGGAGGGAGAAGGAGGGAGGGGAGAAGAAAGGGGAGGGGGGAGAGGGGAAAGAGAGGAGGAACGATGAAGCAAAAGACGGAAAAGAGAAGGAGAGAAGGAGAGGAGAGAAAAAGAGTGAGAAAGAAAGGGAGGTAGAGGGGAAAGGAGGGAGGGAGAAGGGAGACAGGGGGGGGAAAGGAGAAGAGGAAAAAGAGAAGAGAGGGAAAAGGGGGGGGGGAAGCAAGATAAAACGAGGAGAGAGAGAGAGAGAAGGAAGGAGACGTGAGGAGAAAAAAGGGGGAGAAGAGAAGGGGACGAGGAAAGATGAGAGAGGGAGGCAGATAAAGAAGAAGGAGGAAGGGGAGTGAAGAGAGGAGAAGAAAAAGGGGGAAAGATGGGGGCGGGGGAGTAAAGAGAAGGAGGAAAGCAAAAGGGAATGGGGACGAGAATGAGGAAAGGGAAAGAATAAGACGAGGAAAGAGATGTAGAGGAGAGAGAAGAGGGAGGATAGGAAAGAGAGAGAGAGGAAAAGAAAGAGAAGAGGAGGAGATAGGCGAGGATGGAGAGGGAAAGACGAGGGGGAAAAAGAGAGGAAAGGAGGTGGAGTTATGAGAGGGGGTGGGGGAAGAAATCCGAGAAAGGAGAGAGGGGAGGAGAGAGGGGGGAGGGAGGGAAAAAGAGAGAAGAGAGGGAGGGCGGAGGGAAGAGAGAGAGAGAGAGAGAGAAGGGGTGAAAGAGGGGACCGAGGAGGACGGATGAGAAAGAGAGAAAGGATGGAGGAGAATGAGGGGAGAGGAGAAGAGCGGGCGAGAAAAAGAAGAGGGAGAGAGAGAGGGGAGAGAGAGAGAGAGAGAAGTAGAGATGAGAGGAGGAGAGAAGAGGAGGAGAGAAGAGAGACGAGAGAGTAGGGAGAAGAGAGAGAGAGACGGAGTGAATGAATGAATGAATGAATGAATAACTTTTTATTTTCTGAGGATAATGGAAATAAAGTATAAATACTTTTTTTTCATCCAGTCAATAAGAAAAAAAAGAGAAATGAAAAGAAAATCAAAAGCAAAGAATTAAATAAACAAGAAATACATGCAAAGCAAAGAAAACGAACACACACTATCATCATAAGCAGGCACATTATCAATATAAAACAGACACATAATAAATTCAGCATTATACATAAATACTTAACAAATGGGATGTGGAGGGACCGAAAATAAGTGAGCATCTAGAAGAGAAAAAAAAGTAACAAAAGGAAAGAAAGATAAGAAGAATATGAGGGGGAGGGGGAGAAAAGAGTAAAGGAATGAGAGGGAGGGTGGGTAGAGAAAGAAATAGTAGAGCGAGACAGCAAAGACATAAACGGAAAGAGGATGGAGAAGGAGAAAAGGAAGGAGGAAAGAGAGAGAGAGAGAGAGGAGAGAGAGGAGAGAGAGAGAGAGAGAGAGAGAGAGAGGGGGGGGGAGGAAGAGAAAGAGAGACAGACAGACATGTTAGGTAGACAGACGGACAGACAAAAGAGTACAGATAAAGAGAATGAGAGAGAAAGAGGAACGGTACATGTAATACAATCATTTTTGTGTGGATAACGCAATCATGGTATCAAAGTATTATAATCACAATGCACAACGTAGCCTCTTACTCTCTCTATTAACCCACATTTAGTAAGCAGGGACTCCTATGCTTATTAATAAGTTCAAATATTCATCAAAATTAAATAGAAGTGACAATAATATTGGAACATGTTAATCATATTTTAATACATTTCAGGGGTTAATGACAAGTTTTCATTGGTCATAAGATAATTAAACAAGAGGCGAAGCCTTCAAGGCTCACGTCTAATTTTGATTACTATAGAGAATGTAGAAGTGTCAATGTCACTAATGTAGCTATGCAAATCCAATGAGAGTAATTTGTGTTTTCCAATCAGTTTAGTAATAGTACAATGAAGATTTCCAATGGTTCCCTATAAACGTTTGTGAATTGAAAATTTAAATCAAGGTTCAGACTATCAGAGTGTAAATACTGTAATGCATACATTCTGTCTTAATTTTATGTAAAGGTGAATACTATTTGTATTACTATTTATTATTATGTTGGCATTGGTTAGAATATATAATGTTAATGCAGTTAGTGTTAATTACGCATACTATTTATTATTATGTTGGTTTGGTTAGAATAGATATACTGTTAATGCAGTTATACTAACACTGGAATGTTACAGGATATGTCAATGACTTGCTTAAATTAGGACATCAATAAAATCCTGCATACTAAGAAAAATATAACATGTGAAGTGATTCTGGTTATTGCACAAAAAGAGTCTCTGGGAGAGGCTATCTCAACAGCAGTCAGCATTT
>CM065692.1:54681669-54684169 GCA_017654935.2 Phymorhynchus buccinoides
GGTCTTAGAGTTTGTAGACAAATGACTCTGTATCAGCCAGAACTGAATCATCAGAAACATTTTCGCTACCCATGTCTTGGAACAAAATGAAGATTGTTGACAAAGACACTTCAGGCAGATCGTTTGCCAATGCTAACAAAGTGAATCGTGATGTCTGATCATGTGATGGAACATAATGCTATCTGTGTGTCAGTGATATTGATGAGATGAACTGGTTTGAAATGGGTTTTTCCCCTGTTTGCATCCACAAGAAGAGGTTGGGTTGTGGTTGATGCACAAGAAGACGCACAAGGACATCCATGTCACAGCTGATGACAACTGACTGGGAGCATCCATACTCACTTGCATCTCTTGCAAGAAGCATTCTTGTATCAGCCTCTTAATATTCAACAGAGGCACCTTTACCTCTTGACTTCAAAATCTTGTGCAGGATCTGTGAGCTTCGCTCATTATGAAATTTACTTGAAAGTTCTCTACAAAGAAAGTCTGTCAGACTGGCTTTGTTTTCACCAAGAGAGGTGGGTCTGTTCCACTGACCGCTTGGTTGATTTTGTGAATGAAGCCAGCATTTGATAGCTTGCTTTCCTTCATCTCTCTTGGTCCATGCTGCTGACTCTTGATTGTGCACTCATTGTACCAGTCAAAGAACAAGTCATCCCTGCTACACGAATCTGAGTACTGTTTCCGCACGTTGTGCAAAATTGTCAAACCACTGCCCAAATACATTCACGCCTGCACGATTTACAACTGCTTGGACCATGGCCAATGGCACATATTTGTACCTATAGATAAAAGATATACAGACACAAATATACATATATATATTTTGTTTTAAGCTAACAAGAAATGTGTTGCATTGCTTTACATTTTCAGCCTGTTTTGTGTGTTTTGTTTTACAATCGGACGAAAGATGAATAAAATATATTTCCAATCACTTTTTGATCTATGTATTATGAACCAGCACCCTAAAAAAAAATATTTTGTCACTGATATGGCAAAGTTATTCCAATAAATACGCAAGATATAAAGCAGTTAGTCCATTTTAGCCTCCGTTTTGAAAAATGTCATGGCGGCCATATTTCGCGAATAAGAAGAAGCAACATCCATATAGAATACATTACTCTGCATTCATACAGTCTATCCCAGATGGATTATTGCTTCTAACCAGCAACGCTTAGGTGGTTTCACTTTTTGGAAGATTGCTTCTTGACTAAAACAACTGATGTTATGACCAGCATTGCGGTAGGGAAGCAAAACAAAAGAGAGAGAGAGAGAGAGAGAGAGAGAGAGAGAGAGAGAGAGAGAGAGAGAGAGAGAGAGAGAGAGAGAGAGAGGAGAGAGAGAGAGAGAGAGAGAGAGAGATTCGAAAGATTTATTCATGAAAGGCAAAGGGGTATATATGACATATCCAAAATAAAGAAAATTACAATCAAGAACACAATGTAGAAGGAAGCTTAAAGGCTTTGCATAAGAACAAAGCAAACCTTTTTACAGCGTTTTCCTGAGTAGAAAACATAAGCAATCCAAGTCTAAACAGCGACGGGTGGTTATAATATTTAGAAGCAATACATTCCTGTCTCAGACCACTTAAAGCAGTACACTTAAGATCAAAATGAACTTCACTTTCAGAAGTGTTCTTGCATAATAGACAAATGAGTTCAATCTCTGAATGTTGCGTGTAATGTAGATGATGAACCGAAATATCCGAAAAACCAAATCTAATTCTGGTAACAATACACTTTCAGTTTACTTTATTCTTACACGTGTGTTTGTAAATGTTGTACCTTTGTATGTTTACTTTTTTCCATATTATTTATTGCCTTATTTGTTAAATGCTTTTTTTCCATGATGATTTTTGTTAATTAATTATGCAGCTGTTCTTTTGCAATTTATAAATGTGTTAAGTACGCCCATAAGCTTTAGCTTGTTGTACTCTTGCGCTGAGTTATATTTGTATCTGCATGAAAGTATGTAAATAAAAGTTGTTGTTTAAACCAATACACCTTAAGTGCATATCCATTTCCATAGACAAGTCAATCGGAATACTATGTGAAGAATTAATCTGTCTATGTATATCAAATCTGTTACTATCACTTAGATCTATATCGCCACCCGCATGCAATACAGGCGTAACTCAAAAATTTTTATATATTGATTTTGAGATGTTTTGCGTATGCATAGTATACTACTGGCAAAAAGTTAAGTTCCAGCTCTCATTTTGACGTCCCTTCTTGTTATTGTAATTAATAGACCTGAAACAAATTAACAATTACCCAAACCCTGTTACAAACATTGACCAGACACACCTCAATGGATGCACAACACCAAACAACCCAATGCTTTACAAGATGGGGTTCAGCTGCACGTACGTACCAAAAGCATGAAAAATCTGCAATATGTGTGGCTGTGGTAGCAAATGTGTTTGAAAAAAGGGCGAAGTGTCCATGTTGGTTCATGATGCACGTGCAAGGCACGTCTAAGATGAACACATTTCAGCCGT
>CM065692.1:54689169-54698619 GCA_017654935.2 Phymorhynchus buccinoides
TAACAAAAAGAATATTGAAGAATCTTTTAAAACATTCCACATTGTTTTCTTTAACGGGGAATATGAAATACAGAATAGCGTTTCAAGACAGACGTTGAAGTGGCGATTGTTGCTAAGTAGGCCAATTCTTTGAATTAAGGTTTCTGTTCAAGGCATGAAACAGATATTTTAATATAGATTTCGATTAGGACGAAGCTTGAATTATAATTCAAATACAGAAGATGGTAATGATTGTATCATGCCTTTTAAAATGTCCTTATTGTAAAGTTTTTCTCTTAGTTATCTGCTTTTGTATGCAGTTTGACAGAGAATTGTAGAAGGCCTTAAGATTTTATTATTTGTTGGATACACTTGCCATCAAATGTTTACGTTGTTTTTTAGTTTTGTTTTTTAATGATTATTCATATGTTTGAAAAATGATTAAATCCTTAAATTTAGTCCAGAAACGCTTCTCTATTTTGGATGACATGCGAAATACTTAGGTGCTATTTACTTGCTGGTTAAACTTTGTGTTTACAAGAAAAAGCAGTTTAAAACTATGGATGACTCTCGGGCGACAACAAACAGTACCATCTTGGATGGTCACTCATCCCAAGTTTCCACTGATAGTGTTGGAAGCCAAGAGACGTTCATGTCTGCCTATCACCAGAATGACGTCACGTATTGGGTGGGAACAGCGGTGCCCCCTGTGTTGTTGGTGCTGGGTTTCTATGGCAACGTGATGACCGTCATAATCATGCGCACAATGCGGGCTTCAGGATCATCTGGCTGTCTTCCTGTGTACTTTACCGCTCTGTCAGTGTCCGACCTCTTTCTGCTCTGCGCCAATTTCATGTCGTACTGGCCGGAAATTGCCTTGAACAGACCACTGACGTATTTTCACGATCTGTCGTGCACGGTCCCATTTTACATCAGTAACATGTTTGCCATGACGTCAGCATGGATCTTGGTGGCGATGACGTGTCAACGGACGACATCAGTGGTCGTGCCGCATCGTGTGGAGCTGTTATGCTCCGTGAAAAGAGGGAGAATCGTCACTTGCGTTGTTTTTCTGGTTTCGAGCGCGTTCAATCTTTACACCATGCTTTGTTACCACGTTGAGTTGGTAGACGAAAGCTACCCGTCTTGCGTAGGTAAAGACAGAAACGTTGCAAGCATATTCAGTCTGTTGTACGTGTGTTTAAGTTCCTTGGCGCCGTTTCTCAGCCTGATAGTGGTAAAATCATTGAACATGACTGGTAAGACAATAGATGCAAAATCGTCGTCAAGACTGATGACGGGCATTTCCTCTATGACAATGACTTTGATTCTGACCTCAGCGGCATTTCTAATGCTTACGTTACCGTTTTGTGTCACGGATATGTACTTGGACTTCGTCGGATTCTATGCAGGGGAAATCGAGGATGAAATTAGGAATGAGCAATTAGCCTTATTGGAGATGACGTGTATCGTGCTTTACATGGCCAACAGCGCTATCAATTTTTACATTTACATCTTGAGTGGCAACAAATTTAGACAGGAGGCTAAAAGGTCTTTGTGTTTCTGGTTCACCAAGTTGAAGCTTCGATCATGATCTGATTTCTTTTTTACGTTGCTAAAATAACTCATGTTTCTGCATGTTGTTCACACACACACACACACACAAACAAGCGCGCACGCATACACACACACACACACACACACACACACCACCACCACCAACAACAACAACATCAACAACAACAATACTTGGGTAAACTGACCCAGTCACGACACACGCTTGCATCCCTGACCTTAACACTAAACCTAATCATAACCCAAACCCTAACCCTGATTTCAAACTTCTGCAAGCTTTTGACCTCAAGTATGCACCCACGTTGTTATCTAAAAGAGTTCTTGAGTTATAACGTTCACAGACATATAGACATTCATATAGACAGACTGATAGACAGACAAACCCTGGACATTTTTATCAAACTATACTGAAAACCACATGTACGACCATTTAACGCCAAAATACGCATTTTGAGCAACCCTAACCTTGACCCAGACCCTAACCATTAATCCCATTTTACCCAATTTTGAACTCGTCCAAGTTTTTGGCCCCTAGTACCACACGTAGGCTAACGTTTGATGCTGAAGCGTTCTCGAATTATCGCTGTCGCAGACAAACAGACAGAGAGATAGACAAACAAATCCTGGAGGTTTTCATCCAAATACACTGAAAATAGTATATGAGGCCATTTTACACTATACCAGTCTATGCTTCGCGACTGTTTAAAAGAGACAGACACACACATATATTGCATGTATACAGTGAGAGACAGACAAAAAATACACTGCTGGAGACCAACACCAATTGGACATACATAGAGCGATTTAATGAAAGAAACAGAGAGAGCTAGACAGAGTTTTATAGAAATAGACAGACAAAATATAGAGAGAGCAACTCAGAGAGAGAGAGAAAGACAGACAGACGCACAGACACAGAGAGAGAGAGAGAGAGAGAGAGAGAGAGAGAGAGGCGGGCAAAACGCGGCATCAATCCATTTTCCCAACTCCTTCGGAGTGGAGGAACGAAGGATGAGGGGGGAAAAAGCGTCATAGTTTGATTGACAGGTGAAAGTGACTGCGCAATTAAACGGATATTATATTATAGTTCGTTGCTTGTGCCACAAACAAAAATACAGACAGAAAACACTTTTGGGCATAAAATAATAGGTTACTTATAAGCATACGTAAGACAGACACTACAACAGACAGGACGAGTATGCGGTACATTGTTTTGATAATTATAAATATGATAAATAGTTTAACATGTTTTCCAAAAGATATAAGAAGTTATGAATTGGTGCGGCGATAAAATTCTGGTTCACAGATTACAATTATTGAAAAGCCAGGGGAAGCTACTCTTTGTATGTAATGATTGGAATGCTAAAAATAGACCGCCGGGCTGCAGTTGAAAGACTTGTTTTAAAGTCTTCAGTAAGCAAAGAATCTTCCGATTTTTTGTAAATTACACATTATTTCATCTACTAAACACTAAAGACAGATTATTTCATCTACTAAACACTAATGACTGACGTAATCGCGACCTACGCCTGCATTCTCACCCTAAACCCTAACCCTAACCCTAACCCTAATATCAACCAAAACCCTTAACCGCTAACCCGATTTTGTCCAAATTCGAACTTGTCCAAGCTTTTGACCCCTAGTATCCACCTGTAAATGTTCATGTTGATATATCCAAGCGTTCTTGAGTTATCGCTGTCACAGACAGACAGACATACAGACAGACGAACAGACAAACAGACAAACCTTTGTTTTTTTCGTTGAAGCACACTGATAACTGTATGTGAGGCTATTTTACACCGAAATATGCATTTTGAGCAAATTTGAACATGGACGGACGGACGGAGAAAGTGAAAACAATACCAGTCTCGCTTTGCGACTGGTAACAACAACAACAACATCAACTGACAAGAGAGTCAAAAAGTTTATGCTTCAGGCTGTGGTTATGACAGGAGAAGCTTTGTCTAATAGTATGATAGCATGAATCAAACACGTGCAGCTCGTTGTTTGTCAGACGCACTCAAACATTCTCTTAATCTGCCCATTCATCAAAAACAATGCTTAGGTTGAGATTACAAGAGATTACAAATCAACTCTGCAATTGATTAAAAACAAACTAAATTAAAACCAAAACAAAACAGCAACCAAGCAAATTCTTAGGGCTCTAAGAATAAGCGCTAAAGAAATGTTATGTATAAATAAATAAATTATCAAATAGCATGACAGTAAACATGAATGACTGACAATTATGTTCTTCAAATAAAGACCAGAGTTGAAATTAGTGTCAGAATTGACAGAATTGTTTGTATGCAAAAATATCAAATGAAAACATGCAAACCTTATTTTCAGTTTATTTTGAGACACGTGCTGGTCTCTCGTTCTTATGACGATCATACACTTTAAAACATGTTTTAAGGAGGAGAAAAAAACCTTCGGGCATAAATGGGTTAATCTTCTGAGATAAGGTCGTCGACTTTCTAGTGTGCTTACTATCTACCTCGAACCACCTGGGAAATTATGTGTGGGGGACCTAGTCGTGTATGTTTGTTTGTGTTGCCTGTCTGTCGTTTCCGACGATGACTGCCAGATGGCAGAGAGGGCTGATATTATTCTGGCAGGCTGGGCGAGAGTCATGTGCTTGTCACTGGAGCTACTGTGCTCTATCAAAGCCACTACACACCCACAGAAACCATGGCAATAACTGGATATGACATTTAATCCGTCTCTTCCTTGGTTGTTTACCAACACACACCATCTTCGTAAAAAAGAAAGATGGGCAGCACACTTGCACAATGCGTCTAGCCTTGGATCTAGGCCCAGGCCAAAAAGCCTAAATGTTGCAAAGAGTGATCATTTTGCAGCTTATAAACTTTGCAAAGAATGAAGCCAACTTTCTCATTCCCCACCTGGAAGGTGAAAAGGTGGAAAGTGGGACGTGTTGGTGTTGTTGTAGGCAGTGAGTGAGTTCACACTGATCCCCAGCTGTAGTGTAGGTGAAAGGGTGGGAGTAAAACAAAACCGGCTTCAGTCGGCTGCAGAGTGCGAGCTCTTTGTATATTCAGGCTTTTTGGCCTAGGCCTACTGAACTCCATGACCGGCCATGCGCGTCGGCAGCAGACGACTCGAGACAAGCCACAATGCAAGGTCGCTTCACTGCATGTTTGAGCCTGTTTCTTATTCTTGCATTTCTGTTGATACATATTGGCATAATAAATTTATATTATATCCGTTATTATGATTGTGCAAAGGGATATTGCTTTTATCCTATCTCTTGAGACCTTGATGCTTATCCCACTCGGTCTTCGCGAAGTCCTAGCAACTATATATTATGACCAGCATTGAGGTAGGGAAACAAAACAAAACAAAATCGTAAACAGCTTCGTAGTAGTACGTGCGTTTGAGAGACAACCAGGCAGAGAGAGAGAGAGAGAGAGAGAGAGAGAGAGAGAGAGAGAGAGAGAGAGAGAGAGAGAGAGAGAGAGAGAGAGAGAGAGAGAGAGAGAGAGAGAGAGAGAGAGAGAGAGAGAGAGAGAGAGAGAGAGAGAGAGAGAGAATGAGAGAGAGAGAGTGAATGAATGAATGAATGAATAAATGTTTATTTTCTGAGGATAATAAAGTATAAATACTTTTTTTTCATCCAGTCAATAAGAAAAAAAAGAGAAATGAAAAGAAAATCAAAAGCAAAGAATTAAATAAACAAGAAAGGCATGCACAGCAAAGAAAACGAACACACGTTATCATCATAAGCAGGCACATTATCAATATAAACAGACACATACTAAATTCAGCATTATACATAAATACTTAACAAATGGGATGTGGAGGGACCGAAAATAAGTGAGCATCTAGAAGAGAAAAAAAAGTAACAAAAGGAAAGAAAGATAAGACGAATATGAGGGGGAGAAAAGAGTAAAGGAATGAGAGGGAGGGTGGGTAGAGAAAGAAATAGTAGAGCGAGACAGCAAAGACATAAACGGAAAGAGGATGGAGAAGGAGAAAAGGAAGGAGAGAGAGATGGAAGGAGGAAAAAGAGAGAGAGAGAGAGAGAGAGAGAGAGAGAGAGAGAGAGAGAGAGAGAGAGAGGGGGGGGGGAGAAAGAGAGACAGACAGACATGTAGGCAGACAGACGGACAGACAAAAGAGTATAGATAAAGAGAATGAGAGAGAAATAGGAAGGGTACATCTAATACAATCATTTTTTTGTGGATAACACAATCATAGTATCACAGTATTATAATCACAATGCACAACGTAGCCTCTTACTCTCTCTAACCTCCTCCCCCCTCCCCCCTCCCCCTCTCTCTCTCTCCCTATCTCATGTGCACACACATACACACACACACACACAAACACACATGCATGCACACACACACGCGCGCGCACACGCACGCACACACACACGCACACGCACACACACAAACACACACACACACACACGCGCGCACATTCATATAATTCATAAACATCAATATGAGGGTTATGCAAAAGCGTTCCCAATGACATACTTTGTACATGTCAAATATAATTATTAACCCACATTTATTAAGCAAGGACTCCTATGCTTATTAATAAGTTCAAATATTCATCAAAATTAGATAGAAGTAACAATATTATTGGAACATGTTAATCATAATATTTAATACATTTCAGGGGTTAATGACAAGTTTGCATTGGTCATAAGATAATTAAAAAAATGATGTTTTGAATCTTCCAATAGGAAGCTTATTCCATAACTAGCTACCAGAATATGAAAGGCTCGATTTAAACAGTGTTATGGAGGGCAGTGGTAGATCAATTCTATGACTGTGCCTAAACTCGTTGACTGTGAACATACCACTTATTGAAGATGGACAGATTCCATGTAAAATCCTTCATTAATGCTTATTGAAAATAAGATGGAAAAGACGATAGGAATTCTAAGGTGTTATTAGTAATGCCATAAATGTTTTGTTTTTTTAGCAAGAGGTTACGATCAACAACATCAAAGGCTTTCATGAACATCAACAGCAAGAACACCTGCTAATTTTCAACATTGTTAATGTTAGTAAGCCATTGATCTACCAGGCTGGTTAAAGCGGTGTGGCACGAATGGTTGGCTCTAAACCCTGATTGGTTTTGATGAAATAAATCAAAGGAATTGAAATGATTCAGAATATTTTTATTTATGTGAATTTCCAAAGGTTTAGATAGGGTAGATAAAATAGAAATGGGCCTGTAATTGGAAAGATTTTCGCAATCACTTGCCTTGTGGATTGGTATTATTTTGGCTACTTTTAAAAGCTTTGGGAATACGATTTTTTAAAAATACATAGATTGTAAACATATGTGTGTGTTTCAGAAATTACATGGGCTGATAACTTCAGTATCTTAGCATCAATTCCATCAATGCCTCGTGTGTTTGTCTGTTTCAAGTGGGTAAGAGTGTTGAAAATCTCGTGTACACTCAATAGCGGAATATCAGCACACTCTTTAACTTTTTTAGTATCACAGAAGTTCTGCAGAATATTTAGATTGTTTTCTGAAGTTCTATTTGATGTTATTATTGTGGTGGCCATGTCACAAAAATGTTTATTCATGTCTTCTGTCGATAATTTAACAGATGGGTTCTTAGTCTTTACATTTTTATTGGTTAATTGATTTATTGCTTTCCAAATTGATTTACTATCAGATTTAGTAGATATAAGATGTTTAAAGTATGTTCTCTTCGCAGATCGTTTAATAGAATTAACCAAATTTCTTTGCTTTTTAAAATTATCTTTATCTCCTGATGCCAAAAGCGACTCTCTTTCATTGATGGCATCATCTACATCTTTCGATATCCAAGGTTTTCTAGAATTATAGCTTACTCGCATTGTTTTTAAAGGAGCGTGTTTATCATAAATGTTAAGGAAACTGGGGTACCAAATTTCAAAAGCTTCATCAGGATCAGTAAATTGATAGAGCGCAATGACTGGGAATGAGCTAAATCTGATAGAAATCAGAGAGAGTGAGAGAGAGAGAGATAGAGAGAGAGAGAGATAGAGAGATGAGAGAGAGAGAGAGAGAGAGAGAGACTCGGAACTTTGGGGAAATGTTAATGCAAAAAGGCCACCCAGCCTGTCCACGATGTGGACACGCATACACACGCACACCGCACACGCACACGCACGCACGACCACGCACACGCACACACACACACGCACGCGCACTCACACGCACACGCACACACACACACACACACACACACACACACACAACACACCTAATCATTATCAAATATAAAAACAGAAACATGAAAATAATGAGCTTTAATATCTTCAAAGTAAGAAATCAGTATATTAAAGAATTGACCCACAAAACCCCATGATCTTAAATTGAGAAAGTAAAGTTTACATAGTTTGTTCTCTTACAAACAATGCATAATGAATAAACATGGCTAAATCTATCATACCATTTGTGTCTTCATTTTGAAGTAAGAAGGAAAAGGCCTGTATATTATTTTTACCTTGGTAATGTTTCATTATGTACTTTCCTCGCAACTGGTTATACACTTGGGCATTTGAGAAGAAAGTGTATTTCATTTTCACAGAGAAAGAGAGAGAGATGAGAGAGAGAGAGAAGAGAGAGAGAGAGAGAGAGAAGAGAGAGAGAGAGAGAGAGATGGAGAGAGAGAGAGACGAGATAGAGATGAGAGAGAGGGAGAGAGAGAGAGAGAGAGAGAGAGAGAGAGAGAGAGAGAGAGAGAGAGAGAGAGCACTGACACACCTGACCACTGAATGGTTTAATTGTACATTGGCCTTGGGCCACAATACATGGAGAAGGAGCAATGATAATTACATAAACAAAATCACATCCTTCACGCAAAGGGCAAAATAAAATAAAATCAATGCATATTATATGCGTCATCCCAATAAATTCTGATAATGCACTTTAGCATTCTAAATGTTAATAAATATGTAAGGAACATGTTAGTACAATACATTGTTCATTCAAAGTAAGCCTGGATAGATAACTAATGTATGTCCATATAAATTAATTACAACAGTTATGACTTAACTATGTTTTATGATAATTTACTTATTTTGCAATACTAACATACCAACATTATATTACATCCTTATTGTCATTTTCTTCCGCATATTTGCAGCATGGAAAACACATCGAGAGACATTATACATGTGCTTGTTACTTTTTACACTCACTTTAAGCAAAATTGCAAATAAGGTATGTCTGCACTATCTTTATAAAATTTCAATCTTACAGATTTATACTTGGCGCATGTAAACAAAATATAATCCTCATCTTCACGATCTTTTTTGCAAAAAGGGCACATTCTATCGTTGATATTTTCATATTCGGTCGGGCGCCACATTATTGTCCACAATTTAATTTTTATTTTTTTCTTCTATTATTCACACCTTTTGGTCACCATGTCTGAGTTTATGTCCTAATTGTTTCTTGTCTTGTTTCATATGTCAATATTTGTTAATGGAGATAAGTTAATTAGCGGTTTAAAAAAAAAGATTCATATGTGAAAATTCCAGCAACTGTGTTGTGCATGCGTATGTATCTGTGCATGATGGTATAATGTGCCTGTCTATTATGGTGATGAGTACTGTTAAAAAAAAAGAAGTGTTTTTGTTGGTTTTTGTTGTTGTTGGTTTTGTTTGGAGCCTATGTAATACTATGTTGATGTGTACTGTTATGGGGTCTTTTTGGGCTATTGTTTGTAAAATGTTTGATGCCGCAGGTGTGAATGGTACGTGTATTCATTTTCTTGTGCCCCCAGGTTTTTAAAAAATAAAGTTGATTTGATTTGATTTGACATTAAATCTCAACTGAGAAACAGCAAACACGAGAGCAACAATTATCTAGACTATAAATATACTTTTCTTTTTCAAAAACAACTTTGAAAGATAT
>CM065692.1:54704119-54716619 GCA_017654935.2 Phymorhynchus buccinoides
CCCATGCGCTTTTTACCCCGTCTTCCCCTATACCTTACTTTTACTCATAATGTCTTCAATATAATTATTGATTGGCTGCAGTCATGCTATAAGTTTTGCTCTATACCTTACTTTTACTCATAATGTCTTCAATATCATTATTGATTGACTGCAGTCATGCTATAAGTCTTGCTCTATACCTTACTTTTACTCATAATGTCTTCAATATCATTATTGATTGACTGCAGTCATGCTATAAGTCTTGCTCTATACCTTACTTTTACTCATAATGTCTTCAATATCATTATTGATTGGCTGCAGTCATGCTATAAGTCTTGCTCTATACCTTACTTTTACTCATAATGTCTTCAATATCATTATTGATTGGCTGCAGTCATGCTATAAGTCTTGCTCTATACCTTACTTTTACTCATAATGTCTTCAATATAATTATTGATTGGCTGCAGTCATGCTATAAGTCTTGCTCTATACCTTACTTTTACTCATAATGTCTTCAATATAATTATTGATTGGCTGCAGTCATGCTATAAGTCTTGCTCTATACCTTACTTTTACTCATAATGTCTTCAATATCATTATTGATTGGCTGCAGTCATGCTATAAGTCTTGCTCTATACCTTACTTTTACTCATAATGTCTTCAATATCATTATTGATTGGCTGCAGTCATGCTATAAGTCTTGCTCTATACCTTACTTTTACTCATAATGTCTTCAATATCATTATTGATTGGCTGCAGTCATGCTATAAGTCTTGCTCTATACCTTACTTTTACTCATAATGTCTTCAATATCATTATTGATTGGCTGCAGTCATGCTATAAGTCTTGCTCTATACCTTACTTTTACTCATAATGTCTTCAATATCATTATTGATTGGTTGCAGTCATGCTATGAGTCTTCCCCTATACCTTACTTTTACTCATAATGTCTTCAATATCATTATTCATTGGCTGCAGTCATGCTATGAGTTTTGCTCTTTTTGGAAAATATGTATCTGAATTTATGAATATTTCATCCTTTGTATTATTTTCAACAGAAAGGCATTTGACAATATATTTTGAAACTGCTAATTTCCGATGTTCTATTAATGACAATATACTGCTCTCTTTGTATGTTTTAAGTGTGTTAGAATGCATATGGACACCAAGTGATAGTTTCATAGCTTTGTCTATGCTTTCTAACATATTTAAAAGAGTTTGAAGCACTACATTAAACCTCTTGCCCATGGGATAGCATAGATCGAACTAGAGATATTGCAAGATGTAGTCATGTTTTTGTATTTTGACTCATTGATTTGCTATGCATGATTTAAAACAAGAAGAAGTCTTTTGTGTCACTTTTGAAATCAAATATTCAACATGAACTTTCCATCTTAATGTTGATGTCAAACATACACCTAAAAACATAACAGAACGGTAATAAACAAGAGGGTTTTCATCCAGTGCTAACTGAGGTATACAGTTTTAGCATTTTCACCATTATTAAAAAGAATTAGGTAAGTCTTTTCATTTGATAACATCAGTCCATTTTCTTTCATATTGATTTAGATGATCATGTTCTCTTTGGTATATGTTCTGACCTATTCTTGTTTTACCAAAACTTGTTCGTTAAATGAAGCTCTTCCAAAAATCTGGAAGCAGTCTATTTTGAGTCCTATTCGAAAACAAGATAAACCACGATCATCAGTAAATGGTTATAGACCAATAGCTTTGACTTTTCATGCAAGTAAAGTTTTAGATAAAATCATACAGAAGAGATTATTATATCACTGCGAAAAAAATATTATTCCCAATTGACAAACTGGGTTTAGGAAAGGACGTTGCACAACATATAGCATAGTAAAGCTTACTACTCAAATTATGAAACAATTTTAAAAAAAGAAAAAGTACACTTGACACATTCTTTGACGTGCTAAAAGCTTATGACAGTGTTTGTTATGCAATACATTTACATAAATTAAGAAACAATGATGCAACAGATATAATGTATTATTATATTTTTAAGAAAATGCTATTTGACAGATCAATATGCGTAAGATTGGGGGACTTCTATTCTTCAGCCAAAACGATCGACACAAGGATTCACCAAGGATCTGCAATAGCATCATTATTATTCAGTATCTTAATTCATGATTTACCAAATTGTCTATCCAACACAACAAATGTTGTGCAATACGCAGATGATA
The DNA here is from genome assembly GCA_017654935.2 of Phymorhynchus buccinoides. Classification (NCBI taxonomy): domain Eukaryota; kingdom Metazoa; phylum Mollusca; class Gastropoda; order Neogastropoda; family Raphitomidae; genus Phymorhynchus; species Phymorhynchus buccinoides. Next base: position 54,706,306 of record CM065692.1, read on the forward strand.
TAGCTATATGGGTCAATACATATTTAAGGAAACATACTAACAAAAGATCAGTTAATTATGTTCAACTAAACAAACCAAAACTGAGTACAACATTATAAGTACGTGTATCTTCGAGATTAATTGGTAACGTAACTACAGTCTGAGGAGATGTGCAATAGGCCTGATCGTATTAACAAAAATAATATTGTAGACTATCATAAAACATGCCACATTGCTTCGTTAAGCGAGGAATATGAAATAGAGAATAGCGATTCAAGGCAGACGTTAAAGTGGAGATTGTGTTTAGTAGGCCAATTCTTCGAAGTAGAGTTTTATTTCTTATCAAGGCAAAAACAAAATATTTTAATATAGAATTTGACTTGGGTGAAGCTTGAAATATTCAAATACAGAAGATGGTAATAATTGTATTATGCCTTTTTAAAATATCCTTATTGTAAGGGTTTCTCTTAGTTATCTGCTTTTGTATGCAGTTTGACAGAGAATTGTAGAAGGCTTTAAGATATGTTACACATGTTGTTAGATACGCTTGCCATCATACGTTAAATACGATTTCTTAATTTTTTAGCTTATTACTCACATGTTAGAAACAATGATTAAGTCCTTAAATTTAGTTCAGAAACGCTTCTCGATGTTTGATGACAAGTGAAAAACTTAGGTGCTATTTGCTTGCTGGTTAAACTTTGTGTTTAAAACAAAAATACAGTTTAAAACTATGGATGACTCTCGGGTGACAACAAACAGTACCATCTTGGATGGTCACTCATCCCAAGTTTCCACCGATAGTGTTGGAAGCCAAGAGACGTTCATGTCTGCCTATCAACAGAATGACGTCACATATTGGTTGGGAACAGCGGTGCCCCCTGTGTTGTTGGTGCTGGGTTTCTATGGCAACGTGATGACCGTCATAATCATGCGCGCCACGCAGGATTCAGGATCATCTGGCTGTCTTCCTGTGTACTTCACCGCTCTGGCAGTGTCCGACCTCTTTCTGCTCTGTACCCAGTTCATGTGGTACTGGCCGGAAATTGCACTGAACAAACCACTGACGTATTTCCATGATCTGTCGTGCACTGTCCCATTTTACGTTAGTCACCTGTTTGCTATGACGTCAGCGTGGCTCGTGGTGGCGATGACGTGTCAACGGATGACGTCAGTGGTCGTGCCGCATCGTGTGGAACTGCTATGCTCCGTGAAAAGAGGGAGAATCGTCACTTGCGTCGTTTTTCTGGTTTCCAGTGCGTTTAATCTTTACACCATGTTTTGTTACCACGTTGATTTGGTAAAAGGAAGCTACCCGTCTTGCGTAGTTACAGACAGAAACGTTGCAAGCATATTCAGTCTGTTTTATGTGTGTTTAAGTTCCTTGGCGCCGTTTCTCAGCCTGATAGTGGCCAATTCGGTTCTCATTTTTGGAGTGGTAAAATCGGTGAACATGACTGGTAAAACAATAGGAGATGTAAAATCGTCAAGACTGATGACGGGCATTTCCTCTATGACAATGACTTTGATTCTGACCTCAGCGGCGTTTCTAGTGCTTACATTACCGTTTTGTGTCGCGGATATGTACTTGGACTTCGTCGGATTCTATGCAGGGGAAATCGAGGATGAAATTAGGAATGAGCAATTAGCCTTATTGGAGATGACGTGTATCGTGCTTTACATGGCCAACAGCGCTATCAATTTTTACATCTACATCTTGAGTGGCAGCAAATTTAGGCAAGAGGCTAAAAGGTTTTTGTGTTTCTGGTTCACCAATTGAAAGCTTCGATCATGATCTGATTTATTTACGTTGCTAAAAGAACTCATGTTTCTGCGTGTTGCACACAAACACGCACAACAACAACAAAAACAACAGCTGACACGAGAGTCAGAAAGTTTAAGCTTCAGGTAGTGGCTATGACTGGAGAAGTAACACAGAACCATGCAGCTTTGTCTAATAGTATGATGGTATGGATAAAAGACATAAACGTTCAACTCGTTGTTTGATAGACGCACTCAAAACCTCTGTAGGGCTATATAAGTGCAAGTTAATTGTCCAAAATATGGCCTGTCTGGGATTTCGAAAAATTACAACACTCGTAAAGGGAAACTTTTTCTTTATTGAATAGATCAAGAAATCGTCACTTTCAGCACCACCCCCACCCTCTCTCTCTCTCTCTCTCTCTCTCTCTCTCTCTCTCTCTCTCTCTCTCTCTCTCTCTCTCTCTCTCTCTCTCTCTCTCTCTCTCTCTCTCTCTCTCTCTCTCTCTCTCTCTCTCTCTCTCTCTCTCTCTAAGACAGAAATAGATTCATACACAGAAAATATGAAAGAGAAAAGAAGTGGACAATAGCTGATTATAGTCCGTCCACTTATGGGATAAAATGAATGGGAAATTGCAAATTTTGGTTAAGGCATGTTCTTTGGCACACATGTACCTTAGACCCTCCCCTAACATAAAATGATGGGAAACACCTTCGCAGCTGGTGGTTTCTGTGAGAAACAGGCCCCTTTATGACGTCACCATAATACCGCTATTACCATTGGGAATCCATCTACATTAGCTTTTATTGGTTATCTATTGTACAATTATGTCTTGCTACATGCAATTTTATGTGCCTGTCATAAAAAAACAGGCCAAGTGCTAAGCTCATTACAATCACGAGTCACACAATGGGCTAGCCTGCTCATGTTCAGCCAAAATCACCGTTGCCAGCAAGGGTGCAAATATTTCGTTCCAGCACAGTAAATCCTAAGCATCATATGGACTACATTGCATTGATATGTGAGAGAAAAAACCTCACCTTTTGTAATCTAATCTGACATGCATTAGCGTGCTTTAAAATGGCAATGAGGTCCTGCACATTTGTCTGTGCATCTGTGTTTCTGTGAATGAATAAAACTGTGTTACAACCGCCATAGCCTCCATTGTCAACTGATCTACATGACAGCTAGTACGTCTTGTTCTGTTTCTTAAGTTCTTTTATAATGCTCTTTATTTTGATTAATATGTGCATATTCAATGCCCAATAAGCCGTAATGTTGTGTTTTTCACTTCTTATGCTTACATAGTCTTTCTATTTGTAATAACAATTTTTAAAAAAGAAACAAACAAAGACAATTCGGCTTTAGAAAGGTGAGTTGAAATTTGAATATTGATGCAACGTTGACTCAACATGCAATCAGCTTGATGCAGTTCAGTCATCTGTGTTTCCCGTAGAACTCGTTTACCATCAGGGAGAACGTTTGAGTGATTTCCAGCATATTATTCACGCGAACTTTACCAATTCTCAAACCTTTGATCTACAAAACTAACAATGTGCAATTATACATCAACAGTTGTACACAAGCAAACAGGAGAGAGAGAGAGAGAGAGAGAGAGAGAGAGAGAGAGAGAGAGAGAGAGAGAGAGAGAGAGAGAGAGAGAGAGAGAGACGGGGGGGGGGGGGGGGGACAGACAGAGATATATAGAGAGGGGGGGGGGGGGGGGGCAGATAACTTGGAAAAAAAACCTTGAAAACTTTAACTTTATTTTTCAAGAAAAATGAAACAGACTGCAACGTCACTGGAACATACAGCAAACAAACAACTACACGACAAGTGCAAAGTGACGTTATTTTATTCACAAGAGACAAAACAAAACTACTGGATATTTCGGCGAATGCGCCTTTATCAACACAGACAAGCAATTAAACAGCAAACATCAAATATAGCAAAAGGAGCAAAAAGTAGGCAACAGAAGGAGCAAAAAATAAAAACACACACATCAAGATCAAAATAAAAACAATACTTCCCCTCTACAGTCCAACGTGTAAATGATACAACAGAGAGGGGAAGTATTGTTTTTATTTTGATCTTGATGTGTGTGTTTTTATTTGTTGCTCCTTCTGTTGCCTACTTTTTGCTCCTTTTGCTATATTTGATGTTTGCTGTTTAATTGCTTGTCTGTGTTGATAAAGGCGCATTCGCCGAAATATCCAGTAGTTTTGTTTTGTCTCTTGTGAATAAAATAACGTCACTTTGCACTTGTCGTGTAGTTGTTTGTTTGCTGTTTATTTTTCAAGGATAAAGATGTTAGGCAACGCCTAGTCTTCCAATCTGTCCTTACATATACAAATTTGAACATAAAGGTAGCACCTTTGTACATATACGAACATAGAATACAAACATGGCAAGGCATAGAATTACACATGCATAATTAAACATAAAGGTTCAAAATAAGAGAGAGAGACAGAGCGGGGAGGCAGACAGAGAGAGAGAGAGAGAGAGAGAGAGAGAGAGAGAGAGAGAGAGAGAGAGAGAGAGAGAGAGAGAGAGAGAGAGAGAGAGAGAGAGAGAGAGAGAGAGAGAGAGAGAGAGAGAGAGAGAGAGAGAGAGAGAGAGAGAGAGAGAGAGAGAGACAGACAGACATACAGAGGGATAGACAGAGAGAGGGAGAGAGACAGAGAGAACACTGAACACTGGAAACCATTTTTCAAGGGTGAAGAATAAGCGAAGCCTATTCTTACAATCTGTGAGAGAGAGCGAGAAACAGAAAGAGGGGGTGAGAGACAGAAACAAGGAGTGAGAGACAGACAGAAACAGAGAATGACAGATAACCAATAGTCTAATGTAAAGAACAAAAATGCACCAATGGCGTCTCAACATTATATGCCAAACCTGGTTAATTGGCTAATGGACATGAAGTGAGAGTGGGGTGGGGGTTGGGGGGCCGATAGTGAAGGATCAGAGACTGTCTTTAAGTTTTAAACATACATGTTGTATGAATCTGTTTCATTCGATCTGCTCAAGTTTCGCTTTGCATGCAGAACTAATAGCAAACAAGTAGCATTATACCCACATTCCGTTTCACACAGCCAAACACCATTCAACCTAATCTTACTGAGGCTGGTTGCATGACTGTAGCAAACATGTTTTCCAGAAGAAAAAAAATGCAGGATAATGTAGGCAAGAGAAGATATTTACTTGGTGAGTGATTCTGTTAGGGAGGCTCTTCCTTACGTACCTTGAAACGGAGTGGCATGGAATAGGCACGTTATGAACATAAACAATTGATGTCAAGCATGCCAGTATTTACATGCATGTTCATAAGCCAAGGGTCCTGAGAAACCACTAGGGCTAATCTATAAACTAATATTTTCAGAATTTACTACAAAGTAGATTTGCAATGCTTCCGGTATAAACCTGAACCAGACGTACGAACCGGAAGTGCCCCAGCTACGGTCAGGCAGCTTTTATTTGGTTCACGGAATAGCCAAAACCGGAAGAGACGTCACAAAACTAATTATTGGATTTTGTAGCCCTCACTCAGGCCCAGGTCTGAAAGGAGTTTGTTGACAATATGTTAAATAGTTTGGAAGTTATTCAAATTGTAAATGTGGTTGTCACTTTAATAATAATAATAATAATAATAATAATAATAATCTGGTCACTTGGTCCCTGTCATTATCAGTCAGGGCTCCCAGGGACCCCCATTTGAGGGTCTATAATGTACAAACATTCCAAAGGACCCTCTAAAAGAATGTGCAGGGGGTCCCAGGGATGCACTAGAAAAAAATCTTTTTTAGCATTCGCAATGCTACTGGGACCCTCTATCTCGCCTCTAGGACCCTCTATTCTGTATGTGAAGGAGACCCTGGGACCCCTTGTTTTGCCGGACGCGTGGGAGCCCTGATCAGTTGTTGTGTAATGAGGTCCAGTCACAATTCTACTGCTTAGTGTCACTGAAGAGTTATTCATGATAATAGCTTGTAGATTGTGAAGAAACTATAGGGCCAACTGAAACTTCTTCTTCTTCTGCGTTCCCAGTGATTAACTGAAACAATAACAAGTGAGTCGCTGAGCGGCAGACATGCCCTTTGCCCGTTACGCCCACTACCCTCCCCCCCTCTCTCTCTCTCTATCTCTCTTTCTCTCTCATAGTATTTATTTCTTAACAAAGTTTCCTTCACTCCCTCACTCCCACTCTCTCTCTCTCTCTCTATCATAAAGACAATCTTATTTATCAGAAGAATACCACCCGTCCCTTATTAACTTATACCGCTATCCCCACACATCATTGGTACCACATACCATTAGACCCACATCCACTGTTACCACAAAATACGGGACTAAAGGTATATGGGAACAAGGGTGTGGTACCGATGGTGCGCGGTAGCTATCGCATTTTCTCCATTCAAATTTCATCAATGGTTTGTTCTTTGCTGCCCTGAAATATCTACGCAGAAGCCGTGTTTATTGGAGACGCTCTTATAACTAGGGAAAGACATGAACTACCACTTTTAGAGTGTATGGCAGCACAGTGCTTGTCAAAGCTGTGATCGACACCGTCCATGGTTTACTTGTTATCATGAACCTAGACGGGATTTGAGTTTGAACGTCCTTGACGTGTGATTTTAATTTCCTGTTTGCAGTGTGAAGTGGATGCGTCGTTCCTATGTTTGAAACAATAAGCATCCTGCTATCATTCTATTGCTATGGCTTTCTGTCGCTCACAACGTTGCATAAACAGCCTAAAAGACATTACCTTATTATCATCATAATCTCTAACTTGTATGCCTTTGAAAGAATTGTACTTCTTGGCTGCTACTTTCACCTTCTAGCATTGGATAAACATGGTGAACATGGTAATTATGCTGTGGAAGATTAGGCAAGGGTGTTTCTTCTTTGTATGTATTAACAACACTTCCCCTCGCGTGCCCGCTATCCGATTTCTGGGACGGTAATTTGCAGAGCTACAGATGCAAAAGGAGCATTTTCTGAAAATTCCCTATCACATTATCGCATTTTAGTTTTTTTTTGTCAGGCATAACATTATGAATTGCATAGGAACTGTGGGCCAACCATTTTATTTTTATTTTTACCAAACCATCCAGAAAATGTCCATGGACACCCACGGAAATGTGCATAGACCACCATAGTTTGCATTACATTTTGCAACTGCATTTGACATGCCTGTTTTATTTTGTGAGCAGCTGCCTTAAGGTTGTGAGCAAGTGTCCTGTGAGCATTCGTCTTGTAAGCGTATGTCTCATCACCAAAACAAACAGTCGACCTGGTCATTTTAGTCCGTCAGACATGTCACTATTCTCCAGGCAGCCACTAAAACGGCGGTAGTGCGAGGTTTGGAACCAAAACTGCGGCAGGACTATTACTATTCACTATGCTTTGTTTTAATGCCCTGGTGCTGTGGTCATGAGAGCGTCTTAGACAGTCAACGCGGGTAGAAGTATGTAAATTAGGCTAAGCAATCCATCGTTTTGGGGAGCTTAGTCTAATTTGCATACTCCTGCCCGTGTTGATTGTCTAAGTCGCATTCACGATTATACGTCCTGGTGTCTGCATCGACGTACAACAGGGTCAGATGTTTTATTCTAAACTTGCATTGGTACTGTTGTTCAAGGAAGGAACTGACAACAACAGTTTTTGTTAATAGTGGGAATCTCGTTAAAACAAATATCACATACTTCGTTCTAAGTTCTTGTTAATAGTTGGGATGTCGTTAAAAAAAAAAGTCACATACTCAGTTCTAAGCGCTCTCCAATATGTTAGTTAATCTTGCCGGGATTATTCTGAGAAGTATCGTCATGCATACCGAAAATCAAAAGACATGCACGTTTACACTTACGTAAAACGTCCTAAAAAATAACGCATAGGCTACTGGTAGAGTGAAAGCCACACATTCAAGTTCTTACAGGGTCATCAATGTGTCTGGCACGTTTGCCCTTCGGCGAGTTTCTCTAGATAACGGTCGCCGCGCGAATAACGCTCACGGCAACGGGGCCTAAGAAACACTTTAGAAAGCGTTTGCGGAAGAATATTACAAGCTCTTGTCTGATTGGTCAACATTTTTTTTTATGTTTTAAGCAAACAGTAATGGACCAATCAACAACAAGAACCGTATTCACCTCCTACTAAATCCGGATAGTTCGCCGCTTGTCACCTTTCCACTGAGAGCAAAACGCCATGCGAACTATCGGTAAACGAAGGATGTTTCTTAGACCGTTTTTGCCGATTTGAGCGAGCGCGACAAAACGGTAGCTCTTGTGAAACTTGCCCCTGAACATCACGTGCGTGGCTCACGAATGGAGTCTCCCTTGCTGCTCTAGAGTCGGACAGTGGTTTCCGCATGTACAGCCTGAGGAAAAGAAGAAGCAATGTTTTTTTCTCAATGACAGAATTCATCACTCATAAGTTACGAAAGCTGATGTTCGTAGCCTACAGCTCAAAAAGAGCCTACGTTTCATCAGCAGGAGAACTATACCAAGACCGAACGCTTTTTACCGGGAAACAGCAATTAGGCATTAGGCACTTTATAGCTACAGTGGCGTCTCTGTGAAATTCGGGTTGCTCCCACATGGAGAGCGCGTCGCAGCCAGAGGCGCGCCACCTTTTTTTTTTGCATGCGATTTTTGTGTGACTGATGAGTGGAGGGGGGGGGGGGGGGTCCCCCCTAAATATTGACCAAATGACAACTTTTACGTTGCCACTGGGTTTAGCCCTTTCACCGCCAGCCATATTTCAGCCAAAATTATCCATTTAGCTTACCTGGGTAGAGAACAAAATCCATCTGCAGTATTGGGGATTCGTCTGTGACAGATATAAAATAAGGTCTATCCTTACTTCTCAAAACTAAGATAATGGGGTATTTGGATACTAGACCCCAATTTGATGCCTTTTAGTGACATAGGTGTTAAATTACTGTGGTGCTAAAATGCGACTTTGGCGGTGAAAGGGTTACAGTATGCTAAGTGCATGGGCACACGGGACCTCGGTTTATCGTCTCATCCGAATTGGGCGATTGCAAGCCGGATGGAAACTTCACCATCCAGTAGGACAACCGTAGAGGTAATATCAAATACTACGGTAGGGTATATCAACTCCTCCTTGCTGTTGTGTTTTTGTCTTTGAAAAATAAAACAGAAGAATAAAACATCGTTTACACTGTTGTCTTAGCTATCTCCTGTACAATAGACCAAAAAAAGTAAATAGCTTGTAGCATTGTGATAGAACATCCCAACAAGAAAGCGTGCAATTCATTATTTTAATGCTATTCACACTCTGAAACGTTCTGATGAAAACATGTAAATCTGTTTCTAGCAACGTGCGTTGGTGAACTGGTCTTGTAGTCACGAGTGCGTCTTAGACATTCAAATCGGGATTAGTATGTAAATTAGGCTAAACAGCCAATCGTTTGGGGAGTTTAGTCTAATGTACACACTATTCCCCGCGTTGACCGTCTAATTCGCACAGGGCAATATGCCAGATGCATCTAAGACGTTCAGGAAATTGCCTGTACGCTATTCATGTGTTAGGATTTTGTGCTATATTTCGGTTGTTGTGTTGTAAAGCGCTTGCACAGACATTGCTTAGCCTCTTGTCTAAATTTTCTGCCACTCAAAATATAAATGTAGAAATTGATAGCTCCGTTGCTCATATACAGCAATATGCACGTGATATCCAGCAACGCCAGTTGCTCAATCCGAGCTCTATCCACGATTTCACCCGCGTAATACCCAATCATTGCGAGGTACATATCCTTAACGCAAAACGGCAACGTCAGCACCAGAAACGCCGCTGAAGTTAGAATCAAAGTCGTCGTCATAGAAGACACGTTGCTCGATCGCGAGGAAGATTTGCTTTCTCCACCGTGCCCTATCATTCCCCGGGATAGTTTGACCGATTTGACCACTCCCCAAATTATCACGAAATTCGCGAGTATCAGACAAAGGAAAGGAACAAAAGAGGCCAAGCAGACGTACAGGAACGTGAATGCGATCGCCAGATTTTGGTCCTTTTCAACACAAGACGGGTACCCTTCCTCTAACAGATCCACGTGGTAGAGAAACAAGATGTACAGATTGAACGTACAGGACGCGAGGAGAACCCCAGAGGCGACCATTTTCCCTTTCCTCACGGAGCACAGAAGCTCCACGCGATGCGGGACCAACACTGACGTCATGCGTTGAAACGTGATCGCCACCAAGAGCCACGCCGACGTCATGGCAGACACGTGCCTGACGTAATAGGGGATCAAGCAGGAGAGGTCGTGCGTGTAAAAGAATTGACTGTTCAATGCGATTTCCGGCCAGTATCCCATGAAATTGGTGATCAACAGAAAGAGGTCGGACACTGCCAGAGCGGTGAAGTAGACCGGAAGACAGCCGGAAGATCCCGAAGCCCGCATTCTGCGCATGATTATGATGGTCATCACGTTGCCATAGAAACCCAGAACCATCAGCACGGGGGGCGTTATTGATCCCAGTAAGTAAATGAGCTCATTTTGTCGAAAGACCAAAGAAAACATCGTTCGGTTTCCATTGCTGGTCACCAATAAC